>JAHRHZ010000012.1:6461708-6537919 GCA_024137785.1 Ginglymostoma cirratum
GAAGGGTCTAGGCCCGAAACGTCAGCTTTCCTGCTCCTCTGATGCTGTTTGGCCTGCTGTGTTCATCCAGATCTACACCTTGTTATCTTGGAAATATATCACTGTTCTTTCAGTGTAACTGGCTCAAAATCCTGGAATGAGGGCTTTGTGAGTTTATTTACAGCACATGGAGTGCAGCCGTTCAAGACAGCAACTCATCACCACCTTCTCAAGACCAACTAGAGACAGGCAATAAATCCTGGCCAGCCAGCGATGCCCACGAATGAATGACAAGAAACACTATGGAGTTAAAACTTCCTGTGCACTCTCAATCACTGTGGACTGTGCACCTCACTGCCTTAAACATTGCTGACCATTTCATGCAAGAGCAGCCCCTTTGGCCACTGAGTCCAGTGAAGCAACAACTGAGGCCCTTGTAAATACAATGCCTACACATGGTTGCAGTCACTTCTCAATCAGGTCTGGCTCCATTAAGCATCATTTAAGAACCAGGATGTCTGCCCTGATAATGGGGATGGTCAATAACGATTTTCCTTTGTCCAGTGGCAGGATAGAGAGCTGCAGATTACTGAGACATGAGACCACATTATTGATGTTGTGAACTAACAAACAATCCCCACTAATCTTGCCACTGCCGCAGTGAGAATCTGGTCTTGACACTCAGATCTAAGGTTTTGGAGTAGATTTGTAGCTTGGGTTGTAGGTGTTGTGGTTGGTTGGCTCACCGAGCCAGCGAACCAGCTCACCCGGCCAGCCACCCATAACACTCAGATCTTAACTGGAAATTGCAGCGAGTTGGTCCTGATATCGAGATGCATTTCTCGTGCCAATCTCACTCCATAGCCCATGTCTCTCAGAGCCCTGCTAAGATACCACAAACAGAGCGCTATTGGGGAAATGCAGATCCCCTCGAATGCCAGCTGAAAAGGAACAGACAATAGTTCATCAGTTGGTCATCCCATCTGAATATCGTAATGAAATTTCATGAATGGCTCACAAAATTCCCACAGAAGTTCCATTAGGGATACTCATTAAGCCTAGGCTAAAATGAGAAGATGTTTTAATTGGTCCAGGTTGTGTAAAGATGTGGAAAAGTTTTGCCAGATGTGCCACACCTCTCAGGTCATGGGGAAATACCAATCCTGAACTAAACCTGCACCTTTCAAACCCAATACCAATTTTCCAAGGATCATCTATCATGGTCTGAATTAATTTCGTTGGACATCCAGCTAAAACCCAGGAATGGGACTCAGTATGTTTAAACAACTGTGAATATGTTGACAGGACTCCCTGATGCAGCACCTTTGGAGAAAATTATGGCAAAAAAATGACACCGGAAACGTTTGTTCATTTGTTTTATTAAATGTGAATTAAAGCGAAATTTATAAAGTAAAGCTCAGAGTCTGTGCTTCCAGTGCATGTTTCAAGTTTCAGAGAAGAAGTTACCAAAGTATAAGAGATACAAAAGGCGTTTGAAAAATCATAGAGTCACAGAGTTTTTCAGGGTAGAAAGAGGCCCTTCAGCCCATTGTGATAGTTCTGGTCATCAAATATCAATCAATTCTGATGACATTTTCCAGCACATTTTCTAGCCTTGAATGCTGTGGTGTTTCAAGTGCTCAGCTAAATAATTCTTAAGTTTGAGGGCTCCCACCTCTACCAACTTTTTAGACAGTGAATTTCAGATACCCATAATCTTCTGGGTATTCTCAAACCCTGACTAAAACTCTTGCTCCATGCTTTAAAGCTGTGCCCCCAGTTGTTGATCCCTCCACTGAGAGGCAAAGTGTCTCCCTATCTACCCTATCTATGCCACTCATAACTTTGTACACCCCAGCCTACCCCACAACCTTCTCTGCTGTAAGGGAAACAACCAGTGTATTGAGCCTCTCCTCATCATTGAGTCATTGCGTCGGATAACGTCTAAAAACAGAAAGAACTGCAGATGCTGTAAATCAGAAACAAAAACAGAGATTGCTGGGAAAGCTCAGCAGGTCTGGCAGCATCTGCGGAGAGAAATCAGAGTTAACATTTCGGGTCCAGTGATCCTTCCTCAGATGTACCTCCTCTGCACCCCCTCCAGTGCAATCACATCCTTCCTGTAGTTTGGTAGCCGGAACTGGACGCAGTACTCCAGCTGTGGCCTAACTACTGTCTTATACAGCTCGTAATTTCCATGTTTTTGTATCCAGTGCCTTGAATAATAAAGGCAAGTATCCCATCTGCCATGTTAACCACCTTATCTGCCTGTCCTTGAGCTTTCAAGGATCTGTGGGCATTTATTCCAAGCTCTCTTTGACTCTCTGTACCGTGTATTCAACATGTACTCCCTTGCCTTATTCCTCCTCCCAAAATGTATCACCTCATCTTTCCACACAATTAATCACTAAAATTGACATCACTGTATTCCAAGAAGACATGTTACTGCTATCAAGTCCTCGCGAGAATTCCCTGGGGTTCTCACGGAACAAGATGCTTATGCTTTTCCAGTTATGACAGCAGTAAAAGCATTTATTTTCACTTCAAGTTTATCAAAAGAAAAGAAATCACCAGGGCTTTAGCCGCGAAGAACCAAGAGCTGAGTTGGGAAGCATATTTAATTTTTTTTTCCGAACAGCAGAATTGAAATCCCGAGCACAGTGTTCACTGTTGTAAAGGTCAAAACTTCTGATGTCAGGGATATTAGCTCCAAACTTTCTCGAACTTAGATTTGTAGCTTCTGTGCAGTTGTTGGAATGCCAATATGACAGGGTCATCTTCATTATCACACAGGTCTTCCAGAGAGGTGCTGCCAAATCAGAACAGAACACTTTGTGAGTAAAAGACTTTTCATGGAATAGAAACATAACTGGGCCAGTATTTATTGTCTGTCCCTGAGAAGGTGGTGGTGAGCTGCCTTCTTGAACCACTGCAGTCCACATGCTGTAAGTAAACCTACACTGTCCACAGGGAAGGAATTCCAGAGATAGATTAATTCTTGATCAGTCAGGAAATCAAGGGCTAATGGAAGAGGGCAGGTAAGTGGACGTGAGGAATGTTAGATCTTCCATGACCCTATTTAATGGCGGAGCAGGCTCGAGGGGCTCAAACAGTCTACTCCTGTTCCTATTTGTTATGGTAGAAAGCTAGGCTAATGGTAACCACTGACGATTGTTGGAAAAACCCATCTGGTTCACTAACATCCTTTAGGGAAGGAAACTGCCATCCTTACCTGGTCTGTGACTCCACGTGTGACTCCAGACCCACAGCAATGTGATTGACTCTTATCTGCCCTCTGGGCAATTACAGATGAGCAATTAATGCTGGCCTAGTCAGCGATGCACTCATCCTTTCAACAACTGAAAAAGTGTAGTTCCAAGTCCGGATGGTGAGTGATTTGGAGGGGATCTTGCAGGGGTGGCACTCCCATGTATCTGCTGCACCTGTCCTTTAGGTGAGAGATGTCTAACCTGATCTCATACACCAAAGCGTAACATCACACAGGCCACAAGGATACATTTTAGAAAATTTCACATAATTGTGAAAACTGTGAACATACTCATTAATGTTTAATATCCATCAATTTGAAGTCAGTTTACTAACATTTTATGAAATTTGGTTTCTTTTCCTCCTCTTGTCTATGTGACCATCTCTTTAAAATAGTTTTATTCATAGATTCTGTCTAACTCTTCATTTTTACAGAAAGTTTAAGAAAGATCTGACTGGTCAAAAGTATCACACACACTGAGTTAGTGAGATATCGGGGCTCGTTGAGAAATGGATAAAACAATGTGTTGGGAGCTCAATGTTACATTTTGATCATTAAAAAAAAAATGCCTTTGCTGGAAATGACATTGAGTACTCACAGGTCAAAGTTTAATCAGAAGCCACGAGGAGACGTGTAGTGACAAGGATAGGTTGAAAAGTTTGGGGTTGTTTTCCTTGGAACAGAGAGGCTGAGGGTGTCATGGTTGAGGAAAACAGAATTGTGAGGGGTAGAGATAGAGTAGACGAGAGGAGCCTGTTTCTTTTGGCAGAGAGTTCAAGATCCAGGGGTCAGAGATTCAAGATAAATGGCAGAAGCATTAATGGGGCAAGTGAGAAAAAGCATTTTTATGCAGAGGGTTGTGGGTGTCTGGAATTCACTGCCTGAGTTGGTGGTGGAGGCAGAAAACCTAAACTCTTTTAAAAAGTACTTGGATCTGTATCTTAAACTGCTGGGCTATTGGTCATGTGGGTATCTTTGGGTCAGCATGGGCAAGATGGGCTGAATAGCCTCCTACTGTGCCGTCTCATTTCCATGGTTCTGTGGCATGCTGCAGCATTTGTGATAACCTCCAATTACATCCAGTGGCACCAAGATGGCACCTTGGGGGAGGAGGAGTGGAATCTTTTTTCAGCCCAGGGATGGGCCAACCATTTCCACCCCCACCCACCCCGATTGTCTATCTGCACTGCTTTGGGAGGTGCCAGGTACCACTGCAGTCCAACCCTGGCTTGGCAAAGTAAATAAATGGAGGCTGGGCAGTGCCAGTCAGAGGTCACTATGTTAGGAAATGGTACACATTAGGCCCATATAAAATGCTCTGCATATATGGCTTGTGGGCCGTGAGACCTGATTTCAGGTGGCAGAGGTCTTGGGTTTGGAAGGAGCCTTGGTGAGTTGTTGTATTTCATGTTGTGGATGGTACGCACCGCTGTTAAAAGTACACCTTGGTGGAGGGAGTGAATGCTCAAGGTGATGGATGGAGTGCCAATCAGGTGAACTGCTTTGTCCTGGATGGTGGATCCAGGCAATTGAGGAACATGAGAGCCAGGAGCAGGAATAGGATGTTCAGCCCCTTCAGCCTGCTCTGCCATTTTACACAATCAAGGCTGATCTCATCTCAACCTCAACCTATTCCGAACTAAAAATCTACCTAGCTCCTCCTTAAATTAGTTCAGCATCTGAGCTTCCACCATAATCTAGAGTCATAAATTCTATGGATTTACAACCCTTTGAGAAAAGTAATTTCGTCTTATCTGTTTCAATTCTGCTGTCCCCTTTTCCTAAAAATGACCTCTTGTGCTAGATTGCCCATGGGGAAACACCTGTTCAACATTTACTATATCAGTCATCTTTAGCATCCTATCTACCTCAGTCAGATCTCCTCTCATCCTTCTAAACTCTAATATAGGCCTAAACTGTTCAATCCCTCTTCATACGGCAAACCTTTAACCTCTGGAATGAATCGAGTGAGGGTTCTCTGAACTGCATTCAATTCAACCACATCCTCCCTCAAGTAGAGGGCTTGGTGGCGCGGTGCAGTGAAAACAATCTGTCTCTCAACATTGGCAAAACTAAAGAACTGATCATCAACTTCAATAAGAAAAGAAGAATGTATCCCCATCTACATCAACGGGACTGAGGTTGAGAGGGTGAAGAGCATCATGTTCTTCGGATAACCAACAGCCTGTCCTGGATTTCCCACGTAAATACGACAGTCAAGAAGGCACAACAACGCCTCTTCTTCCTCAGGCGGCTCAGGAAATTTGGCGTGTCCATCAGATCCTTCACCAACTTCTACAGATGCACCATTGAAAGCATACTGTGCGGGTGCATAACGGCCTGGTACGGCAACTGCTCTGCCCAGGACTGTAAGAAACTACAAAAGGTGGTGAGCACAGCCCAGACCATTACAGACGCCAACCTTCCATCCATGGACTCTATTTACACAGCTCGCTGCCGTGGCCAACATCATCAAAGATCCATCACACCCCAGTAATGATCTCCTACAGCCTCTTCTGTCAGGGAGAAGATACCGATACTGGAAGACACGCACAACCAGGTTCAGGAACAGCTTGTTCCCAGCCGTTATCAGACTGTTGAATGGACTCTAGCCTCAAATAATGTAGCCTGCAATGTAACCTGTACGCCTCTAATTTTTTTTTGATCTGTACTTCTTTGCTGACTATGATCTGTCTGCACTGCTTGTAAACAAAGCCTTTCACTGTATTTTGGGATACATGACAATAAATAAATCAATAAAATCAGTTAATCAAAAGTAGAGGGCCAAAACTGTATACAATATTCCAGGTGTGGTCTCACCAATGCCCTGTACAGTTGCAAGACTTCCCCATTTTTACACTCCATTCCCTTAGTGATAAATGCTACACTCCTGACTTGCAGCTGGTGGACAGGTTTTGGGGAGTCAGGAACTAAGTCCCTCATAGAATCTCTACAGTGTAGAAACAGGCCATTCGGCCCAACAAGTCCTCACCAATGCTCCAAAGAGCATCCCACCCACACCCTCTCCCTGTAATTTCCAATGGCTAACGCACCTTGTTTTTCGTTTTTATTTTCTATTCACTTGTGGGATGTGGGCGTCGCTGGCTGGCCAGCATTTCTTGCCCATCCCTAATTGTCCTTGAGAAGGTGGTGGTAATCTACCTTTTTGAACAGCTGCAGTTTGCCTGCTGTGGGTTGACCCACAAATGCCCCTTGGAAGGGGATTCCAGGATTTTGACTCAGCGACAATGAAGGAACGGTGATATTATCATAGAATCCCTACAGTGTGCAAACAGACCCTTTGGTCCAACATGTCCACACCGACCCTCGGAGAATCCCACCCAGACCCATCTTCCTAGAACCCAACTAATCTACACATCCCTGGACACTATGGGCAATTTAGCATGGCCTATCCACCTAACCTGCACATCTTTGGATCGTGGGAGGAAACCAGTGCACCCAGAGGAAACCGATGCAGATGCAGGGAGAATGTGTAAACTCCACACAGGCAGTTACATGAGGGTGGAATCGAACCTGGGTCTCCGGTGCTGTGAGGCTGCAGTGCTAACTACCGAGCCACTGTGACGTATTTCCAAGTCAGGATGGTGAGTGGCTTGAGGGGGAACTTGGATGTGGTGGTGTTCCCATATGTCTTGTCCTTCTAGATCAAAGTGGTCATGGGTTTGGAAGGTGCTATCTGAGGATCTTTGGTGAATTTCTGCAGTGCTTCTTGTAGGTAGTACACACTGCTGCTACTGAGCGTCGGTAGTGGAGGGGGTGAATGCTTGTAGATGTAATGCCAATCAAGTGGGCTGCTTGAGAGTTGTTGGGGCTGCACTCATCCAGGCAAGTCGGGAGCATTCCATCACACTCCTGACTTGTGCCTTGTAGATGGCGGTCAGGCTTTGAGGAGTCAGGAGGTGAGTTACTTGCCGCAGTATTCCTAGCTTCTGACCTGCTCTTGTAGCCACTGTGTTTATGTAGTGAGTCCAGTTGAGTTTCTGGTCAATGGTAACCCCAAGATGTTAATAGTGGGTGATTCAGTGATGGTAACACCATTGAATGTCAAGGGACGGTGGTTAGATTGTCTGTTATTGGTGATGGTCATAGCCTGGCATTTGTGTGGCACAAATGTCACTTGCCACTTGTCAGATGGAGATGGTTGGGCTGAGGACACTACCCTGAGGATCTCCTGCAAAGATGTCCTGGAGCTGAGATGATTGGCCTCCAACAATCACAACCATCTTCCTACATGTCAAATATGGCTCCAACTGCCGGAGCGTTTGCCCCCTGGTACCCATTGATCCCAGTTTTGCCAGGGCATCTTGATGCCACACTTGGTTGAATGCAGCCTTGATATCAAGGGCTGTCACTCCTCACCTCTACAATTCAGCTCTTTTGTCCATGTTTGAACCATGTAATGAGATCAGGAGCTGAGTGGTCCTGGCAGAACCCAAACTGGGCGTCACTGAGCAGGTTATTGCTGAGCAGGTGCTGCTTGATAGCTCTGTTACTGACACCTTCCATCACTTTCCTCATGTTCAAGAGTCAACTGATGGGGCGGTAATTGGCCGGGTTGGATTTGTCCTGCTTTATATGTACAGGACAAACTTGGGCAATTTTCCACATTGTTGGATAGATACCAGTGTTGTAACTGTAGTGGAACAGTTTGGCTAGGGGAGCGGCAAGTTCTGGAGCACAAGTTTTCAGTACTATTGCCGGAATGTTGTCAGGGCCGGTAGCCTTTGCAGTATCCAGTGTCTCCAACTGTTTCTTGACATCGTGGAGTGAATCAAGCTGGCTGAAGACTGGTATCTGTAATGCTGGGGATCACTGGAGGAGGCTGAGATCGATCATCCACTCGGCACTTCTGGCTGATTGCTGTGAAAGCTTCAGCCTTATCTTTTGCACTGATGTGCTGGGCTCTTCCACCATTAAGGATGGGGATATTTGTGGAGCCTCCTCCTCCAGTGAGTTGTTTCATTGCCCATCACCATTCATGACTGGATGTGACAGGACTGCAGAGCTTAGATCTGATCTGTTAGTTGTGGGATCGCTTAACTCTGTCGATCAGTTGCTGCTTTCGCTGTTTGGTGTGCAAATAGTCCTGTTTGGCGGCTTCACCAGGTTGATACCTCACCCTCAGGTATGCCCCGTGTTGCTCCTGGCATGCCCTCCTGCACTCTCCATTGACCCAGGAATGATCCCCTGTCTTGATGGTAATGGTTGAGTGGGGGATATGCTGGGCCATGAGGTTACAGATTGTGCTGGAGTACAATTCTGCTGCTGTTGATGGCCCACAGCGCCTCATGGATACCCAGTCTTGAGTTGCTAGATCTGTGCAACGTCTGTCCCATTTGGCACAGTGATAGTGCCACACAACACAATGGAGGGTATTCTCAATGTGGAGGTGGGACTTTGTCTCCACAAGGACTGAGCGATGGTCACTCTTACCGATTCTGTCATGGACAGATACATCTGCAGCTGGCAGATCGGTGAGGATGAGATCAAGTATGTTTTTCTCTCTTCTTGGTTCCCTCACCACCTGCCGCAGACCCAGTCTAGCAGCTATGTCCTTTAGGACCTGACCAGCTCGATCTGTAATACGGCTGCTGAGCCACTCTTGGTGGTGGACATTGTAATCCCCCACCCAGAGTACATTTTGTGCCCTTGCCATCCTCAGTGCTTCCTCTAAGTGTTGTTCAACATGGAGGAGTACTGATTCATCAGCTGAGGGAGGATGGTATGTGGTAATCAGCAGGAAGTTTCCTTCCCCATGTTTAACCTGAAGCCATGAAGCTTCATGGGGTCCAGAGTCAATGTTGAGGACTCCCAGAACAACACCCTCCCGACTGTATCCCACTGTGCTGCCCCCTCTGCTGGGTCTATCCTGCTGGTGGGACAGGACATATCCAGGGATGGTGATGGTGGTGTCTAGGACATTGTCTGCAAAGTATGATTCTGAGAGTATGACTATGTCAGGCTGTTGCTTGACTACTCTGTGAGACAGCATCTCCCAGATGTTAGTGAGGAAGACTTTACATGTTCGAAAGGGCTATTTCTGCCGTTGTCTTTTCCACTGCCTAGGTCGATGCCTGGTGATCCATCTGGTTTCATTCCTTTGAGACTTTGTAGTGATTGGTACAACTGAGTGGCTTGCTTGGCCATTTCAGAGGCAGTTGAGAGTCAACCACATTGCTGAGGGTCTGGAGTCACATGTAGGCCAGACCAGGTGAGGGTGGCAGATTTCCTCTCCTGAAGGACATTAGTGAATCAGATGGGTTTTTCCGACAATTGGCAATGATTTCATGGTGATCACTAGATTCTTAATTCCAGACTTTTTTTAATTGAATTCAAATTCCACCATCTGCCCTCATGGGATTCGAGTCCGGGTCCTCAGAACATTATCTGGGTACCGCTAGGCCATTGCTTACCCGACGGACCCACCCTAACCTACACATCCCCGAACACCAAGGGCAATTTAGCATGGCCAATCCAACTGGCCTGCACATCTTTGGACTGTGGGAGGAAACCAGAGCACCTGGAGTAAACCCACGCAGGCACGGGGAGAATATGCAAACTCCACACAGACAGTCGCCCGAGGGTGGAATTGAACACGAGTCCCTGGCGCTGTGAGGCAGCAGTGTCAACCACTGAGCCACTGTGCAGGATTCCTTGCATCTGCCCTATAAGCGTAACCACAATATTCAGCATGATTCTGGCTGATCTTTGACCTGAACTTCCCTTCCTGCCTGCTTTCTCATTTCCTCAACTCCCTTAGTTTTGAAGAATCTATCAATCTCAGCCTTGACTGTGTTCAATGACAGAGGTATTGAGTGAAATCGAACCAAGAGAACTAAGAGAGTTTAGAATCAGATAACCTGGAGGAGGTGCAGTGGAGAATGTTGCCTGGGATGGAGCATTTGTGCGACAGAGTGAGAGAGGCTGGATAAGCTCAGGTTGTTTACTTTGGAGCAGAGAGGATTGAGAGGGGACAGGTTGGAGGTGTATAAGATTATAAGGGGTTTAGACAGGGTGGGCTCCCTTTAGTCAAAGGGTCAATAACAGGCGGACATAATTTTAAGATGAAATGCAGGAGTTTTGGAGGGGATTGGAGAAAAAAAAATTCACCCAGAGGGTAGCGTGTATCTGGAATGCGCTGCCTGGGAGGGTATTTGAGGCAGGAAACCTTGCAGTCTTTAAAAAGTATTTGGATCAACACTTCAAATGTCATAGCATTCAAGGCTTTGGATCCGCTGTGGAAACACGGGATTAGTGTGGATTAGATGGGCCGATTGGCCTCTTCTGTCCTGTATGATTTTATAAACCATGATCTAACTGTCCAGCTGGATTGGCTCAAGAAATGGATAACCACCTCTGTGGCTGTGCTTTACACATCTGCTCCTTCCTACATTCCTCCTTTTAATTCTGTCTATTATCTGTTGAATATAACTGGAATAAAATAAGACAAAGTTAAATTAAATATGAGTTAAATAATGCAGGGCTGTCTAAGTGGAAAAGTTTTGGAAAAATGAAAATGTTTCACCTGATTGCGGCAATTACCAACATGAAATCTTTGATCAGATTGAAGGCTTCTCCTCTATTTAACCTAATGAATTAAAAAGGGAATAAAAATATTCAGTTACTGCCTTTAAAAATGATGACAACATATACTTGTACAGTGCATTCCAAACAGTAGCAGTTATCATCAAATAGAATTTGATGGATTGCACATGAAGGCACATTCAGACATATTAGGTCTAAAGGTCAGAAAGTCAGTGAAAGAGAGAGGTTTTCAGGAGTGCCTTAAAGAAGGGATGCAAGACAGAAAGAGGTGCAGGTGGGTGATCGAAGGACGTAGATCTAGGGCTTAGACCTTTGACAACTGAAGGCACATCATCAGTGGTGGTGCAGAAATTAAAACCAGTAGCGTACTGGGTGTGGGAATTAAGTGAATACAGAAAGCTTGGCGGACTGCAGATTTAGATAGGGAGGAACAAAACCATGGAGCAATTGGAAAATAAAGGTGGGAATCTTAAAATCCAGGTATTGAGGGACTGTGACCAAGTGCAGGTCAGCAAGTGTAGAAGCAATGGCTGTTGGTTGGCTCGGCTCGCTGGCCGGTTTGCGCTGCGGAGTGATGCCAACCGTGTAGGTTCAATTCCCACACCAGCCCAGGTCACCATGAAGATCACAACTTCCCAACTTTGCCCCTTGCCTGAAGTGTGTGACCTTCAGGTTGAACCCTTCATATAACTTATTCACGCAGAGATTGGTGCGTATATGGAATGGGCTGCCAGAGGAGGTGGTTGAGGAAGGTATAATAGCAACATTTAAAAAATATTTGGATAGGTTGGTACAAGGATGGGCAGGGTTTAGAGGGATATGGACCAAATGCAGGCAATTGGAACTGGCTGAATGGGCACCATGGTCAACTTGGACAAGCTTGGGCCGAAGGGCCTGTTTCCATGCTGTGTAACTCTATGACTTTATAACTCACCACTGGTCATCTCTCTAATGAGTGAACAACCTTGTAGGGACGTAGGAAGAGGAACAGAAAGCAGTGATAGTTGACGATGGTAATACTGGAGCACTGTTCTGAGGAACAGAAAACAGGTCAGGCCATTGTGTGTGTCATTTGCAAGGTTCATGGGCTTCTTTTTCCTTCAGGGTTAAATTCATGATAGCGGGAGGAGAATATTGCAGGTTAAGAGAAGGTCAGAAGAGTTTTGGTTAAATTTAATGTTATGGAAGATGGAGGGCTAACCAGGAAACTATTAGATGAACTGGGCGATGAGTTAAGAAAGGCATGGAGGAAAGGTTTTAGACAACAGAGGCAGAGATAGACATGTACAGTTTGCACTGATTAAGGTATCCAACTTCAGGATTTTCTTTTTACGTCCTCATGGGATGTGGGTGGCACTAGTTAGGCTAGCATTTATTGCCCATCACTAATTGCCCAGAGGGCAGTTAAGAGACAACCACATTGCTGTAGGTCTGGAATCATATGTAGGCCAGACCACAGTCTTGATTAGACTCTTATTCAAATCAAATTCCATCCATCTACTGTGGTAAGATTTGAACCCAGGTCTCCAGAACATTTGCTGAGTTTTTGGATTAATATTCTAGCACGAATACCACAAGGGCATTGCCTTCCCCTATAAGGGGGATGAAGACACAGTAATATGTTGATTTGAGTTCTATGTGTCACATTATAATTTTCAAGGAGTAAGGACTCCCTACCAAAACATTCAGACGTAGTTTAGTTCCCAGTTCTACATAACACATAAATAGACAATCATTGCTCACCCATTATCGATGTGTAAAGCATCCAAACAGCCATGTTTGTAGAAGTCAAGGGCATAGGCATTCAGGGGCATTCTCCTGCCTTGCCTGTCAAAGCACTTCAGTTGCAGAACAGGGATGTTGTTTGTATGAATTCCAAGTGTGTGGAAAATAATCTGGAAATGGCAGAAAGCGCACAATGATATTATGCAAGGTGTGATTCCTTGGTTGGCCACTACATAGTGGAGACTTGCAGTGTATAGGCAGACACTGTGGCCTGTCTCCCCAGAGACACCTGCTAACCAATGTTTTCTGTATTCTGTGTGTGCACGTGTGCACGCATGTGTGTATGTATGCATGTGCGTGCAGCTACACACCAAGAAAAACAAACCCATACGCATGCTATGATCTTCCCTGGCCATGCAGCCCAGGCCATCAGTCTGTACTCGGTATTCAAGCAGCAGTTTCCATGGAATTGAAGACACAAAAGTAAGTGAAGCAGGGGAAGGTTAGCTCAAGGGCAAGGGAAAGAGATCAGGCCACAACTCAGAAGTTCTAAGGAGTTAACATCAGAGTACGACGGGATCTGATCAGATGGGCCAATGGGCCAAAGAGTGGCAGATGGAGTTTAATTTAGATAAAGGTGAGGTGCTGCATTTGGAAAGGCAAATTGGGGCAGGACTTCTACACTTATTCACTCCTGGGGAGTGTTGCTGAACAAAGAGACCTTGGGGTGCAGGTTCATAGTTCCTTGAAAGTGGAGTCGCAGGTAGACAGAGTAGTGAAGAAGGCATTTGGTACGCTTACCTTTGTTGGTCAGTGCATTGAGCATAGGAGTTGGGAGGCCATATTATGGCTGTACAGGACATTAGTTCAGCCACTTTTGGAATACTGCGTGCAATTCTGGTCTCCCTGCTATAGGAAAGATGTTCTGAAACTTGAAAGGGTTCAGAAAAGATTTACAAGGATGTTGCCAGGCTTGGAGAGTTTGAGCTATAAGGAGAGGCTGAATAGACTGGAGCTATTTTTCCTGGAGCCTCGGAGGCTGAGGGGCAACCTTATAGAGGTTTATAAAATCATGAGGGACATGGATATGGTAAATAGGCAAAGTCTTTTCCCTGGGGTGGTGGACTCCAAAATTAGAGGGGCATAGGTTTAAGGTGAGAGGGGAAAGATTTAAAAGGAACGTAAGGGGCAACTTTTTCACACACATGGTAATGCATGTATGGAACAAGCTGCCAGAGGAAGTGGTGGGGGTTGGTATGATTATAACATTTAAAGGCACCTGGAAGTGGAATATAATTAGGAAGGGTTTGGAGGGATATGGGCCAAATGTTGGCAAATGGGACTAGATTCATATAGGATATCTGGTTGGCATTGATGAGTTGGACTGAAGGGTCTGTTTCTGTGCTGTACACCTCTATGACTCTATAACAGTAGGCAAAAGAGCTAAATCCTAGAGGCGAGGTGAAAGAGACAGCCCTTAACATCAAGGCAGCATTTGAAAGAGCGTGGCATCAAGGACCCCTAACAAAACTGGAATCATGGGTATCAGGGAAAACTGTCTGTTGGTTACAGTCATGCCCGGCACATCGGAAGATGGTTGTGGTCTTTGGAGATCAGTTACGTCAGCTCCAGGACAGAGTTTCTTTTATTGATTAATTTGTGAGATTTGGGTGTAACTGGCCGGGCCAGCATTTATTGTCCATCCTTAGTTGCCCCTGAGAAGATGGTCATGAGCCGCCTTCTCAATTTGCTGTAGCCTACCTGTTCTGGGTTAACCCAAATTGCCCTTAGGGAGTGGACTACAGGATTTTGACCCAGGCACAATGAAGGGTTGGCAATATATTTCCAATCCAGGATGGTGAGTGGCTTGGAGGGGAGCTTTGAGATGGTAGTGTTCCCCTACGGCTGCTGCCCTTGTCCTTCTAGATGGAAGTGGTCTTGGGTTTGGAAGGTGCTGTCTGAGGATCTTGGGTGAATTTGCGCAGTGTATCTTGTAGATAGTACACACTGCCTTAGGGTAGTGTCCTAGGCTCAATGATGTTCAGGTGTTTCATCTCCTTCTCTCGATCACAAGGTCAGAGGTGGGAATGTTTGCTGATGATTGCACAATGTTCAGCCATTTGTAAATGGTCAGACACTGGAGCGGTCAATGTCCCAGTGCAGAAAGATCTGGACAATATCCAGCCTTGGGCTGAAAAGTGTCAAGTAACATTTGTGCCACACAAAAGACAATGGCCGTCTCCAATGAGAGACAACCTGACCTCTGCCCCTTGACGTTCAATGGTGTTACCATCACTGAATCCTCCACTATCAACATTCTGGGGAGGTACCATTAACCAGAAACTCACATGGACTTGCCATATATACACAATGGCTGCAGGACCAATTCAGAGGTTAGGAATACTGCAGTGAGTAATTCACATTCCGGCTCCCCAGACCTGTCCACCATGTACAGTGCATAAGTCAGGAGTATGATGAAATACTCTCCACTTGCCCAGACGGGTGCAGCCCCAACAACGTTCAAGAAGATTGACGCTATCCAGGACAAAGCTGTCTGCCATATGAGCACCACATCCACTCCCTCCTCCACTGACACTCAGGTGCAGCAGTGTGTATCATCTAGAAGGAGAAAAAGTAGGCCATTCGTCCCCTCTAGCCTGGTCAAGTTCCCAAGCACTCAGATGAGCTGTTTTGTGTTTCATACCACAGTAACATCTATTCCATTTCTGAGTGTAATGAATTCTCCTCTGACAGTCATCGCTCCTGGATATTCCTTCAGAGTTAAGTTATCTCATAGAGTCTAATAGCACAAAGGTAGGTGTTTGGTACAGTGTCTCTGTTCCAGGTTTTTCCAAAGAGTTCTGCAGTCATTCCTTTGGTGTTTCTCACTTCTTAGTTTCTACCCCTGGAAATATTGCTCTTACGTCAATAAAATAACTTACTGGATCAATGTCATCCTTTACGAATAGGTCGAGGTCACTGAGTCCAGATAAGCAGGCGAATGGTGACACTGCTGAACATTTTTTGGTTTTGCCCAACTGCTTGGTGATGGCACTGGCTTCAGGTAACTCTGGACTCATAAACGCTGGACAAAAAATAAAACGTGAATGTTGTTTTCAGAAATTCACCAGCAGTTAAAAACAAATACATAACGAAACTGGATTACTCAATGAGCCAGGAGGTAGCCTCAAGGAAAAACTCAAAAGGGGTTCTCTGTATAAAAACACAGAAAATAGGAAAACAGGTGTAGGCTCTTTGAGCCTGGATCACCGGTCGATATAAACAAGGCTGATCGTCCAAATCAATATCCTGTTCCTACATTCGCCTCATTGTCTTTGATCCCTTTAGCCCAGGAGAGAAAAACAAGGACCTAAAGGACAATTGCTTAATAATCATCATTGGGAAAATGGTAGATCCTATTATCAAGGATGTAATAGTTGAGCATTTAGAAAGACATAATGTGATCAAGCGGAGTCAGCGTGGTTCAATGAGATAAAAGTCAAGGTAGCAGGCGCTAGTCAGTGGAAGAAGCACTGAACTTCGAATAAGTTCAGGCTGTCACTACTGCAGAAGCAAGTGGCTGGATGTACGACAGAGGTGTTGTACAATGGGTCACTGAAGCTGGAAATTTTAAATTCAAGACTGATATCTACATGGGGATGGCACAGTAGCTCAGTGGTTAGCACTGCTGCCTCACAGCACCCATGATCTGGGTTCAATTCCACCCTCGGGCGACTGTCTGTGTGGAGTTTGCACATTCTCCCCAATGTCTGCATGGGTTTCCTCCGGTTTCCTCCCACAGTCCAAAGATGTGCAGGTTAGGGTGGATCGCCCATGCTAAATTCCCCATAGTGTCCAGGGATGTGCAGACTAGGTAGGTTAGCAATGGGAAATGGAGGATTACAGGGATGGCATGGTCAGTCTGGGTGGGATGCTCTTTGAAGTGTCGGAGTGGACTTGGAGGGCTGAATGACTTGTAGGGATTCTATGATCTTAGTCTAAGAATAATAATCAGTCTAACAGACAACTGCCTCTGAACTCCACAGACTAAACCAGCTCTGGTGTTAATACACAGAAATTCTTACATGTGCCTGAGAGAGGAAGCTTGTATTCATCTTCTAAGCTGGACTGATTGGAGATGGAGATTAGGAATTTCCCAAACACCTCTTGTGCTGTCTTGTTGTATTCTTGAACTGAGGCTGCAAACTCGTCAGGAAGATCATCAAGAAATACCTAAAAAGACAAGAGACCAAAACAAAAGTTGCTGCAAAAGCTCAGCACATCTGGCAGCACCTGTGAAGAAGAATCAGAGTTAACATTTTGGGTCCAGTGACCCTTGCTCAGAACTAAAAAGATAAATTTGATTAGATACTGATTGTGATCAGAATCAACAAAAGACATTCATTTTTCCACATTTGCAGACCTACTGAAATTTTAAAGGTGTGAGTTGTACAAGTGAGCCAATTCAGGATCTTCACAATTTAGGTTAATGGCAATTTTGTCACTCACTGTGACCACTTGAAGTATTCCCTGTCATTGAATGTTAGAAAGAATATCTTGATAGGAAATGAAAACATCCCTTAAGCGTATCTCCTCATTTTTTTCTTGAGGTGTTAAACCTGCATAATAAGTACGACATTTTGCAATCTGGATTTTAAAATAGAGACAAATGGGTGTGGGTAAGTTCTGCAAGTTTTATTTCCAGAGGGCAGAAACTCAATTCGGAACAGTGGCCAAAACAAAATTGCTACAAGACAGCATATGACTGTATTAGTGCGTCTGGGAGAACCTGTAGTATTAATAGACAAAATGTCTACGTTATTGGGTTTATGATGGGCAGAGCCAGTGCTTTAAGGCAATTAGTTTACTTTTGGCTTCAGAAAACAATATTCAAATTTTTTTGCTAATAACAACTCAGAATTAATTTCAGAAGAGAATAATGTTTCCCTTGGCAGGAGAGCCATATTTTTCGGTTCATTTCAATAAAATCAGTCTCTTCAGAAAAAGTGATGTCTAGTCTATGGAGCTTCCAAGGTGGAAGAACTTAGATGCAAATATTCAAGCTGTCAGGATAGAACAATTTTAGGGATCAACATTATGAAAGCTTCATGCTGTCTCAAAGAAATTGTTAAAAATTGTCTCAGCGTCATGGGAAGCATCAATAGAGTCATAGAGATACACAGCACGGAAACAGACCCTTCAGTCTAACTTGTTCATGCCAACCAGATATGTTAAATTAATCTAGTCCCATTTGGCTCATACCCCTCTAAACCCTTCCTACTCATATGCCCATCCAATGCCTTTTAAATTTTGAAATCGTTCTCACCTCCACCATTTGCTCTGGCAGCTTGTTCTATGTACACACCACCCTCTGCCTGATGAAGTTGCCCCTTTGGTCCCTTCTGAATCTTTCCCCTCTCGGCTTAAACCTATGCCTTCTAACTTTGGACTCTTCCATCCTGGAGAAAAGACTCGGTTAAGTGAAGGTTGAAAATGTTGAGATAGGAGATTTATGTCTTCAGGATTGAGACTATGCAAATGATATTGCTGGAAAGGGTGAAATGTGGGTCAGAAGTAACTGTGTTAAATTTAAATAAGGATAATGGCAGTGGAATGAGAGCACAGCTAGCTGGAGAGGACTAAGGAAGGATATTAGAAGTACAGACTATTGAGGAACAATGGCATATATTTAAGAAAATAGCTCGTGTGTCACAGCAAAGTAGTATCCCACTGAGAAAGAACAGTACTAGGATGGAATAACGTAATTATGGTTGCTGAGGGATTTTACAGAAAGTATCAAATTGAAATTATGTACAATGTGGCCAAGATTGCTAGTAAACCAGATGACTGAAAAAGTTATAAAAATACCATCAAACATGATCAAAAAAAACCAAAAAAAGGCAAAACAAAACTTTGAAAGTAAGTAAACAAGTGAACGAGCCTTATACAAGCAGCAGGAGTCCTCAAGATAAAAAGTAAGAGAGAAGACAAAGTGAACATAAGGTCCTTAGGGAAATATAAATGGGGAACACATAGAATCACTACAGTGTGGAAACAGGCTCTTCAGCCCAACAAGTCCACACTGACCCTTGGAGCATCCCATCCAGAAATCATTTCTGAAGAAGGGTCTAGGCCCGAAACGTCAGCTTTCCTGCTCCTCTGATGCTGCTTGGCCTGCTGCGTTCATCCGGCTCTACACCTTGTTATCTAAGTTTGAATGTTGGCCCTTTTTCCAAAGGGAACGGACCATATAAATAGGGAAATCTTGCTAAAACTATACACAGCACTAGTTAGACCACACTGGAATGCTGTAAACAGTTCAGGTTTCCTTGTAAGACCATTAGACACAGGAGCAGAAATTATGCCATTCAGCCCATTGAGTCTGCTCCGCCATTCAATCATGGCTGATAAGTTCCTCAACCCCATTCTCCCGCTTTCTCCCCAAACCCTTGATCCCCTGGACAATCAAGAACCTATCTATCTCAGTCTTAAATGTACTCAATGACCTGGCCTCCACAGCCTTCTGTGGCAGTGAATTCCATAGATTCACCACTCCCTGGCTGAAGAACTTTCTCCTTATCTCCATTCTAAAAGGTCTTCCCTTTACTCTAAGGCTGTGTCCTCGGATCCTGGAAAGACATACTAGAATTGGAAGCAGTCCAAAGAAGGTTCACCAGGCTGATCCCAAGTATGAAGGGACTGTCCCGTTAGAGGTATTGAGTAGGTTAGATCTGTACTCATTAGAGTTTAACGGAATGAATGGTGATGTTATTGAAATATGTAAGATTCTTGGGAGACTTAAAAAGGATAACTGTGGAAAGGTTGTTGCTCCTTGTGGAGAGAGGGTAATCTCAGACCAAGAGGCTATCAGTTTAGACAGTGATGGGGAGAAATTACTTTTCTTGATTCCACATCACAGTGGGGGGCTTGCGGATGTAGTGCCAGCTGAGCAGTAGCTTTGTCCTGGATGGTATCAAGCTTCTTGAGTGTTGTTGGAGCTGCATCCATTCAGGTAAGTGGGGAATATTCCATCACACTCCTGACTTGTGCCTTGTAGATGGTGGACAGGCTTTGGGGCAAGGCTTTTCTCTCAGAGGGTGGTCAATCTTTGGAATTCTTTACAGCAATCAGTTGTCAGCATTGGGTAGTTAAGTGTTTTAAAGGCTGAGGCAGATGGATTTTTAATCAGAAAGGCAATCAAGGACTATAGGGAATGGCAGGAAACTGATTATCAGATCAGTCATGATCTCATTAAATGGTGCAGCAGAATCAATAGGTTGAATGGTCAATTTCTGCTCTTACATCTTATGGTATCAACTGCACACAATATTGTGTCTCTCCAATGCCCTATTGCTCAAACCCTCTTATTTTAAAGGCCAACATAGCAGTTGCTTTCCTAAAGCCTTGGAAAACCTGCATGTTGGAATCGATAGTGAAGGAGCAGACCATCAAAAAAGAATCCGCTTTCTGAATTGGAACCCATGTTTGATACATCAATTAAACACTGCTCAAGTGTGTAACAAGCAAGGTGGATAAAGGGAACCAGTTGGAAGAGTAGATTTGAATTTCCAAAAGGCAGTTGATGAGATGTCAGAAAACAAAAAGCTTTTGATAGTGAATCTAATATACTGGCATATATAATTAGAAAGGTCACATAACGTAAAATAGAGACTCAGGCCAACTGGGGGATTTATAGGATAACAAACTTGAATGAGTGGAGAGCTACATGCAAATATTAAGGCAGAGGGTAAAACAACAGAGGAGAAATCAACTCTTTGTTTTCAAGAAAACAAAGCCTTTTCTTTTGAAGACCCACCACCGAAATTAACTGATTGAAACAACTAAGCAGTAACAATTAATAAGGACAGCTCATCAGGGGCAGAATGTTTAATTGTTCTGTTCAGAGATGTGTCTTCACACTTTGGAACAGATGTGACTTGAACCAAGGTCCCTTGGCTCAGAGGTAGGGACACTAACATTACACCAGACAGACCCTTCAAACTGCAAAATTTTTTTCCCTCCTACCCCCTCAAAATGAGATGGATTTTTATGATGTCTACATAGCTAGGGCAGTGATATTCCCATTACATTCCCACTTGCCCTCAGATCCCAACTCTTACACGGTGCTCCTAAATAGCCAATTTCTTTATCCCATCGCCAATTCTCCCATGGTAATTTTTTCCATGCCAGTATTAACCACTGCCAGTAAAACACCCGCATTTTCCAATTTAATCCAAAACCCATTAAGGGTAAGGCACACCACTGAAGATGAGGGAGAGGTAGGTAGATAGAGGGTGGAATAAATCAGATCCCAACTACTTTTTTAAATTCATCACAGGATATAAGCATTGTGGGCTAGACCTGTGTATATTGCCCTCTCAGAATGCCCAGAGGGCAGTTAAGAGTCAATCACATTGCTGTGTGTCTGGAGTCACATGTAGGCCAGACCAGGTAAGGATAGCAGTTTCCTTCCCTAAAGGGCATTAGTAAACCAGATGAGTTTTTGTGATAATTGACAACAGTTCCATGGTCATCACAAGACTTTCAATAACAGGTTTTTATTGGATTTAAATTCCATCATCCCATCTCATCCCATGGTGAGATTTGAACCCATGTCTCTAAATGTTATCTGAGTCTCTGGACTAATAATCTAGCAATCATGTCATTAGCCCATCACCCCCACCAGAGCCAATTCATTTAATATTTTTTAGTTCAGATTTCACCTTTCTTTAACTTCAAATTTCACCATTTCCCAGGTGAATGTCAAATCCATGTTCGACAGAACATTTTCTGGGTGGCCTGGAGTACTAGCTTAGTGACGTTACCACTGCCTCAGGTCTGGAAGCCCAGCTGTCTATCTCTTTTTTTTCTTTTCAATGTCCAGAAGTACTCTTACACAAGCTGAACATCGTTTCTTCCCCATCGCCAAATCATCCATTTTTTTTTAGTTAACCACCTCCAGTAAATCAGTTATGTTTCCCAATTGATTAATTTGCATTCAAAGCCCCTCAAAGGCAATAAAAGCCATCGAGGATGAGAGGGAGGTAGGGAGAAGGGCAAAGGGATAAATCAAAATGGAGTTGGACAGTGGCAGATATCCCAGCTCTTAAAGTTCAACATGCAATGAGCTTAACCTGCTCTCAATCAACTCCAGAGCTGTTCTGCTTGACCACTAAAGGACCTGCATCTCTAAAAGTGGCATGGCACACAGTACCCAAATGAGGGCTGGGGAAAAGTCTTGTGTGAAGAGCCCCTCACTTGGAATCGTAGAATCATGAAAGTGCAGAAAGAGGCCATTTGGCCCATTGAGTCTACACTAACCCTCCAAAGGTATCCCACCCATATCCAGCACCCCACCACCACCCTATCCTCATAATCTTGCATTTACCATGGCCAATCAACCTAGCCTGCACATCCGTGGACACCATGTGCAATTTCCCATGTCCAATCCACCTAGACCGCAATCCTTTGGACTGTGGGAGGAAACCGGAGCACCCGGGGGAAACCCACGTAGGCACAGGGAGAATGTGCAAACTCCACACAGGCAGACACCCGAGGGTAGAATCAAACCTGGGTCCTGGGTGCTATGAGGCAGGAGTGCTAACCGCTGAACCACCGTGCTGCTTCTCTGATATGGAAGTCTTCGAGCCCACAGACAAGCTTGGCCTAATTTCTGGTCCTTCTGTCAAAGAATCAATTTATAAAAATGGTAGAGGAATGTAGGTATGGATTTTTAGCCACATTATCATGCCCATCACTCACCTTCGACTGATCAAAAGTAAGGTTCTCTTCTTCTAAACAAGGTGGTAGATGTCTCCTTCCAAATAGGTTTGCCAGTATGAGAACTAAGGTCTCCATCACGTCCTCTGAAAACAGCTTTGAATCTGTTCATAGGATTAAATAGTAATCTCTTTAGTTGGAAGCTGCTAACAGCGCAGGTTGGTGTCACATAACCAGTGAGACATCCCATCCATTGATTGATTAATTGATTGATTTTTTGTCACTTGTACCAAAATACAGTGAAAAGCTTTGTTTGCAAGCGGTGCAGGCGGATCATAGTAGCAAAAAATGTACAGATCAAAAAGATTTAGACAGTGGCATACAGGCTACATTGCTAGGCAAGATCAACGTTAGCGTGACCAAGTAAGAATTTGAAGAAGGATGATATCAAATGGAAAGAAAATGTATACAATGTTGTGAAGTTTAGCAGTAGCTCAGCAGTCCAAAGGACCCTCACCAACTTCTACAGATGCACCATAGAAAGCATACTGTCTGAGTGTATCACAGCTTGGTGTGGCAACAGCTCTGACCAAGACAGTAACAAACTGCAGAAAGTTGTGAACACAGCCCAGACCATCACACAAGCCAACCTCCCATCCATGGACTTCACCTTCAATTCTCGTTATCGTGGAAAGGCAGCTAACATCAAAGGCCCCTCCGAACCCGGTTGTACTCTCTTCCAACCTCTTCCGTCAGGCAGAAGATACAGAAGCTTAAACGCAAGTACCAACAGATTCAAGAACATCTTCTTCCCTGCCATTATTAGACTGCTGAATGGATCTCTCAAATTTCAAATCTAAAGTTGATCTTGCTTTTGTGCACCTCCTGTGCAGCCATAACCCTGCATGCACCCTATAATCTGCATGTCATTGTATGTTATAATCTGCCTGTACTGCACACAAAACAAAGCTCTTCACTGTACTTAGAAACATGTGGCAACAATAAATCAAAAAATAAAATAATAGTTTTAGAAACCAGCAAAGGATGATTAAAATATAATAAAGAGGGAGCAATAGGGGAGAAAATCAACAAGGAAATGTGAAAATAGAGAGGAAAAAGTTCTAAAACCAGATAAAAAGGAACAGAATAGTGAAAGTGAGAATTGGTTCCTCAGGAGCTAAATCTGGGGAATGAATAATGAAAGCAAGGAAATGGCAAAGGTTTTGAAGAGGCATTTTGTATCTATTTTCGTAGGAGAGAGGACAAAAATAATTCCAAAAATAATGGAAAAACTTAGATCTTAACAACATCTGCCTACCCACAACGCAAATTGAAATGAGGCAAGAAATTCTCAAAACTATGTTGAGTAGCTCAGGCATCCTTATTTCGGTTCAATTTCTAATCCTCACCAATACATGTCAGTATTTTGATTCTCAGTAATGATCTGACATTTGTTCAACCAGTCTTTTGAACAGCATTCAGAAAGAAACAGTCAACAAATATCACCAAGAAAACATATTTCAGGGATGTGAGCAAAGCACAGGCTGAATGCGGCAAATGGGATAGCTCTTTGGGTGAGCTGTTGGGCTGAATGGGCTCTGTCTGTGTTGTACTACTGCATAATACTATGATAAAGAGATGCTTGAGTCTGCATTTTATAGATGTCATAGAGTCATACAGCACAGAAACAGACCCTTTGGTCCAACCAGTCCATGCCAATCATAATCCCAAATTAAACTAGTTCCATCGACCTGTGCTTAGCCCATATCCCTCTAAACAAACTCATACACTCACGTAAACTTGTGTAATAGCCAGCCCATAACCTACATCCACAAAATCTTCAGTTCTTTGCACAAAGTACGTATAACTCAACACCAAACTTTTGACTCCAAAGGCTTTCCTATTTTGGATATGTTGCGTGGGTTTTGCAAGAGGGCTAGGTGGAAACAATCCATTGGGCTTTTGACCAATTTTTCTCTGGCTGTTGAAATGTCAGACATACTGGCAGGTATAACACAGAGTGGAGCTGGACTAGCACAGCAGGCCAGGCAGCATCAGACGGGCAGGAAAGTTGATGTTTCGGGGGGGACCCTTCGTCAGAAATGGGAGAAGGGGAAAGGAGCTCAGATATAGAGACAAGAAGGGTGGGGCTGCGGAAGGTAGGTGGGATGGTGACAGGTGAGTGCAGCAGGGAGTGGTGGGGATCGGTCAGTGAGGTGGGAGGATCGCATAGGTGGAAAGAAGATGGGCAGGTTGTGTCAGGTCGAGGAGGCGGGGATGAGAGGGAGTATTAGTCATTGGAGGAGGCCAGGGGTGGGGAGATTTTGGAGAAACTGGTAAAATCCACGTTCAGGCCATCGGGCTGCAGGCTCCTGAGGTGGAATATGAGGTGCTGCTCCTCCAGTTTGCGGGTGGCCTCACTGTGACACTGGAGGAGGCCCAGGATGGACATGTCGCCCAGGGAGTGGGAGGGGGGATTGAAGTGGTTCGCGACTGGATAGGTGTTGTCGTTTGTTGCATATAGAGCACAAGTGCTCTACAAAATGGTCTCCAAGCCTCTGCTTGGTCTCACCAAAGTAATGGAGGCCACATCGGAAGCAGCAGATGCAATAGACCACGTTGACGGATGTGCAGGTGAACCTCTGTCTGATGTGGAAGGTTTGCTTTCAGCCTTGAGTGGAGGTGAGGGGGGAGGTGTAGGGGCAGGTGTAGCACTTCCTGCGGTTGCAGGGAAAGGTACTGGGGGTGGTGGGGTTAGTGGGGAGAAAGGGACAAGGGAGTCGCAGAGTGAGTGGTCCCTATGAAAGGCAGATGGGGTGGGGAGGGAAATATATCTTTGGCTGTGGGGTCAGATGTAGGTGGCGGAAGTGGCAGAGAATGATACTTTGGATACAGAGGTTGGTGGGGTGGTATGTGAAGACAAGGGGGATTTCTGTCTTTGTTTTTGTTGGGGGGAGGGAATATGAGGGCAGAGGTGTGGAAAAAACATAAGAGATGTAGTTGCGTGCATTTTCAACTACCGAAGGGGGGAAATTATGTTCTTTGATACAGGAGGACATCTGGGATGCTTGGGAGTGGAATGCCCCAACTTGGGAGCAGATGTGGCAGAGGCAGAGGAATTGGGAATAGGGGGTCGCATTCTTGCAGGAAGCTGGGTGAGAGGAGGTGTAGTCTCGGTAGCTGTGGGAGTCGATGGGCTTGAAATAAATATAAGTTTCCAGGTGGTCACCAGAGATGGACACAGAGAGGTCCAGGAAGGAGAGAGATGGTCCAGGGGAACTTAAGGTTGGGGTGGAAGGTGTTGGTGAAGTGGATGAACTGTTCGAGCTCCTCGTCGGAGCACGAGGCGGCGCCGATACAGTCATCGATGTAACGGAGGAAGAGGTGGGGTTTAGGGCAAGTGTAGCTACGGGAGAGGGACTGTTTCACGTATCCTACAACGAGGCAGGCATAGCTTGGGCCCATGTGGGTACCCATGGCCACCCCCTTTGTCTGTAGGAAGTGGGAAGATTTAAAAGAGAAGTTGTTAAGGGTCCAGTTAAGTAGATGAGGGCGTTGGTGGAGGGGGACTGGTCGGGCCTGCAGGAGAGGAAGAAGTGGAGGGCTTTTAGGTCATCTGCATGGGGAATGCAAGTACGCAGGGACTGGATGTCCATGGTGAAGATGAAGTGTTGGGGGCCAGGGAATTAGAAGTCTTGGAGGAGATGAAGGGTATAGGTAGTCTACTGGACGTAGATGGGGAATTTGTGGACCAAGGGGGAGAAAACAGAGTCAAGGTAAGCGGAGAATAAGTTCAGTGGGGCAGGAGCAGGCAGAGACAATGGGTCAGCCAGGGCAGTCGGGTTTATGGATTTTGGGAAGGAGATAGAAACGGGCGGTGCGGGGTTGGGAAATGATGAGGTTGGAGGCTGTGGGTGGGAGGTCACCTGAGGTGATGACTTTAAGGATGGTTTGGGAGACGATGTTTTGGTGGTCAGGGGTGGGGTCATGATCCAGGAGGCGGTAGGAGGAGGTGTCAGAGAGTTGGTGCCTGATCTCGGCGATGTAAAGGTCAGTGAGCCAATACTGCGCACCCCGCCCCCCCCTTAACTGCGGGTTTGATAGTGAAGTTAGGGTTGGAGTGGAGGGAGCAGAGGGCTGCACCGTCTGTGGGGGAGAGGTTGGAGTGAGTGAGAGGGGTGGAGAGGTTGAGGCGATCGATGTTGCGTCAGCAGTCGGAGGTGAAAAGATTGAGGGAGGGTAGGGGGCCTTGGGGTGGTGTCCAGGAGGATGGGCTGGGTTGCAGGTGGGAGAAGGGGTCTGTACAGGGAGGGTTAGGTTGACGATTAAAGAAATAAGGAGGTGGAGGCAGCGGAAAAACTGTTCAAGGTCCAGGCATGAGCGGTATTCATTGATGTTCAGGTGGAGGGGGATGAAGGTGAGTCCTTCTCTGAGGACTGACCATTCATCCTCAGTGAGGGGGAGGTCTGGGGGAATGGTGAATACCTGGCAGGGCTTGAGGCTGGGGCTGGGTGTCGAGCTGGTGGCTGGGTTGGAGCTGGGTGTGGAGGCGGAGTTAGTGATGCCATCAGCATTGTCAGCGGCGGGTGCACTCTCAGACTGGTAGGTAACCTGGAATAGCCATTCTGTGCTGAATTCAGGACCATGGCCAGCAACCTGGCTCACTGTCATTGCCAGCACTTCTGAAGCTCCAAAAACCCAGCATGGAACTCAACCCCCTCAAAAGTATTACTCTTACAAAGGACACCCCCTTTGCCTATAAGTCAGTGTCAAACATGCAAATCTTACACAACCACATACAGTAGTTATGTCACAGAAACACAAATTTGCTATTTTGCAAATGAAGGCCATTTTATTCATCATGCCTGTCACACCTAATGACAATCTCCTGCTTTTCCCCCATGTCTCTGCACCACATAATATCCAAATTTCTATCCAATGCCCCTCTTGAATGTCTCAATTAAACCTTTCTCCACCACACTTCCAGGCAGTAGGTTCCACATTCTGACTGCTCACTGAGTGAAAAGTCTTTTTCCTCGCATCATTTTTGCTTCTTTTGCAGATCATTTTAATGCCCTCTTGTTCTTTTACAAAAGGGAACAGCTTCTCCCTACTTACTCTATCCAGACCACTCACAATTTTAAAATAGTCTATCAAATCTTGTCTCGGCCTTCTTCTCTCCAAGAAGAACAATCCCAACTTTTCCAATTCATCTTTGTGACTGAAGCTTCTCATTCGTGTAAATCACTTCCGGACAGTCACCTATGAAACTCTTACACAAGCACATGCAGTAGTTATTTCACAGAATCATAGATTTGCTATGCATTCACATCTTTCTCTTAATGTGACAATCACAGTGGAACACAATACTTCATCTGATGTCCAAAAAATGTCTTGTACAAGTTCAACGTCACCTCTTTGCTTTTATACTCTATGCCCCTACTATTAAAGCCCAACATACTTACTTACCTGTTTACTTACTTACCTGTTTTGAATTGTTTAAATGCATTTTGTTTAAATTTGCATTGTTTAAATGCAAAAGGGCAATGTTTCCACTAGCAGGAGAGACTCAGATCCAAGGGTAAAGCCTCAGAGTAAAGGAACAATCCTTTGGAATTGGGATGAGAAAGAATTTCTTCAGTTAATCTGTGGAACTCATTGCTGCAGAGGGCTGTGGGGGCCAAGTCATTGATTGTATTCAAGACAGAGATAGATAAGTTCTTGATTAGTAAGAGGATCAAAAGTTACTGGGAGAAGATAGGAGAATGGGGTTGAGAAAAATCTTAGTCATGGTCAAATGGCAGAGCTGGGTCGATGGGCCGAATGCCCTAATTCTGCTCCTATATCTTATCACCTTAATAAAACCAGAAAAGTAACTCTTAAGCTATGAGGAGATAGCAGGGCTGTGTGGAATTAATTGGTCAGCTCTTTTTAGGAGCCAGTAAAGCCATGATGGGCGGTAAGACTTTGCCTGTTGTGAGGTTCTATGATCCTTTAAGAAGTCCTGGGTGTTTTAGTTTAGATTTGGAAAATTCCAATGACTTTCAGCTTTCAGTTTCAGCTTCCCAGAGGCATCCATATTTATCTTTTGCTGTGACCCTTTGTGCAAGTGACTGGGAGGCTGCCATTTTGGCTTGATTTCTCAGGTCATAGGCAGCACCATCTGGCATCCTTTAAAGAAAGCTGGAGGAGACAGATCAGAGTGAGGCACCAAATTCATCCACATTTCAGTTCAGCGTCCGGATCAGAGAGGAAACCAAAGAAGAAACAGACAGCCTTTCATAAGCAAGTGAGAAACTAGGAAGTTGTCCTATCAGGAGGACTCTGGTTGTATTGTATTGACAAAACCAGCAGAGAAACAGGGTGAAGCATCAGAAGACAATTACTGAGCCTTCAAGCAGCAAGCACACATTATAAATAACAAGCATGGGGCTGGATGAACACAGCAGGTCAAGCAGCATCATAGGAGCAGGAAAACTTGACGTTTCGGGCCCAAGCACACATTGTTGTGTTGGCATGTTGTGCATCTACGCATCTCATATTCCCAAAAAGGAATGAGCCTCTGGGAAACATCACTGCAATGCTGTGTGTGTGCGTGTCCGTGTGTGTGCATGTGAGCATGTGTAATGTGTGTGTGTGTTCTGTGTGTTTAATGTACGTGTGTGCCTGTTTGCGTGTGCATGCCTGTGTGCCTCTGCGTGTGCGTGTGTCTTTATGAGCGTGTGTGTGTGTGTGTGTCTGTGTGTGTCATGGCACTGGGTCTGCCCTTGCTGACTAAGACAGAGATCACATATGATTGAATGTTTGGTCCGTGCAATCTCCTGGGCTGAATTCTGTTTGTCTGGTGGTAGTTAGGATAGAAATTCTCTGGATTTAATTTTTCCTTAAATGGTTTTTGTTTTCCCCTTTTCTTGTGGGAGGTTACATGGCTGGTGGAGGAGTTTTCAGCCAGGACATGCAGACCCTAATGATGATGAAACAGCTTTGAGGGGCCATTTGAGCTCACTCCTGGCCTTATCTTTCAATATTCAGGAATATTTCTTCCTGCTATGCAGAGTCTTGTTTGACTCAGTCTCTAGTGCTCATGCCTTTTGCTGAACAGTGAACGTGTTCACGACTTGTCCAGCTACTTTAGCGCTACTGCTGTGGGAATGCTGCCTTGCTGAAGGCACTTGACCACACTTCAGGTCAATGTTATCTATTCTGCAGCCTGATTTGAAGGGTGGGGGGAGGGGTAGGGAACAGATTCTCAGCTCAGTCACCCTTTCCATCTCTTTCCCATGGGGGATCAGGTGTGTCACAGAGTTCTTTAAGCACAGCAGGAGGACATTTGACCCGTATGATTGATGGAGGCCTCATTTTACTCATGCATGCAGGATTTCCATTTATGCACCAGCCACATGGTTCCTCAGGCCAAGGAACCCTTGCCCCACCCCAGGAATTTACTGACAAATGCTTTCAACTCACTTCTTTTCAGAGGCCGACAGATTTTGTGCAGCAGACCTTCCACCAGGAAATGGATGAAGACAAAGTTGGCTGGTTCATGATAATGCATGTGCATCACCAGGCCTGCAAATCCCTGAGGCTGACCCTCTCGACCCAGATAGCCCTAGAGTGACCAATCATTGAATTCAGTTAGCATCTTGTTTTACTCTTTAGCTCAAATTACAGTATTACTATTCACTTTGAACATACGTTTTCTCTGATTAAAGAGAGGAAGACTTGCATTTGGACATTATATCCTAAAACACTTTACAGCTGAAATCATAGAATGCCCTACAATGTGGAAGCAGACCATTCACCCCATCAAGTCTACACTTAATCCTCCAAAGGGCTTCCAACACAGACCCATCCCCTTACCCTATCCCAGCATTTCCCATGGCTAACGCAGCTAACCTGCACTTTGGACTGTGGGAGGAAACCACAGCACCCAGGGCAAAACCACACAGACATTTCCACAGACTGGAGTTGAACACAGATCCCTAGCGCTGTGAGGCAGCAATGCTAACCACTAAAACACCATTTTAAAGTATTGTCCACAGTGTAACGTAATAGCCAGATTGTGCACAGCAAGCTTCCGCATATATTGTTTGCATATTGCTTGCGGGAACTGGCTGAAAAAGCTGCCCTCTGTTGCCTGAGAACTATTGACTGGTTGGGGCACCAGGGGTAATTTCTCTCAAGTAGAGCCATTGATCATCCATTTCTGCCTTCATTTAAATGTCCCAATCAATGCAAAGGAGGGAGGTGATGGTGATATGACATTATCACTGGACTCCTAACCCAGGGGTCCTAGCTAAGGGGACACGGTTCAAACCCTACCAGTGCAGATGGAGAAATTTGAATTTTGGGGGTCTGTTGGCTGGGGTGCAAAGTTATGCCAACCGCACAGTTTTAATTCCCATATCACCTCAGGCTACGATCAAGTTCTGTCTTTCAATCTCTCCTGTCGGCTCAGTTGGGGGGACCCTCAGGTTAAACCATCACCAGTCGATGCTCTCTCTCTCTCCGTCTCTCTAATGGGTGACCAGCTGTCTGAGACTATGACAACTTTACCTTTTACTGCTACATGCCGAACAGTCAAAAGTGCTGTCTTTCAGCTAAGGTGCCCAATCAAGGCCCTACCTATTCCTCAGAGGGAAGTAAACGATCCCAGGGCTACTGTTTGGAAGAAGATTGTTGGAGTTCCAAATCCACGCAGCAGCCTGACCTCCCTACCCTGCCTGGACCAATATTTAACCCTCAAACAATATCACAAAAAGAGATTAACCCATCATTGGTCACATTGCTGTTTATGGAAGGGTCAATAAATGTGGGAGCTGGAAAAATCACAGCAGGTCAGGCAGCATCTGAGGAGCAGGGAAGTCAGCTTTTCGTCAGGACTATCACCAAATCGCTGTTTGTGGAAGGATTGATTGGTTCTATTCTACTTGCCTTAACTACTCCTTGCACCAGTGAGATCCACTGCTCTGTCGTTAATAAGATTTCTCTTGGATTTATTAGTTATGACTTGATGGAAATTAGGAGCAGCCATTCGGCCGTTTGAACCTACTCCACCATTCATTATGATTATCCAACTCAGTACTGTGTACCCGCTTTTTCCCCTTTCAGTCCTTTACTCTCTTTAACCCCAAGTTCTGTATTCAATTCCTTCTTAAAATCATACAATGTTTTGGCCTCATCTGCTTCCTGTGGTTGTGAATTCCACAGGCTCAGCAATGCCTGGGTGAAGAAATTTCTCCTCATCTGTGTCCTAAATGATTTACCACATATCCTTAGACTATGAGCCCTGAATGTAAATGCCCCTGGAACATCTTCCTGCATCTTACCCTATTTTGCCTTGTTGGTATTTTATATTTTTCTGTGCGATTCCCCCCTTCATTCTTCTGAAATTCAGAGAATATAATTCAAATCAATTTAACCTATCCTCATATATAAATCCCACCATCCCAGGAATTATTTCACACCAGAATGTTAATTCTGTCCTGTGTGATGATGCTGCGGCTTTAAGAGGTTATTTTGCCCGTATTTTTTTTAGAAGAATCCCTACAGTGTAGACACAGGCCCTTCGGCCCAACAAGTCCACACTAAACCTCAGAGCATCCCATCCAGACCCATCCCCCTATAACACCCTAATCTACACCTCCCTGAACACTATGGCCAAACAACCTAACCTGCACATCTTTGGACTGTGGGAGGAAACCAGAGCACCCAGAGGAAACCCACACAGACAACGTGCAAACTCCACACAGACAGTCACCCGAGGGTGGAATCGAACCCGGGTCCCTGGCGCTGTGAGGCAGCAATGCTAACCACTGTGCCACCGTGCCACCAGTACATTGAGAACTTTGAGGACAGAGGTGCCAAGTTGGAAATCCAGTAAAGTAAACAGCTTGTGAGGCCTTAGGCTTTTTCTAAAGTTGGAACAATAGATGCATCCTGGCTGGGTGTACCCAGCTTTGAAAGAACGGGATTTCTAGATTTTTTTCTTTTAGCTTTTAGCTTCATCCTCTCTCAGTTAGAGCTAGAAGCTGGGATTTCTCTTTGCTGTCGGGTTACCTGTGAAACAAATCTATTTTTCCAAATTTTCCTTTTATTGCCAAGAGATGTGTTTATAGAGTCCCTACAGCTTGGAAACAGGCCATTCAACCCAACAAGTCCACAGCAACTCTCCAATGAGCATCCCACCCAGACTAAACACTCCCTCCCCCATCCTTGTAACCCTGCATTCCCCAATGACTAATCCACATAATCTACACATCCCAGGACACAATGAGCAATTTAGCATGGCCAAACTACATAACCTGCACATCTTTGGACTGTGGGAGGAAACCAGAGCACCTGGAGGAAACCCATGCAGACACAGGGAGAATGTGAAGATTCCATACAGACAGTCACCTGAGGGTGGAATCAAACCCAGGTCCGTAGCACTGTGAGGCAGCAGTGCTAACCACTGAGCCACTGCGCCACCCTGGGACAGTGTTATGTTGGAACAGTTATTTGTAATAGGTACTGTATCTATTGTTTGGTCAAGTTTTCCAATAGAGTTGTTATTCTAAATTCCTTTTCATTGTATTTTAACTATTGTATTTGAATAAATTGTTTTACTTGGTGTCGAGTAGTTTGGCCAGTCACATTGCATCTAGAACACAGCACTTCACATCTACCTTTAAAATAAGAAGTTAAGATCTAATCTACCTTCTTAAAATCTTTTGAGGGGGTCTGGTCTGGTCCATAACACCTGTCACAGGATTTGTAAAGGTGTTGTGGAAGTGTACGCACAACACTGCAATGGTGAAAAGATTGGGGCTTGGAAATGGTGTAATGTCATACATCCATCAATGTGCCAATTACGGCATCACTTTCTGATGTAACTGACAAATCCAGATTAAGTTTAACTGTTGAAAGTGGATTTCTCTCTTTGGAGGGAGTTAAGGGGTAATTTTACTATCACCTGGAAACCCTTGTAGCTGACACCATTCCCTCACCTGTAACTTCAGGGGAATGTTATAGGAAGGATATTTTTAAGCTGGCAAGGGTTCACAAGAGATTTACCAGAATGTTGCCAGGAATGGACGGTTTGAGTTATAATGAGAGGCCGGATAAGCTGGGACTTTTTTGACGGGAGCGTAGGAGGTTGGTGGGGGGGGTGGGGGGGGGTGGCCTTATAGATGTTTATAAATCGATGAGCGGGGTATAGGTAAGTTGAATAGCAGGAGGCTTTTCTCTAGGCTGGGGTAGTTCAAAACAAGGGGGCATATTTTTAAGAACTAGAGGGGGATGATTTTAAAAAAATGAGGGGCAATCTTTTTAATCAGGCAGTGCTTTTATGTGGAATGAACTTCCAAACATAGTCATAGATGTGGCTAGTTATAAAGCATAAGAGACTTTTGGATAGGTGCGTGAATAAGAAACGTTTGGAAGGATATGGGCCAGGAGCAGGCAGGTGGGACTAATTTAGTTTGGGATTATGATCAGCATGGACTGGTTGGCCCGAAGAGTGTGCTTCTATGCTGCATGATGCCATGGCTCCATAAGCGAGGAGATTGGGAATTTAGGTATACTTCCAGCAATGGAACACCAGGAATTGGAAAGAGTCCTAACTATTTGAGCCAGGATGTTGCAAAAACCTGGGAATTCTCTTGACGTGGTATATATGTGACATTGATCAACTCACTTCTCTAAGCAGAAACTGCAGAGAGAACAGGAAGTAGAATTTAACAATGTTCTGCTTTTTGGGTTGATTGAAGGTCATCATGGAATGTTGTAGGACTGAAAGTACCTGTTAAGACAAAAGATTATTTTAAAAACAAACATGGTAAGATAAACATTGCATCAATGAAGAAGACATCCTCTCACTGTTTCGGCAGCTTATTCCATTCATGATCTCAGCCCACTTGCTGCCTTGTCTTGTCCTCTCTCTCAACTCTTGTCTTCTCTCTGTTCCCCTTCCCTGTCCTCCATCCACCAATCTCCCCAACTTCTTCCCGTCATGCTCCTCATCCGTAGCCATCCCTTCCCTCTTAGAAACGCACTCACATTCAGACAGCAATTCTCATTCTCACCTTCACTCTCAACTATTAGGTATCAATGAACGAAAGAGAGAAAGAGCGAGAGGGAGAGAGAACACGCAAGAGAGAGTGAGAGTGAAACTGAGACAAAGAGAGAGAGAAAATTGAAATTCCCTCCCTGACAGCATTGTGGGTCAACGTATCCTATCCTACACAACATGAATGACAAGGTGATAAATACAATTGCTTTGTTTTGAAGATGTTTAGTTTAATGGCATCCAAGACAGTGCTGCAGAGTTAACAAAGATAACAGACTATTAACATTGAAATGCAGAGAGGTAAAATGTGCTGAGAATTAGCTTGAGTAGCCTAGATACAGTAATCACAGAAAGCAGAATTACTTCAGACTAATGCACAGTGGTGGGTCACAAGGGGTACAGATTCACATTGTCATCACAACATAGAACAGGAAAAGATGTGTTACATTTGTGTAGTAACTTTTCAGGATTGCAGTGTGTTTTCATGCACTTTATAGCCAATGAAATGCTTTCAAAGTCTGGTCATTGTTGTAATGCATGAAAATGTAACAGCCCAAAGCAAGGTCCTACACAGCTTATTGTGTCAAAATTCTGGAATTCCCTCCTTATGGGCATTGTAGGTCAACCTACAGTACGTGAGCTGCAGCATGTTTAAGAAGGCAGCTCACCACTAAAATAACTCCACCGTCACCAAGTTACCCTTTATCTACATGTGGAAAGCCTTGACACTGCTATAGCTCCCTCAGACCAAGCTCTCAGAGTGAACTGGATCCCTAAAACTCCTGTTCTTATCTGTCAGCCAGGGCTCCCTGATTGGACCAGATTAACATCCCCAATCAGGGAACTCACATTCTGTGGTGTCCACCTGGCTGACCTTGTAATGATCATTACAACCACTAGCTTGTCAATGGGCAACTGGGACTGGGCAATAAATGCTGGTCTAGCCAGCGATGCCCACATCCCATGAAAAAATGTTTTAAAAGGGAAGTATGGGACTTAATCACTCGCCTGATGGAATCAGATAGGAAGAAAGAAAGGAACATATGGAGCACAGAAAGGTCATTCAGCCCCGAAAGCTGTCATTCAACACAGTCATGGTTGACCTGCAGCTTAGCTCCATCTGCCTATCTTGATTCACAGCCCTTAGAGCTTGGCCTTATAAAAATCCTTCAATTTCACTGTTGCAATTGCACAATAATTACAAAAGGGGTAGGAGCCTAATATCGCAACCAGTCCTGACGTTGTCTTCATCTTCTGCACAAGTGCTAAACTCTTGTGAATACCACATTGCCTTAAACCTCATTCACTCAGTAAATAAAATAATTGTACTTATGTTATCTTTTACGCAATATGTCATGCTAAGCTGCTTCACTGGAGTAGAAACAAATAGAATTTGGCACCAAACCACACGAAGGAAGTAAGAATCTCAAAAGAGAGTGAGATGGTGAAGTTTAAGGAGGGAATACAAGGGCTTAGTGTTCGAGCGAAGTTGCAAAGGCAAGACGATTTAACGCAGAGATACTTGAATTGGAAGAGATCAGAGGTGACGGAGCTGTGACTGGGAAGGGATGGGGTGAAGCCATGAAGGGATTTGAGAACAAAGAGGATCATAAAATTGAGGTTTACTGGGCAGGGACCAGAAGCACGACTGATCAATCGGATTTGGCAGCAGCGACGCAGAAAGGGAACAGGGAGAGGACATTGACAGAAAGAGAGAAGCAATGAGCAAAGTACCTTGGCCTGAGCATCAATCTTGTCATCGGCCCTAGCTGCTAATAGCATGAGGCGGAGCACAAAGGTTATGCTCAGGGGGAACTGGCCCTTCAGTTGAGGGACGTTAGCTTTTATCAGTCGTTGCACTTTAGGCAAAGGCACATTCAGAAAAATAACCTTCCCGAGATTATCCATACCACGACGCCCAGCTCTTCCTGACATCTGGAAAGTGAAGAAACACAATTATATTTCAAACTTAGGTTGTGAGTCAAGTATAGTCTTGATCATAGAGGTCTGATGTCTGTAGGTATGGTTTTGCATCTGTAGATGCTGAGTTATCCTTGGCTGGACAATCCAGACCAGGGGTCATAGATCTAGGGCAAGGAGCTGACCGTATAGCACTGGGATGAGGAAAAACGTCTACACTCAGAGGGCTGTGAGTCTTTGGAATTCTCGACCCTAGAGTGCTGTTGATATTCAGTCAGTCATTCAGTAACTCAGTCATTGATTCAGTCAGGTGATCACAATGGAAGACCCCTAGCATTAGTCCAGACATGCACCCAGAGGTAAGAGGTTATCAGGGTAAAGGAGAGATCTCAGGGCCAAAAATCTATCGAGACATTTTAATGGGGAAGTCAGGGTCAGGGAGGGTCAATGTCACCTGGTAAGACCCAGAGAAATCCTACACTATTATGATTAATTCCAGGGTCCCCATATTTTCACGTTGGGCTGCACTAGGGATCCATATTGGGCTCAGGGCCATGATCTATCTGACAAACCCCCCCACACCCCACGTAGAGAGTATCAGTCTTAGCCTGCACAGTGAGGGGAGTCAACGGCGTGGTCACTATCCCAGCATCCCTGAGGCCTGGCCAAATTCTTGGCGGGGAGGGGGACATGTTCAAATCCCACCAGAGCAGGTGGTGAAATTGAAATAACAAATTTGGAATATTTTTTTAAAAAATCTAGTGACACCATTAATGACTGTCGTAAAAAATTCTAATGTCCTCTATGGAAGGAACTCTGTCATCTTTAGATAGTCTGACCAATGCTGTTCTCTTTTAGCTGCTGGTGAGGCAATTAGGAATGGGCAATAAATGCCCACAAATGTTGGCAAAGCCAGTGATTCCCACAGCCCATGCAGGAATAAAAAATATTATAATTATTTGACCACAATCTGTATCTCCTACCTGTCTGTAACTGAGGGAATCCAGGTACACTGAATCTTGAAGAAAGACAGTTGTCTTGCATGGCATATTAATTCCCAAAGCAAGTGTTGATGTGGAACTAACCACCTTCACAAGAAAAAAGAAACAGTTTTAACCATTTTCACTGATGTGAAAATTTAATCAACAGCTTCACAGAGCTTTCTGGGTATGTGGCCATTTTCATCTATAAATTTCAACTATTTCAGATGATTAAAAGTGTTCAGAGGCGATCATTGGCTTTCTTGAAAAATAATTATACAAACGTTGTCCCGATTGCCAATAAATGTGCAGACAAATAACTATTATTGTAAATAGCTACACATAGGCTCAGTGTCAACTATGTGATGCAAGGTGTCAGTGAATTCAATTTTCAATGAAAACGATGGGCCATAAGTCTTTTCACACACTGGGTAATGTATTCTAATATCCCCTAGCCTTGCACCTTGCCCTGTGACACCATTTTCTTGCAGTCTCTTCGTGAGAAATTCACATGTCTTGAAGGATGACCTTATTCAGACTTCACTTTCACAAGAATAACTGATGGGTATGTGTTTCGTAATTTTTAGCAACTCACAACATCTCTGATGCAAGTCACTATTAAAAATTAATACCACAAATTAACCATTTCCTTGTACTTGATCCCGTCCAAATTTTCCCTAAGTTTTGTCATTCTTGATGCCTGACAATATTTCATACATTGTTTAAGGAATAACGGTAAGTTTTATTTATCAGGTCAGTCAGGCTAGCAGTTAAAAACATAGAAATAAATAAGATTGACAAACACGGAAAGACTGAGTCTTCCGACAAACTGCCTCATGCTATGGTTCCTCGGGTATCTGCATTAAACAACTGTCATGATCCTCTAGCAGGCTCGAGGGGCTAAATGGCCTATTCTTCTTGTTATTTCGTATTACGGTCTTCTTCCATCCCCCAGCCTCACCTCCCCAGCCACCTCCCCACAACCATCTAATCTCCTGGGAGATGTAAACATTCCGAAATGGCAGCAGGAACGCCAACGCTTGGCCACATGCTTCCCCACAGTGAGACAGACAATATACTTCAGGGCCTGACTCTGAGTTGATGGGCCATAGCCAGTGTAAATAAAGTGCAACTTGGTGATGGATACTGACTTCTGTGCAGTTATTTCACACACAAAGATCACAAATTATCCTCTAGTCCACTCAGGTGATTAAAACCAACCCAGGAGATCACACAGACCAAGGCATTCACCACTTTGTACGATGCTATCGTTGCCTTTTTAAGAAGGCAATGGCTGGGCTGTTAACTCAGAGACCCAGGCTATGTTCTGGGGACCCGGCTTCGAATCTCTCCATGGCTGATGGTAGAATTTGAATTCAATTAATCAAAATCTGGAATTAAGGGTCCAGTGACGACCAAGAATCCATTGCCGATTGTTGGAAAAGCCCATTTGCTTCACTAATGTCCTTTAGGGAAGGAAGCTGCCATCCTTACCTGGCCTGGCCTACATGTGATTTCAGACCTACAGCAATGGTGGTTGACTCTTTACTGCCCCCTGGGCAATTAGGGATGGGCAATAAATGCTGGCACAGCCAGCGATGCCCACATCCTGTAAGTGAATAAAGGAAACCAGTCCAACGTTATCCTGAATGCAGAAGGAGAGTTAGCAACAGCCACAGAGCTAGCAGATCATTTCAGCGCTCACCCATACTACTGGGAAAAGAGGTCCTGCTCCCAATTAATCCTCCTCTTAGATGGGTTGGCTGTCTCAACTGGGGGTCGATGGTATCATGGTTCTGCCACTTGACTCTAATCCAGAATCCCACACTAAGGTTCTGGAGAAAGGGGCCCAATCATTTTCAAATGATGAAGATTGAATTCAATACAAAAATAAAATCTGGAATTCGAGGTAAACCCAATGGTGACCATGTAACAATCTGGTTCACTGATGCTCTTTCAGAAAGGAAATCTGCCATCCTTATGTCACCTGGCCCACAGAAATGTTGTTGACTGTTAATAAACTTTTGCCCAAATGGTGACATCCCATCCTAAGCACAAATGAAAATGAAGCCAGTCTGCCTTCAGCCTGTTAACCTGATGGCCATCTACAGCCCATCAGCACAAGAAAGATTTTGAAAGACTGCAATATTAAATAATATTTACTGACCTTGATATAGCCTCGCCTGAACAATATCTCGACAGTTTGTTTGATCCGGTTATTCAGGGATGCATGATGATAACCAATTCCCCGAGAAAACATTGCCTGAAAGTACCTAGAAGAGTTTGCTTTCCGCATACGGAAGAAGATCTTATTCCAGAACTGCAAGAATAAAAGTGGAATTGTTTGATTAAATAAAAACCAAAATAACTGCAGATGCTGTAAATCAGGAACAAAAACAGAAGTTGCTGGAAAAGCTCAAAAGGTCTGGCAGCATCTGTGAAGAAAACAAAGTTAATGTTCCTGAGGAAGGGTTGCTAGACCTGAAACGTTAACGCTGATTCTTTTCTTCACAGATACTGCCAGACCTGCTGAGCTTTTCCAGTAACATCTGTTTTTGTTCATTATTTGATTAAACATTTTTATTTATTTTATTGTTTATTCTCTGTCCACTCCTCCACTGTCTTGGTACCATAAAGTTCCAGATCATCTCCCTGTTTCATTGACTCCTGTTCTTCTTGCTAATTCTATAGGCATGAGATCTTGTCACAACACACTCAGGAAATAATCCGGGGTGCTCTCCTTGAAATGTTTCACTTCTTTTACCTCCACTGGTTGTTACTGCGCCCTTGGTGAGGCTAAGACTTTTGAACCTGCCAAATCATTCATAAGAAATTTGATTCTTTCCATAGGAATTTGCATCACAATAAAATTATAACTTCTTCATTGAACAAAGTCACTCTTTAATACAACCCTGCATAATGATGCACTTTTAAATAGAATCATTTGTGGGATGTGGGCTGGCCAGCATTTCTTGCCCATTCTTACTTGCCCTTGAGAAGGTGGTGGTGAGCTGCCTTCTGGAACCGCTGCAGACCACCTCCTGAAGGTTGACCCACAATGCCATTAGGGAGGGAATTCCACAATTTTGACCCAGCGACAGTGAAGGAACAGCAATATATTTCCAAGTCAGGATGGTGAGTGGCTTTGAAGGGGAAATTGAAGGTGGTGGTGTCTCATGTATCTGTTGCCTTTGTCCTTCTGGGAAGTAGTCATCATGGGTTTGGAAGGTGCTGTCTGAGGATGTTTGGTAAATTTCTGTAATGCATCTTGTAGATAGTACACACTGATGAACATAACATAAGAACATAAGAACATAAGAATTAGGAGCAGGAGTAGGCCGTCCGGCCCTTCGAGCCTGCTCCGCCATTCAATAAGATCATGGCTGATCTTTTCTTGGACTCAGATCCACTTACCCGCGCTCTCACCGTATCCCTTAATTCCTTTATTGTTCAAAAAATATCTACCTTAGCTTTAAAAACGTTTACTGAAGTAGCGTCAACTACTTCACTGGGCAAGGAATTCCATAGATTAACAACCCTCTGGGTGAAGAAGTTCCTTCTCAATTCAGTCCTAAATTTGCTCCCTCTAATCTTGAGGCTATGCCCTCTTGTCCTAGCTTCACCTGCCAGTGGAAACATCCTCTCTACTTCTATCTTATCTATTCCCTTCATAACTTTATATGTTTCTATAAGATCCCCCCTCAATCTTCTGAACTCCAATGAATATAATCCCAATCTATTCAGTCTCTCCTCATAAGACAACCCCCTCAATTCCAGAATCAACCTAGTGAACCTCCTCTGCACCCCCTCCAGTGCCAGTACATCCTTTCTCAAGTAAGGAGACCAAAACTGCACACAGTACTCCAGGTGTGGCTTCACCAGCAGCTTGTACAGCTGCAACATAACCTCTCTGCTTTTAAACTCAATCCCTTTAGCAATGAAGAACAAAATTCCATTTGCCTTCCTAATTACTTGTTGTACCTGCAAACCAACCTTCTGTGATTCATGCACAAGGACACCCAGGTCCCTCTGCATAGCAGCATGCTGCAACTTTTACCGTTCAAGTAATAATCCTTTTTACTATTACTCCTACCAAAATGTATGACTTCACATTTATTTACATTGTATTCCATCTGCCAGACGTTTGCCCACTCACTCAATGTATCTATGCTCCTCTGCAAAGTTTCACAGTCCTCTGCATACTTTGCTCTGCCACTCATCTTAGTGTCATCTGCAAACTTTGACACCCTACACGTGGTCCCCAACTCCAAATCATCAATATAAATTGTAAATAATTGTGGTCGCAACACCGATCCCTGAGGCACACCACTAGTCACTGATTGCCAGCCAGAATAGCACTCATTTATCCCCACTCTTTGCTTCCTGTTAGTCAACCAATCCTCTAACCATGCTAATACTTTACCCCTAATGCCATGCATCCTTATCTTATGCAGCACCCTCTTATGCAGCACCTTGTCGAAGGCCTTTTGGAAATCTAGGTACACCACATCCACTGGGTCCCCATTGTCCACCTTGCTCGTAATGTCTTCATAGAATTCCAAAAGATTTGTCAAGCATGACCTGCCCTTCATGAACCCATGCTGCGTCTGCCTAATGGGACAATTTCTATCGAGCTGCCTTGCTATTTCTTCCTTGATAATAGACTCAAGCATCTTCCCCACTACAGAGGTTAAGCTAACTGGTCTATAATTCCCCATCTTTTGTCTACCTCCCTTTTTAAACAGTGGCGTCACATTTGCTGTTTTCCAATCTGCTGGGACTCCCCCAGAGTCCAGCGAATTTTGGAAAATTACCACCAGTACACTTGCTATTTCTCCCGCCATCTTTTTTAGTACTCTGTGATGCATTCCATCAAGGCCAGAAGACTTATCAATCCTTAGCTCCATTAGCTTGCCCAACACTACCTCTTCCGTAATAATGATTGCTTCCAGGTCCGCACCTACCTTCATCTCTTTGTCAATTACTGGCATGTTAATAGTGTCCTCCACTGTGAAGACCGATACAAAATACCTGTTCAATGCCTCGGCCATTTCATCATATCCCATAACTAAGTTCCCCTTCTCATCCTCTGATGCTACTGAGTATTGGTGGTGGGGGGAATTGATGATTGTGAATGTGGTGCTAATCAAGCGGGCTGCTCTGTTCTGTGTGGTGTCAAGCTTCTTGAGTGTTGTTCGAGCTGCACTCATCCAGGTCTTGTAGATGATGGACAGGCTGTGGGGAGTCAGGAAGTCAATTACCTGTTGCAGCATTCCTGGCTTCTGGCCTGCTCTTGTAGCCACTGTGTTAATGTGGTGAGTCCAGTGGAGTTTCTGGTTAATGGTAACCCCAGGATGTTGATAGTGGGGGATTCAGTGATGGTAACACCATTGAATGTCAAGGGACGGTGGATAGATTGTCTCTTATTGGTGATGGTCGTGGCCTGGTATTTGTGTGGCACGAATATCACTTGCCACTTGTCAGCCCAAGCCTGGATATTGTCCAGATCTTGTTGCATTTGAACATGGACTGCTTCAGTATCTGAGGTGTCACGAATGGTGCTGAACATTGTGCAATCATCGGTGAACATCCCCACTTCTGACTTATGATGGAGGGAAGGTCATTGATGAAGCAGCTGAAAGTGGTTGGACCGAGGACACTCCCCTGAGGAACTCCTGCAGAGATGTCCTGGAGCTGGGATGATTGACTTCCCACAACCACGATCATCTTCCTATGTGTCAAGTATGACTCCAACCACCAGAGAGTTTGCCCGCTGGTACCCACTGATTCCAGTTTTACTAGGGCTTCTTGATGCCACACTTGGTTGAGAGCAGCCTTGACGTCAAGGCCTGTCACTCTCACCTCACCTCTGGAATTCAGCTCTTTTGTCCATGTTTGAACCAGGGCTGTAATGAGATCAGGAGCTGAGTGGCCCTGGCGGAACCCAAACTGGGCGTCACTGAGCAGGTTATTTCTGAGCAGGTGCTGCTTGATAGCACTGTTGATGACACCTTCCATCACTTTACTGATGATCGAGAGGAGACTGATGGGGCGGTAATTGGCCAGATTGGATTTATCCTGCTTCTTATGTACTTGACATACCTGGTCAATTTTTCACTTTGCAGTATCCAGTGTCTCTAACCATTTCTTGATATCACGTGGAGTGAATTGAATTGGCTGAAGACTGGTAGCTGTGATGCTGGGGACCACTGGAGGAGGCCGAGATGGATCATCCACTCAGCACTTCTGGCTGAAGATTGCTGCGAAAGCTTCAGCCTTATTTTTTGCACTAATGTGCTGGACTCTTCCATCATTGATGATGAGGATATTAGTGGAGCCTTGTCTTGCAGTGTGTTATTTAAACCTGATTCTGGTTTCTAATCTCCATGAATGCCTCTAATTACTATTTTCTCATCAATTAATCTGTCTGAAAGACAAATCATATCATCAGCCAATACCAGTCACTGATTTGGTCCTGTGTCTCTTAATACCAGAACAGAAATTGCTGGAGGAACTCAGCAGGTCTGGCAGGGTCACAGGAAAGAAAACAGAGTTAACATTTCAAGTCCAGTAATCCTTCCTCAGAAGTGATCACAGCTAGGAAAATGTGGTCTATATACAGTGAATGCAGGGCTTATGGGGAAGGAGTGAGACTGAAAAGCCAACATATAGACACTCTTGCAAGAGACGGGCTACTACTGGACTAAAGTTTAAGGAAAAAAGTTGGATAAACGGTAGATGTGGCAGTGGGGGAGCATTTCAGTGAGAGTGACCATAATTTAGTAAGGGTTTATGGCAAATATGGATAACAACAAAGATCAATGAGAAATATAGGTTCTGAACTGGGACAGACAAATTTTAATATCAAAAGAAGGATCTGGACTTGCCACTTTAAAGCAGTGGCTACAAGAGCAGCTCAGAGGGTAAAATCCTGCAGCGAGTAACTCACCTCCTGACTCCCCAAAGCCTGTCCACCGCCTGCAAGGCACAAGTCAGGAGTGTGATGGAATACTCCCCACTTGCCTGAATGGATGTAGCTTCAACAATACTTCAGAAGCTTGACACCATCCAAGGCAAAGCAGCCCACTTGATTGTCACCACATCCACAAGCATCAACTCCCTCCACCACCGACGCTCAGTAGCAGCAGTGTGCACCAATTACAAGATGCACTGCAGAAATTCACCAAAGATCCTTTGACAGCACTTTCCAACCCACGATCATTTCCATCCAGAAGGACAAGGGCAGAAGATACATGGGAACACCAGCACCTACAAGTTTCCCTCCAAACTATTCACCATCCTGACTTGGAAATATATCACTGCACCTTTACTATCACTGGGTCAAAATCCTGGAATTCCCTCCCTAATGAGCAAACCTACAGCACATGGACTGCTGAGGTTCAAGAAGGTAGCTCCCCACATATTCTCAAGGGCAGCTAGGGATGGGCAATTAATGCTGACCTGGCCAGTGACGCCCAGATTCCACAAATGAATTTAAGAAAAAAACTCTGACCAAAGCGAACTGGAAGCAGCTACTTGCAGGAAGATCAGAGCCATTAAAAATGTTCCTGGATCTGCACCTGGAGTGCGATAACCTGCAATGGTACGGGTCATATGCTAGAAGATGAAGTTAACATGGAAAAGGCTAGAAATGGACTCAGCCAGAAACAATGGGCTAGGATGGGTTCTGTGTGATAATGTTCCTTTTTTTTTCTATTCACTCATGGGAGGTGGGTGTCACTGGTGAGGCCAACAGTAATTGCCCATTGCTAATTGCCCAGAGAGCAATTAAAGAATTAACCACATTGCTGGAATCAAAGCAGACCAGGTTAGGGCATCGGATTTCCTCCTATAAAGGGAATTAGTGAACCAGATGGGTTTTTCTAAAAGTCAGTAATGGTCGACATTAAAACATTTTTGTGCCCTATTTTATTGAACACACATTTCATCATCTGTCATTGTGGGCTTTGAACCCAGACTCCCTGAACAATAGGCTTGAGATTCTGGATACCTCATCCAGTGAGGCAACCAGCCCTGCACCACCTCCTCTGGCCCTCTCAATAGTTCCATGTACAGTGTGAGATGTCCTACTTCAGCAAGATCTGACCCATTACCTGTTCATCTGTCGTTGAAATCCCTGCAAAAGTACAGCCTGGAGGCAGCTCACAAAGTTTCCGGTATTTTTGTTCTAACGTGTTGTATTCAGTACGGTAAAGTATGAGTTGCTCACTTTGCTTTCTGTTGAGGTCAGTCCTTTTGAAATAAAAGTAAACAAAGTACCTGGGTGACTAATGATCCAAGGTGAGGAATTGAAGCCAGCAGTTTTGGTGGTTAAGAATTATGAGGGATCTGTAGTGATCCACAACAGTGTTAGGCACCTGGGATCGCGTCCAAATCCAATAAGTTGAACACACAATTCAAACTGATCCTCACAATGCAAGACTGAAGCTATGCTGCATGGATAGCAGTGTTGTCTTTTGGATATGGCATTAAACAAGGCCTGTCTATCCTTCAGGGTGGCAGTAAAGGATGCTGTGAACCAAACGCAGAAAGTGCTGGAGAAGCTCAGCAGGTCTGGCAACACCTATAGAGACAGAAGCAGAGTTGGCATTTTGATAGGAGGAAGTTTAGAGTTCATGGAGTCAGAGTCACAGAGACATACAGCATGGAAATAGAGTCTTTGGTCCAATGCATCCACATCGACCATACTCCCAAATTAATTTAGTCCTTCTTGTCTGCCTTTAACCCATATCACTCTAAAACCTTTTCTATTCACGCACCTGTCCAAATGTTTTTTAAATGTTGAAATTGTACCTGTACCTATCACTTCTTCTGGCAGTTCTCAGAGCCAACCTCAGAGTTGCCCCTCAGGTCCCTTTTAAATCTTTCCCCTCTCACCTTTAAAATATGCCCTCTAGTTTTGAACTGCCCCACCATAGGGAAAGGCGTTGGCTATTCACCTATCTCTGCCCGTCATGATTTTATAAATCTCTGTATGGTCACCCCTTAACCTCCGACGCTCCAGTGAAAAAAGTCCCAGCTATCCAGCCTCTCCCTTAAAAGGGATAAACAATAGGTCCATACTAAAAGCAAATTTCTGAAGAAGGAGGGGGTCCGCATGAGATTTCCAAGAATAATCCCAAGGATGAAGGGCTTGTCATTTGAGGAGTCGATGAGGACTCTGGGTCTGTACTCAATGGAGTTTAGAAAGATGAGGGCGGGATCTGATTGAAACTTACAAAATACTGAAAGGCCTGGATAGAGTGGACATCGAGAAGATGTTTCCACTAGTAGGAGAAAATAGGACCCAAGGGCACAGCCCCAGAGTGAAGGGACAACACTTTAGAACTGAGGAGGAGCTTCTTCAGCCAGAGGGTGGTGAATCTTTGGAACTCATTGCTACAGAGGGCTGTGGAAGCCAAGCTGTTGAGTGTATTTAAGACAGAAATAGATAAGTTCTCAATTAGTAAATGGATCAAGGGTTATGTGGAGAAGTCAGGAGAATGGGGTTGTCCCAACCCAGAACGTCAACTTTCCTGCTCCTCTGATGTTGCCGGGCCTACTGTGTTCCACCAGCTCCACACTGTGTTATCTCTGACTCCAGCATCGGCAGCTCTTACTATCTGATTGTTTACTTGCTGGCTGAGTGAAAGAGACCTTAAAGCATTAATCTGTGATACAGAGGGACATTATTTACAGTCATAGAGTCATAGAGTTGTACAGCACAGAAACAGACCTTTTGCTCCAACTCGTCCTTGCCGACCAGATATCCGAAATTAATCTAGTCCCATTTGCCATGTACCCATCCAGATGCCTTTTAAATGTTCTAATTGTACCAGCCTCCACCATTTCCTCTGGCAGCTCATTCCATACACACACCACCCTCTGCTTGAAAAAATTGCCCATTAGGTCCCTTTTAAATCTTTCCCCTCTCATCTTAAACCTATGCCCCTTAGTTTTGGACTCCCCTACTCTGGGGAAAAGACCTCGGTTATTCACCCAATCCATGCCCCTCAAGATTTTATAAAGCTTTATAAGGTCACCCCTCGGCATCTAATGTTCCAGGGAAAATAGTTCTGAGGAAGGGTCACCGAACCCGAAACGTTAACTTTGATTTTTTTTTTCTTCACAGATGCTGCCAGACCTGCTGAGTTTTTCCAGCGACTTTGTTTTTGTTCCAGCCGATTCAGCCTCTCCCTGTAGATCAAACACCCCCAGCCCCAGCAAATTGTGTTTGAAGGAAGATTGGAGTCTGGATAACGAGCTGCTAACAGTATAAGATAATCAACGTGTTCATATACTTCACAGCTTTGCTACGGACGAGTAGGGGAGATCTCTTGTTGTTTTACGTGAATAAACCAATTGTGAAAACCAACACTCAATCTCCAGCAGTTAATTGCTTAGTAACGAAGACAACAGTTTTGAGTTCAATATGACTCTTCTTCAGTTCTGAAGATTCATACCAGACTTGAAACAATAACTTGGCTTCTCTCTCCACATATACTGCCAGTCTTGTTGAGATCCCCCAGCATTCTCGGTGTTTATTTCAGATTTCCAGCATTGTCAGTATTTTTCTTTCATTTAAGGACTTTTAAACATTATTTTGAAGAAAAGGAGGAGATTTCCCCAGTGTCCTGGCCAATTCCTATTTATTGACCTTCTTCAGAAAGGTCCCAACCCGAAACGTCAGCTTTCCTGTTCCTTTGATGCTGCCTTGTTCGTCCTGCTGTGTTCGTCCAGCTCCACACTGTGTTATCTCAAACTCCAGCATCGGCAGTTCTTACTATCTCTGTTTATTGACCAATATCCCTAAAAACAGGACATTATCATGTTTCTGTTCGTGGAACAGAGATCTTGCATTTGAAAAGTGCCTTTTCAAAGACCATGAAGCACTTTGGGGGACCCCAAGGTTATGAAAGGAGCTGTATGGAAATGCAAGTTGTGAGTTAAAGTTCTCTCCCAAAGGAGAGCACAAGTGACCGTGCAGCATCTCCCTAGTTTTAGTTTCTAAAAATTCACTCTTAGAATGCAGATGTTGCTGGCTGGGCCAGTGTTTATTAATCCCTAATTGCCCAGAGGGCAGTTAAGAGCCAACTACATTTCTGTGGACTTGGAGTCACACACAAGATAGATCAGGTAAAGAAAGCTTTTAATTTCACAGAAGGACAATAGTGAATCAGATAGATTTTTCTTACAATTGACAATGGTTTCATGGTCATCATTAGACTGATAATTCCAGATTCTTATTGAATCCAAATTTGACTATCTGCTGTGGTGGGATTTGAGTATCTGATTTGGCATTTGATCCCTTCTGACACCGTAAGACCATAAGGTACAGGAGCAGAATTAGGCGATTTCACCCATCGAGTCTGCTCTGCCATTCGATCGTGGCTGATATGTTTCTCAACCCCATTCTCCTGACTTCTCCACCTAACCCTTGATCCATTTACTAATTGAGAACTTATCTATCTCTGTCTTAAATACACTCAACAGCTGTAGCAATGAGTTCCAAAGATACACTACCCTTTGGCTGAAGAAACTCCTCCTCAGTTCTAAAGGGTCGTCCCTTCACTCTGGGGCTGTGCCCTTGGGTCCTAGTCTCTCCTACTAGTGGAAACATCTTCTCTATGTCCACTCTATCCAGGCCTCTCAGTATTTTGTAAGTTTCAATCAGATCCCACCCTCATCTTTCTAAACTCCATTGAGTACAGAGCCAGAGTCCTCAACCGCTCCTCAAATGACAAGCCCTTCATCCCTGGGACTATTCTTGGAAATCTCATGTGGACCCCCTCCTTTGCCAGCACATCCTTCCTTAGACATGAAGCCCAAAACTACTGACTGTGTCAGTGCTCCCACTACATTCACCAACATCATCACATTGTGACCAAAACTGGGCACAGTTTTAATTTGCAATGCTGGAAGGGATGTAGGGATGAAATCTTTCTTTGATAAAAAGACTTACAAGGTATCTTCTTTCTCCAGGTGTTTCGACAGCTTCCGCAGTTTGTTTTCCAATTTCTGCTTCTCCTTCGCGTCATTTGGCTTCATTTTACTCTTCGTCTTTTTCACCAAATGCATCAGCAGCTCACTGGCAAAACTCTCAACCAATTCAATGTCAAATCTACAACAGCAAACAGACAAAGCAACATCTGAAACTAACATTACACTGTGTTAGCGGCAGCAAGGGATGGTAGAGAGCTGAAGAACGGAACAACTTCCATTCAGGGCAGCACAGTGGCTCAGTGGTTAGCGCTACTGCCTCATAGCACCAGGGACCCCTGTTCGGTTCCAGCCTCAGTTGACTGGCTGAGAGAATGATGCACATTCCCTCTGTGCCTGTGCGGGTTTCTTCCCACAGTCCAAAGATGTGCAGGTCAGGAGGATTGGCCATGCTAGGTTTCCCCTAGTGTGCAATGTACTTGGATTAGCCATGGGAAATGGAGGATTAAGGTTAGGGAGAGGATGGATCTGGCTGGGGTGCTCTGTGGAGGATTGATGTGGACTTGATGGGCCCAATGACTTACTTGCACATTGTAGGGATTCTATGAATACAAAGGGGTAGCTCACATTTCTACAGTGCCTTTTTTACAACCTGTGGGAATCCTAAAGCATTTTACAGCCAATCAATGCTCACAGTACAAGGGAGGGGTGTGAATCTGCCCTGAGAGCTCTTCAGAAGACCCAGGAAATTCACCCACTGCGTGGTCTGTCAGGAAACATCAACGTCCATTGGAACCCCCTTATCTCCCCATCCTCACCCTGATAGGAGGGAAATGGTGCATCTCCAATCATGGGCTGGTACTCACCTGTTCTTGTTGCAGATAGGTTAGTCATTGACAACAAACTTGGGAATCCAGGGAAGGGGCACCAGGCTGATCCCGCCTATGGGGGGAGTGTCTTATGAGGACAGGTTGAGTAGATTGGCCCTGTGTTCATTGGCATTTAGAAGAATGAGAGACTAACTTGTTGAAACATAGAAGATTCTTAGGGGAAGGTTCTGAGAAAGGGTCACCAGACCCAAAATGTTAACTTTGTTTTCTCCTTCACAGATGCTGCCAGACCTGCTGAGCTTTCCCAGCAACTTCTGTTTTTGTCCCAAGATTCTTAGGGAACTTGACAAAGTAGATGAAGAATGATTGTTTCCCCTTGTGGGAGAGTCTAGGACCAGGGGGTATAATTGCAGAATAAGCGGTCACACATTTAAGACACAGATGAAGAGGAATTTCATCTCTTAGGGGCTCGTGAAACTGTGGAATTCTTCACCACTGAGAGAGCTGTCTAGGCTGGGTCATTGAGTATCCTCAAGGTCGAGATAGACAGATGTTTAATCAGTAAGCGACTCAGAAAGCTATGGGGAAAAGGCAGGAAAGTGGAGCTGAGGGTTATTAGATGAGCCATGATCTCACTGACTGGTGATGTAATTTCAATGGGCTGAATGGCCTACGTCCTGCTCCTATGTCCTGTGGTCTGATTGAAACAAGCTTTGATTGGAGAAGCAGAAAGCAGTCGGTAAGAAAGTGGTAGCAATGAGGAAGTTGCAAGTGAAGACAGTATCCAGGGAAGAGGGACAGCGGAGTATGGTTGGGACGGTGGAGCGGGGCGGTGGGTGAGGTTGTGGGGGAGGTGTTGTTTTTGTTGAACCTGGGATTGGGAGCTGCCTCGTGCCAAGAACCAGTGACCGTGGGGTGGTGAGTGGCCATTCTGGCCAGGGCTTTTGCTAAATCTAGGGTTTCCCTCTGTCAGGTTAAGAGCAGGGTGGAGTGGATATTAGAACATAGAACAGTACAGCACAGTAGCAGCCCTTCAGCCTATGATATTGACCACCGCCCCGCTCCATCGTCCCAACCATACTCCGCTGTCCCTCTTCCCTGGATACTGTCTTCACTTGCAACTTCCTCATTGCTACCACTTTCTTACCGACTGCTTTCTGCTTCTCCAATCAAAGCTTGTTTCAATCAGACCACAGGACATAGGAGCAGGACGTAGGCCATTCAGCCCATTGAAATTACATCACCAGTCAGTGAGATCATGGCTCATCTAATAACCCTCAGCTCCACTTTCCTGCCTTTTCCCCATAGCTTTCTGAGTCGCTTACTGATTAAACATCTGTCTATCTCGACCTTGAGGATACTCAATGACCCAGCCTAGACAGCTCTCTCAGTGGTGAAGAATTCCACAGTTTCACGAGCCCCTAAGAGATGAAATTCCTCTTCATCTGTGTCTTAAATGTGTGACCGCTTATTCTGCAATTATACCCCCTGGTCCTAGACTCTCCCACAAGGGGAAACAATCATTCTTCATCTACTTTGTCAAGTTCCCTAAGAATCTTGGGACAAAAACAGAAGTTGCTGGGAAAGCTCAGCAGGTCTGGCAGCATCTGTGAAGGAGAAAACAAAGTTAACATTTTGGGTCTGGTGACCCTTTCTCAGAACCTTCCCCTAAGGTCAATATCCCACTCCAGATTCAATTTCCCCTGCATACCCTACATTTTACTATCCTCCATGTGCCTATGCAAGAGTCACTTAAATGTCCTTAAAGTATCTGACTCCACTACCACTGCCGGCAGCGCACTCCACACGCCCACCTCTCTCTGTGTACCTACCTTTGACATCTCCCCATGCCTTCCTGCAATCACCTTAAAATTATGCCCCCTCATAATAGTCATTTCCACCCTGGGAAAAAGTCTCTGGCTATCCACTCTATCTCTGCCTCTCATCATCTTGTACACCTCTATCAAGTCATGTCTCATCCTTCTTCGCTCTAAGGAAAAAAGCCCTAGCTCTCTCAGCCTTTCCTCATAAGATCTGCCCTCCAGTCCGGGCAGCATCCTGGTAAATCTCTGCACCCTCTCTAAAGCTTCCACATCTTTCCTGTAATGAGGCGACCAGAACTGAACACAATATTCCAAGTGTGGTCTAACCAGGGTTTTATAGAGCCTCAGCATAACTGAGCCACCATGCTGCCCCCACGTGGGCAATTATGGAACAAGATGTCAAAGCTTTCATGCAAGGATTGCAGATTTAAAACAAGAGATGAGAAGAAATTACTTCTCTAAAGGGTCGTGAATCTGTGGAATTCACTCCCTCATTCACTCCCTCAGAGTGCGGTGGATGCTGAATAAATTTAAGGAGACAGACAGATTTTTAATGAGTAACAGGTTACGGAGAGTGGGCAGGAAAGTAGAGTTGAGACTGAGATGAGATCAGTCGTGATTGTATTAAATGGCAGAGCACACCTGAGGAGCTGAATGGCCTGCTCTTGCTTCTAGTTCTTACGCTGTGGGGGGATTTCTGTAAACCTGCCTCTGATGTTATGACGGACCAGCTGCCGAAGCCCCACAGGAACCCAGGTTCCATACGCATTGTGAAATAAGCCCTGTGTTTTTTCAAAGAGTGTAATCATTTCCTTACAGCACAGCAGCACTTCCATTATGGGGAGGTGATGGCCGAGTGGTATTATCACTGGACTGTTAATCCAGAGATCCCAGATAATGTTCTGGGGACCTGGGTTTGAATCCAGTCACAGCAGATGGTAGAATTTGAATTCAATGAAAATATCTGGAATTGAGAATCTAATGATGACCATGAATCCATTGCCGATTGTCATTAAAAAAAACACATTTGGTTCACTAATGTCCTTTCGGGAAGGAAAGTGCCATCCTTACCTGGTCTGGCCTACATGTGACTCCAGACTCATAGCAATGTGGTTGACTCTGAACTGCCCCCTGGGTAATTAGGGACGGACGATAAATGCTGCCTGGCCAGTGACATCCTCATCCCGTTAATGATTAGAAAAAAAAAAGTTGCCCCCAGTGATAGTCCAAAGGTACTTACGCAAAAAATAAAGCAGGTAACAAATCCATCTTTTGTAGTGTTTCAACCAGAAGTGGAAAGTTTCTCTTCTCACTGTCCTGAACTGTCCTTTCAGCTTCCGGGTTCAGTAAAAGCAACACACCTTCCACCTGGGGTGAACAGCACAGACAATTCATGGTTTTGATGCAGTGAAGTGTGAGGGGACACATTGGTCAGAAGAACATTGAAAGGCAATATAAAATAGGGGACAAAATTCTAAAGGGACTGCAGGAGCAGAGGTACCTGAGTGTCTACGTGCACAAATCACTGAAGGGGGAAAGACAGATGGAGGTAGCAGTTAATAAAGTACATAGCATCCTTGGCTTTACTCATAGGGGTACAAGAGCAAGGAAGTGATGTTGAACTTGTTTATAACACTTGGTGGACCTCAACTGGAGTGTTGTGTACAGTTCATGGCACCGCATTATAGGAAAGATGAGAACACATTGGAGAGGGTGCAGAGCAAGTAACAAGAGTTGATCTAGGAATGAGAAACTTCAGTGATGAGAGTGGATTGAAGAAAGTGGAACTGTTCTCCTTGGAGAGGAGAAGACTGAGAGGAGATTTAGTGGAGCATTTTTTTTTTATTGTGAGTTATCTGGGTAAAGTAGATAGTTGAGAAGCTAAGATAACAAGCATGGGGCTGGATGAACACAGCAGGTCAAGCAGCATCATAGGAGCAGGAAAACTTGACGTTTCGGGCCTAAACACTTCATCAGAAATGGGGGAGGGGAAGAGGGTTCTGAAATAAATAGGGAGAGAGGGGGAGGTGAATAGAGGATGGATAGAGGAGAGGATAGGTGGAGAGGAGGCAGACAAGTCGAAGAGGCGGGGATGGAGCCAGTAAAGGTGAGTGTAGGTAGGGGGGTAGGGAGGAGATAGGTCAGTCCAGGGAGGACGGACAGGTCAAGGGGGCGGGATGATGTTAGTAGATAGGAGATGGGGGTGTGGCTTGGGGTGAGAGGAAAAACGGGTTAGGGAGGTGGAGATGAGCTGGGCTGGTTTTGGGATGCGGTTGGGGGAGGGGAGATTTTGAAGCTTGTGAAATTCACATTGATAGCATCTGCAGTACCTTTTATCTCTAGTTGAGAAGCTACTTCCGTTTGTAAAAGGAGCAAGACCAAGAGGACATAGATTTATAGTAATCTGCAGAAGAAGTAATGGTAATACAAGGAAAAACTTTTCACTCAGTGAGTAGTTAGGGCCTGGAATACACTGTCTGGAAATGTGGCGGATGCAGGTTCAATTGAGGCATTCAGGAGGGCATTGAATGATTTAGGAGCAAATTACTACAGATGCTGGAATCTGTACTGAAAACAACAAATGCTGGAGTTCACAGCAGGTCAGACAGCATCTGTGGAGAGAAAGCAAGCTAAAGTTTCGAGTCGAGATGACTCTTCATCAGAGCTAAAGCATCTTTACTCGAAATGTCCCCTCTCTCCATGGATGCTGCCTGGCCCGCTGTGATCTCCAGCACTTTTGTTTTCAGTCACCTTTAGATGGTTATTTGTTTAAAAATAGTGTGTAAGGATATGAGGATAAAGCAGGAGATTAACTAGATTATGGTGTTCTTCTGTAGAGCTGGTGTAGGCACAATGGGCCGAATGGCCTCCGTCTGTGCGGTAACAATTTTGTGATGCATAGCAATATGGCATTTCCAACCAGCAATCCTGAAGAGATGGGCCTTGTCTTTACTAGACCTTTGGACACCCAAAATACACAAGAAGCCAAGCTAATCTACCTTTTCCTATCTTAGGAGTCAAATGATACAATACAATATGAATTAGAAGCAAGACTAAGCTACTCGTCTCATATAACCTATTCAATTGTTCAATAAACTCATGGGTGATCTGGTTGTGGTCTCAACTTCACATCCAACAAACTCACTACGACCTCCTCATTAGTCAAGAATCTATTAATCTCTGGTATCGAAAAGTAGTTAAGGATATTGCCTCCACATCAATCCTAGCAAGAAAACTCCACAGACTCATGACCCTTTGAGCAAAATAATTTTCTTCAAATTTCCATCTTAAATTATTTAAGGCACCAACTCTAGTTGAGCTGTTTTCCCAGATGTTTCATCATAAGGAACAATGGAATGGTTACAGCACAGCAACAGACCATTTCAGCCTGCTGTACCCTTTCTGGCCCTCTGAAATTCACATCATCTCACTCCCAAATCCCTTTCCGTTCAATCTTGCAAAGAGTTTCTTTTCTCTGTCTGCCAAGAATCCAATTTCAAAAAAAAACTGAAAGAACTGCTGATGCTGGAAATCAGAAACAAAAACAGAAATTGCTGGAGAAACTCAACACGTCTGTGGAGAAAGAAATCAGAGTTAACTTTTTGGGCCCAGTGGCCCTTCTTCAGAATTGGAAGTCCCTGTCTGGCCGCTACAGGGAAAAATCTCAGATTTTTAACCTGACAATCTCTGTCTTGCTGCTATATCAAAAAAGTAGCTCTGAAGAAGGGTCACAGGACCCCAAAATATTAACACTGATTTCTCTTTACAGGCGCTGCCAGACCTGCTGAGCTTTTCCAGCAATTTCTGTTTCTGTTTCCAATTTCGAAAGTCTCTGTAAAATCTGACTCGAACATACTTGCAGGAATTGCAGTCCAGACCCTAAATGCTCGCTGCATAAAAAGATTACTGCTATCCTATACAGGTTCCTGTGTGCATCAGAAAGCAGAACAATAGTGAGAGATCAGTGGAGGAAAATAGGAGCCTCTTAAAGGCAAATGCTAAGATGGAGGCTAGAAATTATCCAGACTGTCTTTGAATGATCAGAGATAAAGGTAAACTGGACAGCCAGAGACTTTTTCCTAGGGTGGAGGTAGATATTACGAGGGGGCATAGTTTTAAAGTGAGTGGAGGTAGATATAGGGGAGACGTCAGAGGTAGGTTCTTTACTCAGAGAGTGGTAGGGGCGTGGAATGCATTGCCGGAGAGGGTAGTGGAGTCGCCCTCATTAGGGGCATTTAAGCGGCTATTAGACAGGCATATGGATGATAGTATAAAGTAGGGGTGGAGGTTAGATAGACCCGAGGTTTAGAGTAAAATTTGGGCACAACATTGTGGGCCTGTACCGAGTTGTACCGTTTTATGTTGTATGAAGTAATGAGAGATTGCTAATTTGTGAGATGCAGAGGGACCACACTGAACAAATCACTGGAAACATTCACATTTCAGAAAGGATTTGACAGTGATAATGATGACATTATTTCCACTGCTTAGCGGATATACAACATCGGTATGCAGCATCAGGATAATCATTTAGGACGAGGATGAGGAGAAATCTCTTCACACAAAAGGTTGGATATCTTTGACGTTTTCAACAATCAACGGCCATGGATGCTCCTTCACAGAAGCTTAAATGCACATGACAACAGGTTCAAGAACAGCTTCTTCCCCACTGTTATTGGACTTCGTCATAAGTCACACGACACCAGATTATAGTCCAAAAGGCTTATTTGAAATCACAAGATTTCAGAGCATTGCTCCAGCGGCACTCCGAAAGCTTGTGATTTCAAATAACCTTGTTGGACTACAACCTGGTGTCGTAGACTTCTGACCTTGTCCAGCCCAGTCCATCACAGCACCTCCACATCTTCATTATTGGACTTCTGAATGAACCTTTCAAATTTCAAATCTAATGTAGATCTTGGTTTTTTTTCGGGTACCTTGTTTGCAGCCATAGCTTTGTATTCCTCACTCCATTCAATCTCTGTATGATCTTTCTAAGGTATGATCAGCCTGTACTGCACGCAAAACAAAACTTTTCACTGTACCTAGGTAACGTAACAACAATAAATCAAACTAAATTCATGAATACGTTTGAGATTGGGATGGTCGGAGCTTTGATCTCTCAGGGTAAGGGAGAGCAGATGGGAAAGTGAAGTTCAAATCCAAGTCCAAGCCACAATCATGTTGAATAGCAGAGAAGGCTCAAAGGGCTGAATGGCCTACCCCTTACTCCTACATCTGATATTTTTAGTTCATGTGTATTTGTAAGTAGAAAGAATACACTCATAGGGTAGAAGAGAGATGAAAGGTGGTCTATATTTAATGCAAAGACAAGCATGGGCCTGTTATACGACAGATCCTAGGTGTTGCTATCTAATGGGGAGATGGTGGTGAAGTAGTGACACCCCTTGTTCAGTAATCTAGCGAACACTAATAATCTAGAATAGTTACAGTACAAATCACACACTGTAGCTGATGAAATTTAAATACAGTGAATTAAACTGGAATATGACACTACCATGTCTGATGGTGTCCATTAAACAAATTTTTTGATATATAAGAAATATCTGGTGCACTGATGACCTTCAGGGAAGAAAATCTGCCATCCTCACTTTGTCTGGCCTAATTGTGACTCCAGACCCACAGCCAATGGGGGTGGCACATATTTGTCCTTCAAAATGGTCTTGTGAGCCACTCAGTTCACGGGCACTTAGGGATGGCTGACACATACTGGTCTTGCCAGTGACGCCCACATCCCATGAAAAAAAACACATTGAAATAATGACTTTGACAATGAGAAAACCTACTTTGTCTTTCCATCCTGCTTCCAACCATCCTACAAGTTCTTTCTTCAGGTCAGCTTCATATTCCCTCACATCGCTCTTCCTGATGATGACTTTGTTCTTGAGTGACTTGTACTCCTCGGGCTCAAATTCCTGCAGTAAAACCAATATCATAAACGAGAGGCAAAGACCATATTGAGAAGAGAATGAGTCTGCTATAGTATAAAGGAGCTGGAAGAGTGTTTGGAAATTAATAAGAGAATCCTGGACATTGCTGACAAAACACATAGCGGCAAAATCTTTTATCTTGTATTCATTAGGACAATTGACAAGAATACAAATTTATAGGGGACAACAGTAGTTACACTGTGACAGGAGACAGTTGGCAAGTGGTCGTTGATTGGTTGAGGGATTTCCATGCTGAAGACACTCGTTAAAGATGACTTGTCAGTTAACTGCAGGCTTTGTTGAAATTCTAAACTAGGAATATTAACTCTGATTGATCAAGGCATACTTAATGAAGCAGTAAATTTTGTTGAGTTGAAAAGGATGCAGTTCTTTAGCAGAGTTCTCTGTCTGCAAAGAACAGGGGTCTGTGTGCTAACCTAAGCAGTGTTCAGTACATGAAAGTGCACTACCCTGGAAGCCTGACAGACAATTTTAAATTAGTTGCTAGCACAATTCTCCACACTTTCACAACAACTCGGCAAAATTTGCAGAATCACATCCAGTATTGTATAATGTACTGCAGGTTTTGTAAGTGCAGCTGGTTGGGTTTGGTTAGTAATGTTTGACTCAATTGCTCAGTCTTTGTGATGTAGGCTACATACTTGGCATCCCATCAGCACTGAACTTCACAATACCATCTTTCTAATTTTATCATTTGATGGCAACATCCCTTTAGTGGTGAACACCCCTCAAAATACAACTGCAGAAAACAGCCAGTATCATCTTCAGAAGAAGTAGTATTTTCTGAAGAAGGGTCCGGACTCGAAACGCCAACTTTCCTGCTCCTCTGGTGCTGCCTGATCTGCTGTGTTCCTCCAGCTCCACATTGTGTTATCTTTGACTCCAGCATCTGCAGTTCTTGCTACCTCTAAGCTACTGTCATCTCAGTGTGCTCTCCATGGCAATACCTCTAGCAATCAGAATCCATTCCACAACCAATCAGAACTCTCCTGGAGAGTGGGAAGGTGGCGCCAACCAAGTGGCTGCTTTGAACTAGATATGGTCAAGTTTCTTGAACGCTGTTGGAGCTGAAGCCATCCAAGATGGTGGGGAGCATTCCATCACACATCAAGGAAGAAGTCACTTTGGACGACGCAACATTTCTTCAGTTATTGTGCTCCAAGACTCTGTGTTGAGATTGTGCACACATGACCTATTTGATCTTAATAGGCTTTGAATTTCATAGAATCATAGAACCTTTACAGTGTGGAAACAGGCCATTTGATCCATCAAGTCCATACCAGCACTCTGAAGAGCATCCCACCTAGACCCAGCCCCCGACCCCGTAACCCTGCATTTCCCATGGCTAATCCACCTGACCTAAACACATCCCTGGACTCTATGGGCAATTTAGCACAGCCAATCCACATAACCTGCACATCTTTGGACTGTGGGAGGAAACTGGAGCACCCGGAGGAAACCCATGCAGACACAGGGAGAATGTACAAACTCCACACAGACAGTTGCCCGAGGGTGGAATCAAACCCGGGTCCCTGACGATGTGAGACAGCTGTGCCTCGATGTGCCAGCAACGTACATGTTAATGTTAATCAGACAGTTTCTGTGTCTGGAACAGTGCGGGTGGGGCATGGGTGATGCCAGAGGAGCAGCACTGAACCCTGATGGTTGCCATCCAAGGGGCAAAAAAGACACAGCTGCCATTGTGCTGAATCTCCTCTCTCTCCCTCTACAGTAAATTCTAAGTTTTGGACATTTCTGTGACATACTGTTTTAAGATAATGTACCTGAACCACTATAGATTTATCCGCTTTTTTTTTGGTTTCCATCCCAAAATGTGTTGTTTTTAAAAGGGCTGCCACAGATAAACTGTGGACTTAGGTTGTTAACTTTATGGAAAATCCCTGTGTGAAATCCCGGGACTGTCACACATATATTCTGTCAGGAAAACCTCAAAAGGGGACAGACCCAACAAGAAGAGAAAATGAGGGAGGGCTAACTATCTTTCCCTTTCTCAGCAGAAAGCCATCTCTTACAGGCAAGTCTGTTTTGCTCTCCAGCAATATAGAAATACAGGGCCTAAGAAGAGTTTCAAATCTCCCAGAGTGGACCAGTGGGACTGAGTGTTCTCGTGTATATTGGCTTGCATTCAAATATCAGTGTGCTGTGACAGACTAAGTCCAAGAACTGTCCCCTGATTAACCCTGTGTAACAGGATTAAAGAAGTAAAACCCTCTTCCACTCTGTGTGCCGCAAACCCATTTATAGAAAAGAGATCAGGAAAAAGGAATTTGAATCAGCCTACAAAACCATGAATCACCATGTCAGTACTGCTGAAAACTTTGACTGCAACATCCTCAATGTTCAACTATTCACCGTTCATCAACAATTCAAAATCTGATCCGCATATATGATTTCTTTTTTAACATGCATCTTTTTCAGATTCAAGTCTTAATTCTAATCTTTGTCTTTGCGTGTTGTCCTACTGATTCCTTTACTGCTTAGTAATGAACAAACTCATTTGTGGTTAATTTAAGAAAGCCTGATTAAACTGGCTCCTTGAAAAATATAACTGCAGTTGTGTCTGGGAGAACTGTACACACAAGGGAAGCTGAAGGGTCTAGGCCCGAAACGTCAAGCTTTCCTGCTCCTATGATGCTGCTTGGCCTGCTGTGTTCATCCAGCCCCACACCTTGTTGTCTCACACAAGGGAAGCGATCCTTTTTGAATTAACCTTGTTGTGATACACGAGGAGGTAGGAACACAGGAACACAGGAACTGGAGTAGACCATTCAGCCCCTTGACCATGTTCCATTATTATATCATGGCTGATCTGACACTATATACCTGCCTTGGCCCCTATCCTTTAATATATCTGATTAACAAAAATTTATCTGTCTCAGATTTAAAATTAACAACTGGTCCAGCATCCACTGCCATTTGTGGAGGACAGTTCCAAACTTCTCCTACCCTTTGTATGTGGAATTGTTTCATAACATCGCTACTGAACTGTCTGGGCCTAATTCTCAGACCCATGCCCCCTAGTTCTCGAAGCTCAAACCAGTGGAAATTGTTTATTTTAATCTATCTTGTCTTATTCTATCCTTATTTTGAAGGCTTTGATTAGATCAACCCTTGACCTTTTAAATTCTAGAGAAAACAGGCCTAATTTGTAAAATCTCTCCTCATAACTTAACCTCTGAAGTCCAGGTCTCATTCTTGTAAGCCGACATTGTACTCTGTCCAAAGCCAATATGTCTTTCCTAAGGTGGGATGCCCAGATCTGCTCACAGTGCTCCAAGTGGGGTCTAACAGGGTTTCGTTAAACTGCAGCATAACTTTTGTACCTTATCACTCCAGGCCTCTAGATATAAAGGTCCCCATTTCAAATTGGGGGTGGGAAGGGATATTTAGAATTCCATCACGATGTTGGGCGGGGCTCGCTGTGCCAGCATTTAATGGCCAAGCATAATTGTCCAAGGGGTAGTTAGAGTAAACGAGTGAAAAAAAAGAGGAGCTGCTCCAACCCTCCTCGCCCTGGGAGGTTAATGACTTTAGGGTCCCTATCTGGGACAAATTGAGGAACCTCTCCCTGGGCCTGGCCTGAACAACTGTTTTACATACCTGTGCTCTGGGCCACTGAGGGAAAACAAAGACCATGGCATCATAGAGCCTGAGACATTCAGATGGTGTAAGTGCAAGGTCTGATGGAATTCCATAATCCTGAATCTGAAAGAAAAAGATGTACCTTGTTTATAATTGCCTCTAGACACGATAGGATACGCAATGTCGCTAAGTAAGAAGGAAAACATAGAACTAGGAGCAGAAGTATGCCATTCAGCCCTTCAAGCCTGCTTCACCATTCAATATGATCATGGCTGATCTCATCTCAGCCTCAACTCCACTTTCCTGCCCACTCTCCATAACCCTTCAACCCATTACTGATTAAAAATCTGTCCATCTCCTCCTTAAGTTCATTCAGTGTCCCAGCATCCACTGCTCTTGGAATAGTGAATCCCGCTGATTCTTGGCACTTTGAAGGAAAGTAATTCTTCCTCATCTCTGCCACCCTTTATCCAAAAACTGTGACCTTTCAGTTTAGTTTGCCCCACAAGGGGAAACGTCCTCTCTACATCCAATTTATCAATCCCTTTCGCATCTTATACACTTCAATTAGATCTCCTCTCATTCTTTTAAACTCGAGAGAATATCGACCTAAACTGCTCAATATCTCTTCATAAAACAAATGTCTCATCTCTGGAACCAATCTAGTGAACGTCCTGAGATAGTAGGAACTGCCGATGCTGGAGAATCTGAGATAAAACGTTGTGGAACTGGATGAACACAGCAGGCCGAGCAGCATCAGAGGAGCAGGAAAGTTAACGTTTGGGGTCGAGACCCTTCTTCAGAAATGGGGGAGGGGAAGGGTATTCTGAAATAAATAGGGGGGGGGGGGCGGATAGAAGATGATAAAGGAGTAGATAGGTTGAGAGGAGACAGACAGGTCAAAGAGGCGGGGTTAGAGCCAGTGAAGGTGAATGTAGGTGGGGATTTAGGTGGGGGATAGGTCAGTCCAGGGAGGATGGACAGGTCAAGGGGGCGGGATAAGGTTAGTGTGTAGGAGATGGGGGTGGGGCTTGAGGTGGGAGGAATGGTTAGGGAGGTGGGGACGAGCTGGGCTGATTTTGGGATGTCGTCGGGGGAGTGGAGATTTTGAAGCTTGTGAAGTCCATATTGATACCCTTGGGTTGCAGGGTTCCCAAGTGAAATATGAGATGCTGTTCCTGAAGCTTTCGGGTGGCATCATTGTGGCAATGCAGGAGGCCCAGGATGGACATGTCATCCAAGGAGGGGGGGGGTGGGCGAGTTGAAATGGTTCGCGACTGGGAGGTGCAGTTGTTTGTTGCGAACTGAGCGTTGGTGTTCCGCAAAGCAGTCCCCAAGCCTCTGCTTGGTTTCCCCAATGTAGAGGAGGCCACAACAGGTACAGTGGATGCCGTATACCACATTGGCAGATGTGCAGGTGAACCTCTGTTTGATGTGGAAGGTCTTCTTGGGGCCTGGGATGGGGGTAAGGGGGGAGGTGTAGGGGCAGGTGTAGCATTTGCTTCGGTTGCAGGGAAAAGTGCCAGGGGTGGTAGGGCTGGAGGGGAGTGTGGAGCGGACAAGGGAGTCACAGAGAGAGTGGTCCCTCCGGAAAGCAGATAAGGGTGGGGAGGGAAAAATGTCTTTAGTAGTGGGGTCAGATTGCAAATGACGGAAATGTCGGAGGATAATGCGTTGGATTCGGAGGTTGATGGGGTGGTATGTGAGGACGAGAGGGATTCTGTTTTGGTTATTATAGCGGGTAGGGGGTGTGTGGGGGATGAGTTGCGGGAAATGCGGGAGGCACGGTCGAGGGCATTTTCAATCACTGTGGAGGGGTAGTTGCGGTCCTTGAAAAATGAGGACATCTGGGAGGTTCGGGAGTGGAATGCCTCATCTCAGGAGCGGATGCGGTGGAGGCAAAGGAATTGGGAAAAGGGGATGGCCTTTTTACAGGAAGGTGGGTGGGAGGAGGTGTATTCTAGGTAGTTGTGGGAGTCGGTAGGCTTAAAATGGATATCGGTTTCCAGGTGGAGGCCAGAGATGGAGACAGAGAGGTCCAGGAAGGAGAGGGAAGTGTTAGAGATGGTCCAGGTGAACTTCAGTTTGGGGTGGAAGGTGTTGGTGAAGTGGATGAACTGTTCGAGCTCCTCGTGGGAGCACGAGGTGGCGCCGATACAGTCATCAATGTAACGGAGGAAGAGGTGGGGCTTAGGGCCAGTGTAGGTACGGAAGAGGGATTGTTCCACGTATCCTACAAAGAGGCAGGCATAGCTTGGGCCCATGTGGGTACCCATGGCCACCCCCTTTGTCTGTAGGAAGTGGGAGGAATTGAAAGAGAAGTTGTTGAGTGTGAGGACGAGTTCAGCTAAGCGGATGAGGGTGTCAGTGGAGGGGTACTGGTCGGGCCTGCGGGACAGGAAGAAGCGGAGGGCCTTTAGGCCATCAGCATAGGGAATGCAGGTGTATAGGGGCTGGACGTCCATGGTAAAAATGAGGTGTTGGGGACCGGGGAATTGGAAGTTCTGGAGGAGGTGAAGAGCGTCCTAATGCCATTCACCTTCAGAAAATCATAGCCGCAGACAGTACACAGGATGCCTGCACAACTCCAAAATGACGCCCCTGCTCTTGTAATCAATGATATGACTGATAAAGATAAAGTATGCTTTCTTAACCACGTGTTAACCCGTCCGGCACCCACAGAGATCTGAGGACAAGCACACCCAGACCCCTCTATCCCTCTGAGCATCCCAGGGTCCATCATTTTTTGAGTACTCCCTTGTCTTGCTACTTCTTCCAAAGTGCACCACACTTTACAGGGTTAAATTCATTCTGCCACTAATCTTCCCATCTGACCAACCTGCCGACATCCTCTTCAGTCAATGAATGAACTGCTCAATCAGCCAATCCTTCACTAATACCAGTGTTCAGGATCATTGAAAGACTCTTACTGTGTTTATTTCTCATTGTATCTAATCAGTCCCGGTCTATACAATAGTAACGATCTGCTCTGAAGCTTTTCAAACTAAATTGACATTCTTAAACAATTTCAGTGGGATGTAAACTTGCATCCTTCTCGCATTATAAGTTCAAGCCCCATGAATTACTAACGTGGCATCACAAAACAACATGCTGTTATCGTTCCAGCTGATTTCAAACTTACATGCTTCACTGTTAAAGCAGCACAGGGGTGGTAGGGAATTAACTTGCATTCATTGTTCTCAAAGTCACAGAGAAATTTTTCAAGGTCATTGTATCGCTCCTCATAAGTCACTGCAATCGATTAAAAAGGCAAAGGCACAAATCAAATTAACATAATAACATTTCTATTGGCATGAAAGTGGATCAAAATGCCCATTATCTTTTGTCAAGTGCTTTTATGCCCACATCTATTAGTTTGGGTTCTAGACAGATCAGCCAATAAGAAGACAAGGTCAAGAATTGTCTTCAGACTTGGGTTTCTTTATAACACTATCCATTACAAAGATTAAATGTTAACAATACATAGAGATATACGAGATTCCTAGCTTATGGTTACTTTATGGGGACGTTGGCATCTCGTAGACACCTGTAAAGTTCTAACAGGACCAGACTGGGTAAATGCAGGAATGATGTCCCCAGTGATTGGGGTTTCCAGAGCCAGGGGTCACAGTCTAACAATACAAGTTGAGGAGAAATTTCTTCACCTACAGAGTGGGGAGCCTGTGGAATTCTCTGCCACTGAAAACAATTGCGCCCAAAACTCCTCTAAATGTTTTCAATAAGGAGATAGACATAATTCTGAGGGATAAAGGGATCAAAAGGTATGGGGAGAAAGCAGAATCAGGAGACTGAGTTGAATGATCAGCCATGGTATTATTGAGTGGTGGAGTATGCTCGAAGGGCTGAATGGCCTACTCCTGCTCCTGAGTTCTATACTTCTATGTTTTCCTGAAATACTATTCAATAAATCCGCCTGCCTAGTGCTAATCAGTCTACTCCACATGTCTTTCTACACATGGCTAGACTTCAGACTTTTGTCTAGCTTGCCTTGTGTTTCTCTTCTAATGCTACCCACAATGGACTATTTATGTCTAATGAGGAGCAGCTCTGTGACATCATTGCAACGTTGCTCCAGGGTTTGAAATCCCTGACACAACATGTACAGATTTGCAAAAACAGAAATTGTTGGAGAAACTCAACAGGTCTGGCAGCATCTGTGAAGTGGGAACAGAGTTAATGTTTCAAGTCCAGGGAGCCTTCATCAGAGAAGGAGAATTGAAGGAGAATTGACATACAAATTAATTTTGTCGACTTACATAGGGCAATTACACAAAAGGTTAAAGCCCATCCCAGAATTTGAAGATGTAATTTGGACAACATCAATTATTATAATTCATTACAGAATGAGGGCATCACTGGTTAGGCCAGCATTTACTGCCCATCCCAAATTTCCCAGAGGGCAGGTAAGAGTCAACCACGGGTCTGGAGTCACATATGGGCCAGACTAGGTAAGGATGGCAGTTTTCTTCCCTAAAAGGACATTAATGAACCAGATGGGTTTCCCCTGACAACTGGCAATGGATTCATGGTCATCAATAGACTCGCAATTCCAGATATTTATTAGATTCAAACTTCACCATTTGCCATGGCAGGATTTCACCCCAGAGCATTACATGGGTCTCTGGATTAACAGTCCAGAGATAGTACCACTAGGCCTTTGCCTCCCCTGGCAATTGCATTGAGTAAACGGCACACAGATACTGCTAACATTTCAAAACCAGATTTTATGTTCCTGTCAAGCTTTCTCCTGTTCTCGTTCACCCAGCTCTACCATGTATCCTTTTTTTTTTATCACTCATTTAGCTGGCTTCAAGTTAACATTTAAACAAAAGTTGGCCATTTAACTCCTTAGGTCTTTTCTGTCATTCAGTGAGGTCATATTGGACCTGTGACCTCACTCAATTGGCCACCAAAAATCAATCAATCAATCTCAATTGGAAAGGTTTGTTTTATCCATAGCAGCAGTTCCAGTTTGTGGAATGGAATCCAAGCTTCTACTTCCCTTTGTGTTACACAGTCTCACTTCTGATAACTCTGGCTCAAATGTTTAGACTATGCTCCATTGTAGACCATGACTCCACAACCAGCAGAAATATTTTCTCTCTAATAACCTGATCAGGTCCCCTTGATAGCTCAAAAAAAATTAAATCAACCTTTAACCTCTTAAATCGTAAAGAGAACTTCATTAGTTTGTGTATTCACCATGCAATTTAACCCTTGGAGTCCTGGTATTCTGGAAAATGTATACTGCACTCCCTCCAAGGCCAATATATCTTTTTTTTTGTGTAATGCACAGAACACTACGGGGAAGCAGTCGTGTCGTGAAATGTTACTAGACTAGTAATCCAGGACTCCGGGCTAGTACGATATAGACTTGGATTTGATTCCCACCCTGTGCCAATTGGTTGAAATTGGAATTCAGTAAAAAAAAAACCCAAAATTAAAGAAAGTGGCCTAATGGTGACCATGTAATCTAATGTGACCATGTAACCACTGGTGATTCTTTTAAAAATCTATCCTACCAAGGTTCACTAGTATACTGTCAGGAAGGAGATCTGCTGTCCATATCTGCTCTGGCCTATATGTGAATTCAAACACACAGCAAATTGTTTAATTCTTAACTGCCCCCTAAAAGGGGCCTAGCAAGGCATTCAGATCAAAGGGTATTTAGGGATGAGCAATAAATGCCTCCCCAGCTATCGATTGCCACATCATATTACATACAATTGAAACAAAAACTATCCAAAGTACTCCAAGTGCGGTCTACAGCCATTGCAGAACAGGTAGTCTACCTTTCTCACCACAAAAGCCGGTAATAAATTAGACCTTTTTCTTTACTTATTTCTCCTAGTTTTCTCTAAAATATTAAATCAACTACACTTGAACATGTGCTCCATGTCCTTACCATTATGGGTAAGGAGGTTTCTCTTCAATTCTCTGATTTATTGCTATGAAGAGAGGTTGAGTAGATTAGGATTATTTACATTAGAAAGATGGAGGTTGAGGCGGGACCTGATTGAGGTCGACAAAATCATGAGAGATATAGACAGAGTGGATAGCAAAAAGCTTTATCCCAAAGTGGGGGACTCAATTACAAGGGGTCATGATTTCAAGGTGAGAGGGGAAAAGTTTAAGGGAGATATGCGTGGGAAGCTCTTTACGCAGAGGGTGGTGGGTGCCTGGAACGCATTGCCAGCGGACGTGGTAGAAGCAGGCACAATAGCGTCATTTAAGATGTATCTAGACAGATACATGAATGGGCAGGGAGCAGAGGGAGACAGATCCTTGGAGAATAGGTGACAGGTTTAGATAGGAGATCTGGATCGGCGCAGGCTTGGAAGGCTCAAGGGCCTGTTCCTGTGCCATAATTTTCTTTGTTCTTTGTTCTACTACTGCTAAAATATATAATCATTTTCTCCCTTTTTTTTAACATCTATCCAATAAACAAAATGTGCATTTTGTTAAAATGTTGTAGGATCACCCTATCGGAGAGATTGTGAAGATCCTTGGCATAATATGAAGAAAAGCACAGAATTCTCCCAGGGTCCAGGACAACATTCCTCCCTTAAACAAGACGAACGACCCGTCCAAATGCTGCTTCTCATGATATTCATGACCGACTGTCCGTGAAGCGTAGGACCAGGGTCACTTCAAGGTAATTTTTGTTTACGTCTCTTGTTTTTAACCTGCTCCATTTCCCAACACTTTGGCAAGGATTTTAATTGAGTCAGGTAAAACAGTGTTCAGTTCTGCACGTGGAAGACTTGCCTGCAATTTGGAACGGCCAGTTTTGGTAGTAGGGAAGAGAAGGAAGGGGATGAGTGAAACCCAAATTCAGCAAAGCCATTTGAACTCAGCGCCGAGTTCAAACAAAGTCCATTTTGGTTGCTGCAATCTAGAAGGACGAGAGCAGCAGATACATGGGAACACCACCAGCTCCGAATTCCCCTCCAAGTCACTCACCATCCCGATTTGGAAATATATCATCATTCCTTCACTGTCGCTGGGTCAAAATCCTGGATTTCCCTCCCTAAGGGCATTATGGTTCAACCCACAGCAGGAGGACTGCAGCGGTTCCAGAAGGCAGCTCACCACCACCTTCTCAAGGGCAACTAGGGATGGGCCAGAAATGCTGGCCAGCCAACGATGCCCGCATCCCACAAAAATGAATAGAAAGAAAAGGGACAGAAACACACACCGTGGAATTCATAAATTTATGGCATGGAAATAAACTTTCTCAAAAGGCAGATGTCTGCTGAATTGTCATGATTTTATTTATATCCCCTTGTTTTTCAGGCTGTTTAATTTGACACCGCTGCACTGCAGGAAAGATGTGATAGCACTGGAGGAGGTGCATCCAGGATGTTGCCTGCGATGGAGAAATTGAGTTTTAAGGAAAGACTAGGTAGGTTTAGACTGTTTTCTTTAGAGCAGAGAAGACTGTGGGGGGACATAATTAAGGTGTATAAGATAATGAGTGGCATGGACAGGATGAATAGAGAGCAGCTGTTCCCCTTGGTTGAAGGGTCAATCATGGTAGGGCATAGTTTTAGGGTAAGGGAGAGGAGATTCAATGGAGATTTGGGAAAACATTTTTCCACTCAGTGGACATTGGGAACCTGGAATGCACTGCCTGGAAGGTTAGTGGAGGCTGGATACCTTACAACCTTTAAAAGATATCTGGAAGAGAACTTCAAATATCATAATGCTCAAGAATAAGGGACCAGTGCAGGAAATAGGGGATAGTGGCCCTTTAGTGGTAATTATGTTGGTGCAGACTCGATGGGCCAAAGGGCCTGTTCTGCATTGTATGAATCTATGAATCTATAAAAAACAGTGGCTGCAGTAGTCTGTGTGAGAGAACAAATTTCTGCTGTGCTGGACTGCTTTCATTGACAGGCCACAGGGTCTAGTCGATAAATGTGGAGCTGGAGGAACACAGCAGGTCAGGTAGCATCAGAGGAGCAGGAAAGTCAACATTTCCGTTCGGGACCCTTCATCAGGATGAAGGATTTCAGCTCAAAACATTGACTTTCCTGCTCTCGTGATGCTGCCTGGCCTGCTGTGTTTTGCCAGCTCCACATTTATCTACTCTGGCTTCCAGCACCTGCGGTCCTTACTGTCTCCGCACGGTCTAGTGGATATTCAAGCAGTTTCAGTAGTTATTTGTTGACAGTTCCCCTAGAGCTGTTTCTGAATGCTTGGCTCAGTTTATCAGGAATAGATTGACTTTTGTAATGGATATAGGCTTTTCTTTTATTTTTAAAATTCCATTCGAGATTTGAAAACTCTGAATGTGCTGTCATGAATGGGATCTAATATGAAGTCTGAAAACTGTAGATCCAGTTTAAGTTGCCCTGGAGGGTATAAGGGATTGTGGCAGGTTGTATGTGGGGAGGTATGCATGGTATGAGTTGATATTGATGGTAAGTGGGCTCTTGGTAATGTTTAGGGGCATGAGTTGGCATGGAGGGTCTAAGGGATGATGAAGTAGGTGGGTACATGAGTTGGCATGGTGAATTTAAGGAGACAAGGGTGGAGGTGGGGGTTGGCATGAAGGGTATTGGGGCTATAAGGATTGGGTGAGAGGGGCATGAATTGATATGGAAGTTATAAAGAGCCATGAGCATGGGAGGTGGTATGAGAGAAGGGAAATGTTATAATGTTATAGGATTGGTCCCAGGGAATTGAGGTGGACTTTCCAACCAGCCCATCCCAGCACTTAGCTTGGCTACATATGTTTTGCTTCTAGGGTTGGCATGCCCAGCATTAACCAGCATTGTGCCTACACCACCCAGAGTAAAAATCAAAACCTTTTCCCAATGCAGGTCAGGAAATTTCCTGACTCAAGCCTTAGTGACAAAAATTCTAGGTCTCATGGAACCACAATGTCAGGTCAACCTTACCCTTGCAAAGTGGGACTTCCACTCGTTATGAACAAATTTCTGATGCTTCCAAATATGTTCACCACAGCGAAGGACAAAGAAGCAAAGGGAAGCCTATTGACAAATATGGGGAGAACTGTTTTCTCTAGAGCATCAGAAGCTGATGGGTGACCTTACAGAAGTTTGTAAACTCACAAGGGGCATAGATAGGGTGAATAGGCAAGGTCTTTTCCCCAGGATAGTTGTGTCCAAAACTAAGGGGCATAGGTTTAAGGTGAGAGGGGATTTAAAAGGAACCTAAAGGACAGCTTTTTCACACAGAGGGTGGTGCATGTGTGGAATAAGCTGCCAGAAGAAGTGGTGGAGGCTGGTACAACTACAACATTTAAAAGGCATCTGGATGGTTATGTGAATAGGAAGGGTTTAGAGGGATATGGGCCCAATGCTGACAAATGGGACTAGATTAATGTTAGGTATCTGGTCAGCATACACGAGTTGGACTGAAGGGTTTGTTTCCATGCTGTACATCTCTACGACTCTATGACACTAAGTTGTGCCTTCATCTTGAATGTGTTATTTGTGCCCATACCTAGTCTCACTTTGAAGGTCTTTCTGCTCTTGTGAGCTTCAGTCTTCTGGCTTTTTTTGCTTTTCTGATGCACTTTTGTTGAAGCAGGTACGTCTGAGCTGTTTTCCACCCTTTGCCAATACATTTTCACTGACTGCAGCCATCTGTCGATAAAATTGTACCATTAGAAAATCTCGGTAAAATGTTAATGTTCTTAACATAAAATTAACAGCATAGAACCAAGCCATTTGAGCCGACTGTTGCATCATTTAACCTACTTTACCAAACAACGTGTTGAGTGATATTATTCTACACCTCTGCTCCAGATAGGTAGGCCTCTCAGTCTAGGGGAAGGGACATTACGACTGCACTTCATGAAGGCCCACTGTTGCACTTTGGTGTTCATACTTCACATGAACCATCTCACACCTTTTTGCCTTTGATCCTATCAGTATAACTTCCTGCGACTTTCCGCCAAATGTTTATCTGACTTCTCCTATTTTTTTTAATTTGTTTTCTTTCTTTTCTTCTTTTTTGAAAGTAATCCACAATCAAATCGCCCTTCTAACAAAGTAAACAATGAATGGAAGGAGAGGGATGGAGAGAGAGGTTTAAATTAAAATGGAGTTGGAGTGTGAAATAATGCACTCCAAACCCCATGAGGCCCATCTCACTCTAAATACCCCAAGGGTATTGTTGGAAACCCATGCTCCCTCTCTAAGGATACCTGAGTGCAAGCACAGTTACAGAGGCAGGGGTGGCGTGGTGGCGTGGTGGCTCAGTGGTTAGCACTGTTGCCTCACAGTGCTGGGGACCTGGGTTCAATTCCACAGTCTGTGTGGAATTTGCATGTTCTCCCTGTGTCTGCGTGGGTTTCCACCAGATGCCCCAGTTTCCTCCCACAGTCCAAAGATGTGCACGTTAGGTGGATTGGCTGTGCTAAATTACCCATCAGGGATGTGTAGGCTAGGTATGTTAGCCATGGGAAATGCAGAGTTAAAGGGATGGGTCTGGGTGGGAAACTCTTCAAAGGGTTGGTCTGGACTTGTTGGGTTGAATGGCCTGCTTCCATTCTGTGGAAGAAGGGCCAGGCAGTCAGCTGATGTCTCCTTATCTGTCCTATTCACCTTACAAGAGCAAATTCCATATTCTTATTACTCCCTGCTGAAAGAATCTTCCTGGAGTGAATTCTGTTTCAAAACAGAGCCATACTTGAAACATTAACTCTGTTTCACTCTCCACCAGAGCTGCCAGATTTACCAGGTTTCTCTAGCACCTATTGTTTTTATAGCATCATAGAGTCATACTGCATGGAAACAGACCCCTCGTACCAATTAGTCCACGCCAACCATGTTCCCAAACTAAACAAGTCCCACATGCCTGTACTTGGCCCATATTCCTCCAAGCCTTTCCTATTCATGAATTTATCCAAATGTCTTTAACATGTTGTAATTGTACCTGCATCCAGCACTTCCTCTGGAAGTTCATAGAACACAGGAGCCACTCTCTGTGTAAAATAGCTGCCCCTCATGTCCTTTTTAAATCGTTTTCCTCTCACCTTAAGAATATGCCCTGTAGTTTTAAACACCCACACCCTATGGAAAAGACCTTTGCTATTCACCCTATCTATGCCCCTCATGATTTTATAAATCTCTGTAAGATCACCCCTCAACTTCAGTAAAAGAAGTCCCAGTCCTTCCTGTCTATTTTTATAACCATCTGTTTCTGGTAACATTTCTGGTCAATCTTTTCTGAACCCTCTCCAGTTTAATAACAGGCCTTTGGAAAATGTGAGTACCTCGATTAGGAGCTGCTTCATTTTTCTCACGTCCAGAGAGAAAAGGACCAGGCTGATGGGCTGTAATCCCTCTATTCTGGTATCAACCTCGTGAATATTTTATGATTATGGAATAAAAACACAGAATCGTTACTGTCTAGAAGGAGACCATTCTAGCCAGGTGGGATTAGTTTAGTTTGGGATTATGTTCGGCATGGACTGGTTGGACTGAGGGGTTTGTTTCCGTGCTGTGTGACTCTAAGGCTCTATGCCCGGTGTATCTGTGCTGGCTCTCTGCAAGACCACTCCAGCTAGTTATTTCCATGAAGTTCTGCAATTTTTTCTTCCCTTTTCAGACACGGAATCTTTTCCCTGTTCAATACAAACATTGACCATGGCTCCACGACACTCTCATTGGAGATCCTAATGACTCGCCGTGTCAAAAGATTTCCCATCATTATGTTGCCATTTCTCCTCTGACTAATTGCTGTAAATGATGCCTTCAATCCTTCCATGGAGAGGAACAAATCTTTTTTTCCTTGCTTCCTTTTCTCATCCACGGGTTGTGGGGGGACAGTGGGTCAGGTTTACTCATCCCTAATTGTTCTGGAGGAGGTCTTGGCAAGCTGCCTTCAGGATCACAGAGCTATCCAACACAGTCAAAGGCCATTTGGCCCATTCTGCCTGTGCCAGCTCTTTGAAAGGGCTATCCAATCATTCCCATTCTCCTGCCCAGCAACCGTCTCTTTTTCTCCAAACCTTCTTTAGATTTGATTGGTTGATTGAATATTTTCTCAGCATCCTTCATCCAGGAATTTCAGATCACCGGGAGGCTAGTCACACGATTGAAACCTGGGTAGTTAGGGCTTAACCCATACTATGCAGATATGAAATAAGACATGAAATGGTGTGATTAATTATAAACGATAAAGTAAATGTGAAATGGTTTGAAATTACTGAGTCAAGTCTTCTGGATTGCTGATCGTCGCTGACAAAGCCAGAAAAGGGCAACGGATTAAGGCCAACAGATGTTCCCAGACTTCAGCACCAATCTCTCCACCCAAACAGTGAACCTGTAACACGAAGATGACAGTTCATACTTTCACATCACACTTCCCCTCTCAAGGTCAACGGTGGGGAAGCAACAAGAGCAAACCAAGGATAACTTTGGGTGAGACTGTTCAGAAATACACAACTCATTTCTTTTTTCTTTCATTTATTGATTTTTTTTGTAACATATATCAACAATTTGGATGGAAATGTCTGACTAGCAAGTTTGCATACGACACATAAATTGGCAGAGTTGTGGCTTTTGAAGAAAGTTGTGAAAGGATACAGCAGGCTATCAGTTGAAAAGTTGGGTGGAGAAATGGCAGATAGAGTTTAACCCAGACAAGTGTGAGGTGATGGAGGTCAAATGCAACAGGAACAGTAAATGGCAGGACCCTTAGGAACATTGATATACAGGGGGGTTTTAAGTACAAGTCCATAGCTCCCTGAAAGTGGCAACACACGTGGATAAGGTGGTAAAGAAGGCATATGGCATGTTGCCTTCATCAGTTGAGTATAAATGTTGGCGAGTCATATTACAGCTGTATGAAACTTTAGTTAGGTCATATTTGGAGTACTGTGTGCAGTCCTAGTTGCTGCACTGTAGGAAAAATGTGGTTTACCAAGATGTTGCCTGGGTTGGAGTGCATTAGCTCTAAGGACAGGTTGGACAAACCTGGTTTGTCAGCACTCGAGCATCAGATATTGAGGGGTATACTGACAGAAGCATATAAAATTATGAGAGCCGTGGATAGGATGGATAGTTAGAGTCTCTTTCCCAAGGGTGGAAATGTCAAATAGTTGGGAGCACAGGTTTAAGGTATGTAAAATGTAAGGAAAAAAACAAAGGATGTTTTTTACACGGATGGTGATAAGTGTCTGGAAGTCATTGCCAGGAGAGGCAGTAGGAGCAGAAATGATGGCAACATTTAAGATGCATTTAGACAGACATATGAACAGACAGGGAATAGGGAGATACAGACCATGTGCAGCAGCCGACGTAACTCTGCCCACAGCCGACGCCGACAACGCTCCGCCCACTGCCTCCAAAGCCAGCAGCTCCAGAGGAGACAGCAAAACTGAGCCCTGCCGAGTCTTCACCGTCCCCCCAGACCTCCCCCTTACTGAGGACGAACGGTCAGTCCTCAGTAAAGGGCTCACCTTTGTCCCCCTCCACCCACATATCAACGAATACCGCTCATGCTTGGATATTGAGCAGTTTTTCCACCGCCTCCGCCTCCATGCCTACTTCTCCAACCGTGAATCTAACCCTCCCTCTACTGACCCCTTCTCCCGCCTCCAACACAAGCCCTCCTCCTGGACACCACCCCAAGGCCTCCTACCCTCCCTCGACCTCTTCATCTCCAACTGCCGTCGAGACATCAATCGCCTCAACCTCTCTACCCCTCTCAAACACTCCAACCTCTCCCCCGCAGAACGTGCAGCCCTCTACTCCCTCCGCTCCAATCCCAACCTCACCATAAAACCCGTGGACAAGGGAGGGGCAGTCATAGTATGGCACACTGACCTCTACATTGCTGAGGCCAGGCGCCAACTCTCTGACACCTCTTCCTACCGCCCCCTGGATCATGACCCCACCCCCAAGCACCAAACCATCATCTCCCAAACCATCCACAACCTCATCACCTCAGGTGACCTCCCACCCACCGCCTCCAACCTCATCATTCCCGAACCCCGCACCGCCCGCTTCTATCTCCTTCCCAAAATCCACAAACCTGAATGCCCTGGTCGACCCATTGTCTCCGCCTGCTCCTGCCCCACCGAACTCATCTCCACCTACCTAGACTCGATTTTCACCCCCTTGGTCCAGGAACTCCCTACCTACATCCGTGACACCACCCATGCCCTCCATCTCCTCCAGAACTTCCAATTCCCTGGTCCCCAACACCTCATTTTTACTATGGACGTCCAGTCCCTATACACCTGTATTCCCCATGCTGATGGCCTAAAGGCCCTCCGCTTCTTCCTGTCCCGCAGAACTGACCAATCCCCCTCCACCGACACCCTCATCCGCTTAGCCGAACTCGTCCTCACGCTCAACAACTTCTCTTTCAATTCCTCCCACTTCCTACAGACAAAGGGGGTGGCCATGGGTACCCGCATGGGCCCAAGCTATGCCTGCCTCTTTGTAGGTTATGTGGAACAATCCCTCTTCCGTACCTACACTGGCCCTAAACCCCACCTCTTCCTCCGTTACATTGATGACTGCATCGGCGCCGCCTCGTGCTCCCACGAGGAGCTCGAACAGTTCATCCACTTCACCAACACCTTCCACCCCAACCTAAAGTTCACCTGGACCATCTCTAACACTTCTCTCTCCTTCTTGGACCTCGGCGTCTCCATCTTGGGTAACCACCTAGAGACAGATGTCCATTTCAAGCCCACTGACTCCCACAGCTACCTGGAATACACCTCCTCCCACCCACCTTCCTGCAAAAATGCCATCCCCTATTCCCAATTCCTTCGCCTCCGCCGCATCTGCTCCCAGGATGAGACATTCCACTCCCGTACATC
>JAHRHZ010000012.1:6538319-6626866 GCA_024137785.1 Ginglymostoma cirratum
CTACTAACATCATCCCGCCCCCTTGACCTGTCCGTCCTCCCTGGACTGACCTATCTCCTCCCTACCCCCCTACCTACACTCACCTTTACTGGCTCCATCCCCGCCTCTTCGACTTGTCTGCCTCCTCTCCACCTATCCTCTCCTCTATCCATCCTCTATCCGCCTCCTCCTCTCTCCCTACTTATTTCAGAACCCTCTTCCCCTCCCCCATTTCGGATGAAGGGTCTAGGCCCGAAACGTCAAGTTTTCCTGCTCCTATGATGCTGCTTGACCTGCTGTGTTCATCCAGCCCCATGCTTGCAGGCAAATAGGATTACTTTAGAATGGCATCATGGTTGGCGCAGACATGATGGACCAAAGAGCCTGTTCTTGTGTTATACTGTTCTACGTTCTATGTTAAGGCATCTGAACATCCCCAGCAAGGCTAGCATTTATTGCCCATCCCTAACTCCCTAAATTAGTTGACCCACAATAAAGTTGCGGATGAAATTCCAAGATGATGTGAACACATTTATGGAGAGGGAGTGGCCTAATGCTTTTATCATTAGACTATTAATCCAGAGACCCCGGTAATATTCCTGGGATCCAGATTCGAATCCTGCCACAGCGGATGGTGGAACTTGAATTCAATTAAAATCTGGAATTAAGCGTCTAATGATGACCATGAAACCATTGTTAGTTGTTAGGGGAACATCCCATCTGATTCACTAACGTCCTTTAGGGAAGGACATCTGCCATCCTCACCTGGTCTGGCCTACATGTGACTCCAGATCCACAGTAATGTCATTGATTCCTAACTGCCCTCTGAGCAATAAATGCAGGCCTAGCCATTGATGCCCATTCCCCACAAATGAATTAAAAAGAACTGTTGGATAGCGATAGGTATGTGTAAATAACCTTTTGATGAGAAATTATTATGTACAAACAGCTGATTAGGATGTTACTACCAGCACAACTAATACACTATAATAAAGTTGTAAGCCATACACCACCATTTGATAGGTTCATCCCCATGTATGAACAAATAAATGTTTAAACTGGTTTAAAGAGGAACCAAAGGCTTAATATCACTCATTTAGAAGGATTCTGAGAACAGGCAGCAGTTGTTCCTGTTTACAGAGAGTTGTGAAGGTACGGAAATAGTTTCCACGATTAAGAACTGAGGCAGGAACCATGGCAAGAGTCAGGACTAGATGGGAGAGATAGATAAAGCACTGAAGGTTGACGGTATACAAGGATAGGGTTGATAAATGGGATTGGGTAACCTGTAGCTCACCAACAAAACTGATCTGTGTCTATAATGTCTAGCAGGGTTTCAAATGAATGGCTAGCAAGAACAGGAATTCTGCCACATTTGAGTCTCCCTCGTGAAGGGTATCAATTGTTGCAATCCCCAGTTGAACTGAACTAATTAAATAGAGATCAGGAATCTCAAACAGAAATATTATCCAGTCAGATCTGGACAGTGGTCTAAACTAGGAGCTATTTTTAAAAGGGAAGGCAAAATGAACTAGAGCTACTTTGTCCAGTCAGGACAAGGATGAGAGTGACCTGACGCAGATTTTGAAAATTATGGAATGGTTTCAAAGAGTAGAATTGGAGGAAGTGTCTCCATTGAAGGTAGGAGTGGAATGTGGAGAGATAAATATAAGATAGTTGCTAACAAATCCCATAGGGAATTCAGGAGACTCTTCTTCATCCAACGAGTGATTAGAAGAAGATTTAGGACCAGGAGTAGGCCATTCAGCCCATCTACTCAGCTCCATCATTCAATGTAGACCTTGTCGACCACATGAGTAGTTGGGGTGAATAGGCAGATGCAGTTTAGGGGAAGCTAAATACACAAAGGGGAAAGGTTACGTGGATGAAGTTAGAAGATGAACAGTGAGAAAGGAGGAAGAGGGGTGAGCCTGGTGCCAACCATTAATCACAGCATGCACCATTTGCAGCAAATGGCCTGTTACCATGCTGTAAATCTGTTGCAAACACGTTTCAGTGGATCCACACAGCTTATTCAGGAACCTTACTGGCAAATGTAGGGCAGAACCTAATCAAACCATACGGTGGGAGGTGACACGCTGGCTGCCATTTTACAGCAGCATCCAATTAAGAGATTGCGACTAGAGCCTGTGTCCATCTGAGGAGGGTGCCACCTCTGAACACTGCCAGCTCCATCAGAGGCTGTTGCTGCACAGACAGCCACCACAGAGTCTTTAGGACAGTAAAAGAGGGCAACTCCAACGTGTGGCATTCTCTTAGAGCCAGTACAGCTTACTATCGACTATTCTGGGATCAGGAAGGTAGATTTCCTCCTCCACCCCTCAACACCCACCTACCTGGATGTCACCGGGGATGTTAGGGGTGGGCAAGGAAGGCACCCTCAATGGATCACCGAGCAACCACATGGGGATCTGTGCCAAGGAGCCAGCTGGGTGGCCATGGTGATTGTAAGACATAGAAGCAGAAATAGGCCATACAGCTCATCAAGTCTGGTCTGTCATTTGATGATGCCATGGCTGATCTGAACATCCTCAGCTCCATTTTCCTGCCTTTTCCCCATAACACTTGATTGCGGTCCTGATTAAAAATTTGTCTATCTCAGCCTCGAATATACTTAACAACCTAGCCTTAATGGCCCTCTGCTCTAAAGAGCTCTATGGTTCACAACCTCGGAGGGAAGAAATTCCTCCTTATTTCTGTTTATAATGCATGCCCCACCCCCACCCCCCCACCGCCCCGACCCCGCCACAACCCCATGCCTTCGGGTCTTAGACTCTCTCACAAGGAGAGACAAACTTTCCACATCTACTATGTGAGGTCTCGTAAGAATCTGATGTGGTTCAACAAAGTCCCCTTTCATTCTTCTATATTCCAACAAGTATAGGGCCAATCTACTCATCTTTTCCTCATAAGACAGTCATTCCATACCAAGTATGAGTCTAGTGAACCTTTTCTGGACTGCCTCCAATGCCAGTACCTCTCCCCTTAAATGAGGGGCCAAAACTGGCCACAGTATTCCAACTGTGGTCTGACTAGTGCCTTGCATCGTTTTAACAAAATGTCCATACTTTTCGACTCCGTACCCTTTGAAATAAAGACCAACATTCCATTTGTTTTTCCCTACCTCATCAAAGATGACATATTGAATCCTGTTAACCCAATCCTGTAGATGAGGAGACAGCAGGAGAATTTCTAGACACTGCGGGACTGTTACAAGGATCTGTAAGTAAAGCATGTATCAGCATAACAAGCAGAATTCGCCATCGTTTACGATAAATCTTTCATTCTCCGTGAACCAGGGCTCATTCAAAGCTCTGCTGCTCATAAAAACACCAGGTTATAGTCCAACAAGTTTATTTGGAAACGCAAGTTTTCGAGCATAGGAAGGGGCTGAGCTCCAAACGCTTGCATTTTCAAATAAACCTGTTGCCTATGTCCTGGTGTCATGTGATTTTTGACCTTGTCCACCCCAATCCAACACTGGCACCTCCACATCATGGTTCATGACCTAAAGTAAGGAAAGGATACTCATGGGATATTTGTAGAAATGTAATAATGTCATAGCACTTATAATCTGAAAGCCCAGGTAAATGATTCGGGGGCACATAGGTTCAAATCCCACCATGGTTACCACTAGAATCTAAACTCAACTAATCAAATCTAGAATTGAAACTCAACTCAGTAATTGTGACAACCAGCTCACAAATGCTTTCTGAGGGAAGAAATCTTTACCTAGTCTGACGGTGAAAGCCAATATAGGCCAGAGGGCCATAGGGCTGCTTTCTCATTAGAGAGGGAAGAATGGTTGGGGTTGAGGTTAACCTGGGGGTCACCACACCTCAGGCAAAGGGGCAAGGTTGCGAAGGAAAAGCCTTTATAGTAACCTCAACCCGTGTGGAAATTGAACCAGGGCTGTTGGTGTCATTGTGCATCATGAGCCAGCTTAATGACAGTCTGACCCCGACACGTGACTTCAGAAAGCCAGCAACGTGGTTGACTCTTAACTGACTTCTGAAATGGCTGAAAAATCTATTGATGTAAAGGCAATTAGGGATGGACAACAAATTTTAGCCTTTCTAATGATACCCCCAAAAGAATACATTTTTTTAAAAACACCAATTCCTTTTTTCCCACAACTCCTTGCTCACCAGATACTCTTGGCCCCTGGTCCCTGAAAACCTCCATTTTCAAATTTGAACCCAGTTGCTCTAGGCGCTCAACAGCTTCATTCTTTCAATCTGTGCTACCTCCTTGAGTTGTTCAAACCGTCAAAAATAATATATGTTCCTGCAGTCTGACCCAGCTGGGCCGGCAGATGTCCAGATCCCAAACTCTGGAATTCTTTCACCAAACCCGTCTCACCACCAAAAATAAATTTCAAAGGGCGTTGGATGGGCACTTGAGAATGAGGAACTTACAGGGTTTCCGATTGTAAAAATGGGAATGTGGGAGCAATGACGCCTTCACAGACATGGATGGACTGATTGGCCTGCTTCTGTTCAATATGTTTCCAGGGTTCTAAGTCACTCCTTGAAGTCGACCTGATTGATCACCCATTCTCATGGAACAGGAGATCCAGCAGCAAGAGGTGACAGAGAGGGAGAACAGCTGGAATGATCTCTCACAGGAAACGAAAGAATCTTTTTGGTGGAAAGAGGTCTGAAGGGAAAGGACAACAGACAATGGTTTTCCTCAGCATAATGTAACCCACATAGCATAAATAGTTCCTTGTTATCCTTAATTCCCCTTCTGGTTTGTAATGACTTAGCACTAGTGGAACTTGGAATGACTGCTTCTTGATCTTTGTGCCTTCTGTATATTCAAATCTCCTGTAAGGTTAATGTCAAAATTTGTCTAATTATGCTGTTGTAATGGGAATGTTGACAATGGTAATGGCGCCATTTGAAGGCAAGTCAATGTTATCATAGTTAAGGATTTATTATCATCACGGTAGTTTTCAATGGTTTAATATCTATTAATCATCCTCGGTAACTTCTGTTTTGTTTACACTACCATTGAAATCAGAAATAAAAGGCATGGCTGTTGTAGCCTAGACAGTCAGCAACTCAGAGATCCTGCGCTCATAATTTAAGATGAGTTGGATAAAATGACCAACTGATTGATTGAACAAAACCAGAGGTAGTTAATCCCTTTCCAGCCCAGGTATGCTCGTGACTCTGGACCCACAATTTAGGGGTTGAGCCCACGGCATCGTCAGGGTAATGGTAAGATTGGGATGCGAATGTATGAGTGAATGTGAATGCTTCAGAGTAGGCCCAGCAGGAGTAGACCCTTCTTGCTTGTTCCACCAGTCAATGAGATCAATCAGTGAGTAGTTAGGCTCTGGAAATGTGGTGGAGGCAGGTTCAGTCAAGCAGGCATTGGACGGTTATTGGATGTGCAAGAGTATGGGGTAAAAGCAGAAGATTGGCAGTAGGTACTAGAGCTGGTGCAGGCACAATGGGCCGAATGGCTCTATCTCCACCATAACAATTCTGTTCTAATCATGGTCTTGACTCCTGCCTCCCTCTGATACCCTTTGACCCGCTTCTTAGTTCCGATACATCTGGGTGTGCAAAGCACAATGACGTTCAAAAGGGTAATTGGATACGAAAGATACTATTCCAGATTCTGCTACCTTTTGGAAGTTACAAACATTTTGCTGACTGTTGTGTTATGTAATAGAATCAGGAACGTACCTGGCACTCATGAACATGTTGGCGATAGTCTCTTGTGAAATATCCACACACCACCATTCCATTTGGTAGTGATTTGGTAAATCTTCCATAGACAGTTGCCACCACTTGGTTGACAAGGGCCTAACAAAAGGAGGCAGATGATCTAGTTGTAATTAAGGCAAGAGATTCTGCTGGGGCTGCAATTGAAGAGCAGATGAGAGGTGCACCCAGAGGAAGTCAGCATTAATTTACCAGGGAGCAGCATTCCACTAATTTCATTTTCCCTGAATGAACCTCCAAGATGCTTTCTGGAAACAAACATCAACACTATGAGCGACATTGTTTTGCCAGTCACCATGCATGGGTCCCCAGAGCCCATGCAATGGCACAGTTTAGAGGAAATGTTGCCCTAGAGTCAGCATCAGAGTAATGCAAGGAAGCAACTCAAGCAATAAAGAGTGGGTACACCTTTTGAGGCCTACATCACTTACAAAGATGGAGAGATAAATCACTCAACCACTTGTATCTGGCCTACTCTGAGTTCAAAGGGAGAGCAGAAAAAATAATAAGGACATCACAGAAAATCTGCAAGTTCATTGGTCAGTAAGAAACAGTTGTTCAGGACTGTTTTAAAAGTTAAAAGTGTACTATTTCTAAAGAAGATATCATTGAGAGAAACGAGGAATAAGGGGGAAAAAAATCAGGGTGAATAAAGTAAAGTCATATAAGTAATCCAAAATAGAATAAAGCTAACAATGCGGAAATAATTGTAAGATATGGTAGCTCCGCTCAGTCGAGTAGAATGCATGGCCCATAACTAAGTGGGACGTCATGGCGTGTCCTTGAAGACCACTTGCTTCAGAAATTTGGTCTCCGGGTTTCAGAGCTTGAGCAGTGCCTGAAGACACTAAGGTGCATCCACCAGACTGAATGATACTTGGACAGCATACTTCAGAGAATGGTACCACCACAGCCCTTTGAAATGTTGGTGTGGACCAGATGGGCCAAATTGCCTGCTTCCACTCTGTAGGGATTCTATGATTCTATGACTGAGTGTTAAATATTCCTGGGTACAAGGTGCTCAGCAAAGATAGAAATATAAGGAAAGGGATAACTGTGTTGGTTAAGGAGGGAGCATAGAAGGCTGGAGAAGGAGGATGTTGAAGAAGATTCAAGGACAGGAGGGATTTGTCTAGAGCTACGGGATGGAAAGGTACAATTACATTGCTCAGTGTAGTCCATAACCATCTACTAGTGGGAAGAATGTAGAGGAACAAATCTGCGAGGAAGTTATCACATTTCCTGCATGACAGCAACGACTGCACTTCCGAAAGTACTTCACTTCCTGTGAAACTCTTTGATACATCTAGAGGCCATGAATGACAATTGCTAAATGCGACCTTTTTCCCTGTAGCCTAACTGTGTTTGGGGGTAAACTCCTTACCTTGGTAGGTGAAACGTACACCACAATGCCAGTGTCACTGCCCATCAGCACTTTCTCCATACAGTAGTAAGATGCGTAGGTTTTCCCTGACGATGTTGGAGCTACAATCACAGCAGATTCATTGTTGTCCACAGCGTCTAACAGCTCCCTCTGAAATCCAAACACAGAAAAGTCAGACATATCGAAAACTCTAGCTCAACACACATCTTCACAACCCCCCAGGTTATGTGTCACAAGTAGAGAAATTTTGTTTTTTTCGTAATTCATTCATGAAATGAGGGCATCACTGGCCAGCCCAGTATTTATTGCCCATTCCTAATTGCCCAAAGGGCAGTTGAGAGTCAACCACATTGCTGAGGGTCTGGAGTCACATGTAGGCCAGACCAGGTAAGGATAGCAGTTTCATTCCCTAAAGGACATTAGTGACCCAGGTGGGTTTTCCTGACAATCGGCAATGGTTTCATGGTCATCATTAGACTCTTAATTCCAGATTATTATTGAATTCAAATTCCACCATCTGCCATGACAGGATTTGAACCCAGGTTCCCTAAACATTATCTGGGTCTTGGATTACTAGCCTGGCGATAATGCCACTAGGCCGTCACCTACCCATTAATTGTAGGGTTATGGAAAAGGTGTCGGAGCCTGGACCTCTTTGGAGAGTTGCTACAGACTCAATGGGCCAAATGGCCTCTTTGCCCACCGTAGGGACTCTATGATTCCAATTTGGCAGGGGGTGAGCTGAAGAACCAATTAGTGATTCTGTGCACTTCCACGGGGTTAGGAGCTCCCTGACAGATAGTAGCAGCCAAAACAGATAGTGGTAATGTTAGGGACACCGCCAATCTCCTGGCCAATAAAGGCCAGGTCTTCAGTTGCCTCTACAATTCCCTCCCCACACCTTTCTCCCTCTCAAACTCTCTTTAAATAAACTTCTGCTCCTGTGACCAACGTTTTCATGAGCTGGCTTAGAATGTAGCTCAGTGTCAAATCCTGATTTACAATGATGTTGTCAACCATCTTGCAGCAGTCTACAACACTGGAGATGTTTTATTGTTTCAATTTGTTGTTGAAATCGTGAAATGTGAAACACATACATTTTCATCAAACAAGGAATGCCAACGCTTATTGTAAACGACAGAGCAAGGGAGTGGAGTGAAAATTTCAGGAACTAAACATTGTAAAAAAAATCGCAGTTTGATTTTCTCCATTAATGTCCTCTGCACCTGTTCGACTCCAGGTGATGTCCTGAACCTACAGGAATACTCAAACCTCTATCAAAACAGTCATTAAAACACCATCCTGCAATGTGGTAGGCACCTGCCTGTTGTATGTACACCTTACCTTTAAGAGAATCATAGAGTCAAACAGTCATGGAAATAGACTCTTTGGTCCAACCTGTCCACGCCGACCATATTCCCAAGCTAAACTAGCCCCACTTGCCTGCTCCTGGCCCATATCCCTCCTAACTTTTCCTATTCATGAACTGATCCAAATGTCTTTTAAACATAACTGCACCCGCATCCATCACTTCCTCTGGAAGTTCATTTCACACACGAACCATTCTGTGTAATAAAACTTCCCCCTCATGTCCTTTTTAAATCTTTCTCCTCTCATCTTAAACTTTAAAGATTCCATTATCTGTTTGTATCTACAATGCTAGGGCTCTACCTGCCATTTAGTGTGCTATGGGAATGCAATACTGCATGCACAGAAATTAGTGAGCTACTTCAAAATATACATTAAAAACTTAAGAACCAGGAGCAGGAATAGGCCATTCAGCCCCTCGAGCCTGATCTGCCATTTAATACGATCATGGCTGATCTCATCTTGGTCTCAACTTCACTTTCCTGCCCAATCTCCATAACACTTTAACCCATTACTAACTAAACCTGCCTATCTTTGCCTCAAATTTATCCAGTGTCCCAGAATCCACTGCACTTGGGGGTAGTAAATTGCACAGATTCATGACCCTTTGAGAGATGTAATTTCTCCCCATCTCTGTTTTCAGCTCACTATCCCTTATCCTAAAGCTATGACCTCACATTCTAGATAGCCCCACATGAAGAAACATCCTCTCTGTATCTACTTTGCCAATGCCCATATACCTCCATTAGATCTCCTCTCGTCCTTTCAAACTGCAGTGAGTATAGGTTTAAACTGCCCAATCTCTCCTCCTGAGACAAACTCTTTTTTTACTGTGTTAAACCATGAGGTGGAGGTGCCAGTGTTGGACTGAGTTCGACAAGGTCAGACGTCACACAATACCAGGTTATAGTGCAACAGATTTATTTAAAATCACAAGCTTTCAGAGCGCTACTCCTTCGTCAGGCGATGTGTTTTTAAATAAACCTGTTGGACTATAACCTGATGCCGTGTGACTTCTGACTGTTTTAAATAAGGTAACCCATAGAATTAATCAATCCTTGATGAGCAATTGAATTTTACATCATTACCACTATCCTGCTTCTCTCAAGGTTACACCCAGAGAGCCTTTTGACTGGTTAAATTAGCAAGCAGTGTTTTATAACATTCGCTGTGCATTGCCCAACTGAGTACTGTAGTTTACCTGCCATGAATCCGGTATAAAATGCCGAACCCTTGGATCAGGATCTTTTCTTTCCTCCCGGAATAGATAAGGACCCATATGTTGCAGCTGGAAACGGGCTGCTCCTACACCGACTGGAAACTTGGGATCTTTCGATTTAATTTTCGTTTCTTGTTTCTGCGGTAAAATTTAATGAAAGTGTGAGTTTGTTGTGATCTGGTTTGGCAAACAGAAACACTTCAATTCCTTGCCTTTATTTTTCCATGAGACATAAGCCAGCATTTGTTGTCCGTCCCTTTTGCCCTCGAATTGAGATACCATTTCACAGGTTTGTTAATGGTCAACGGTTTGGTCTGGAGTCACGTGTCAGCCAAACTGGGGAAGAATGGCTGATCTTCCCTTCACTAAAGGGCATTAGCGAACCAGATGGGTTTCTTTCCATACTGAAAGATAGTTTCACAGGAGCAGCTTCAGATTCCACAATAATCACTACAATAACATAATTTTTATTATAGCAATCAATTGACGTTAACCATCAAAGATTTGAGCCTGTGCTGGCAGAATATTTGGGTTGTTAATCTAAGATTATTACAAGAACATTGCTGTTACCCCTTTCAATTGCAACTATAATGACAATCTCTTTTTATTTTTGTGTTTTTTGAAATTGAAATGAGAAAGATCTGTTTGAAAACCAATTTACGAGGATGGCTGCATGATTTGAAAGTAAAGGAATTCAATACCTATTGTGAACCCTGCTTGGGTAGCTGTCGGTTCCAGCAACTTGCAGACGAACTGGAGCCGAGGCGTTACTTGTAAGTGACGTTGATTGGTTTATTGAAGAGGGACCAATCATCAATGACAATGGTCCTCTGCCTGACAACAACAATGTGATTGGTTGTCAGGTAGTTGAACAGCTTGGGCACTAAGCAAGACAGAGAGAAGCTAGTTCAGACCAGAAGAGAACCTAGCAGGCCTGCAACAGCCAGATACTCTCAGATCTCTGCAGTAAGCCACTTTAAACCGGAACAAAATTAGCTTATCTTTTCTTCAGCAGATGCTACAAGCTGTAAGTTTGTATTCAATATAGAGACCATTAATAATTGAACCAGCCACCCTACGCCTCTTGCAAACAGAAACATCTAGAAAAAAGAAGGTTGAAGAGAAATATCAGATCAGCAAAAATCAACCCGACAGATCTTGTGAACAAAATGTATGGAACTGTTTTACCAGTTTTCTCTCCCCTCACATGTATTTATCCCTGTTTATGTGCCTCTGTGTGCCTGTGTGTGTGTGTGTGTGTGTGTGTGTGTGTGTGTGTGTGGGTGAGTGGGTGGGTGGGTGGATGTGTGTGGGTGTGTGTGTGTATTTGTGTGGGGAGTTGCTGTGTGTGTGTCTGTATCTGTGTGTGGTGGTATGTGTGTCTGTGTGCGTGGGTGTGTATCTGTGTGTGAGAGAGAGAGTGTGCATCTGTGTGTGTGTGTGTGTATGTGTGTGTGTGGGTGTCTGTGTGTGTCTGTGCTTGTCTGTGTGCGTGGGTGTGTGTGTATGTGTGTGTGTGTGTGTCTGTGCTTGTCTGTGTGCGTGTGTGTGCGCGTCTGTGTGCATGGGTGCATGTCTCTGTGTGTGGGTATATGTTTTGTGTCTGTGTGTGTACTTTCCTGTGTGTGGATGTATGTGTCCGTACGTGGCTGTGTCTGTGTGTGTGTGTGTGTGTGTGTGTGTGTGTGTGTGTGTATGTGTGTATGGGAAAGTTTATAAGAGGTGATTTTCCTTTATAGTGTTATATGCTACCAGTTTATAATTGCGTGCCTGAAGCTAGATTCTAGTGACCTGTAATAAATAGTGATTCCTGTTCGGTACAGAAATCTGGTCAATGTTTAGTCTCAACTTGGGTCTGAGAATATGGTAGTTTGATGAGTTTGAGTATTTCCTTTAAAAGACTTAACTTTGTGACAACTTTGGGAATACTGGGGGTTGATTCCCAGCACATTGCCCTTGTGAGCAGTAACACCATTGATATGCACAGGCTGCTCAGCCACTTTTTTAATTAAAATAACTGCATATAAAGCTGTTAATTTAAGGGCCTAGTGGTAATGTTGCTGGTAGAGCAACTCAGAACCCTGGGTTAATTTTCTGGGGGATCATGTCCTTACCCGGTCTGGCCTGCATGTGACTCCATGCCCCCGGCAACGTGAACAATTCAGGATGAACAATAAATGCTGCCCTAGCCTGCAACATTCATAACCTACAAGTTTAATAATAAATAAAATACTGCAGTCTTGATCAGAAACAAAACTATTAAAATTTTGTATTACTCCCTGGTTATTACCGTAACCTTTTCATTTTTTTAAATTAGGCTTATTTTGGGCAATTTACTGAGAGGAAAAGAACTGAAATTAAAGAGATGACAGTGATACAGTTCAGAGTGGTGTAACTGAGCAATATCCACTGGAGGAGACCACAAATGAACAGTACAGTTTCTCTGGCCACGACCCACAACTTCAGGATGAGGTTTAAAGCCAATTAAATGATTAATGCACATCAAGCTAGCAGAGTTGGGGAGTGGTAACAAGGTACCCGAACTAGTAATTTACAGCCTCAGGCACTGAAGAGATGAGTTTAAATCCCACCAAAGCAGCTATTGGTGTTCAAGTTTAATTACTAATCCTGGAATTAATAGCAAGTGTTAGTGATGGAGATTATAAAGCTATCATGACTAAGTTAAAAAGTATTTAGCTAATGGATGTGGCACGGCGGCTCAGTGGTTAGGGGCGGTACGGTGGTTCAGTGGTTGGGGTGGTACGGTGGCTCAGTGGTTGGGGTGGTGCGGTGGCTCAGTGGTTAGGGGCGGTACGGTGGCTCAGTGGTTAGGGGTGGTGCGGTGGCTCAGTGGTTAGGGGTGGTACGGTGGCTCAGTGGTTAGGGGTGGTACGGTGGCTCAGTGGTTAGGGATGGTGTGGTGGCTCAGTGGTTAGGGGTGGTACGGTGGCTCAGTGGTTAGGGGTGGTGTGGTGGCTCAGTGGTTAGGGGTGGTGTGGTGGCTCAGTGGTTAGGGGTGGTACGGTGGCTCAGTGGTTAGGGGCGGTACTGTGGCTCAGTGGTTAGGGGCGGTACTGTGGTTCAGTGGTTAGGGGCGGTACTGTGGCTCAGTGGTTAGGGGCGGTACTGTGGTTCAGTGGTTAGGGGCGGTACGGTGGCTCAGTGGTTAGGGACGGTGCAGTGGCTCAGTGGTTAGGGGCGGTACGTGGCTCAATGGTTAGGGGCGGTACGTGGCTCAGTGGTTAGGGGCTGTACTGTGGCTCAGTGGTTAGGGTCTGTACTGTGGTTCAGTGGTTAGGGGCGGTACGTGGCTCAATGGTTAGGGGCTGTACTGTGGCTCAGTGGTTAGGGACTGTACTGTGGCTCAGTGGTTAGGGGCTGTACTGTGGCTCAGTGGTTAGGGGTGGCACTGTGGCTCAGTGGTTAGGGGCTGTACTGTGGCTCAGTGGTTAGGGGTGGCACTGTGGCTCAGTGGTTTGCACTGCTGCCTCACAGCACCAAGGATCCAGGTTTGATTCAACCCTCGGACAACTGTCTGTATGGCGTTTCTCCAGGTACTCCAGTTTCCTCCCACAGTCTAAAGATGTGCAGGTTAGGTGGATTGGCCATGCCAAACTGCCCCATAGTGTCCAGGGATGTGCAAGTTAGGTGGATAAGCCATGAGAAATAGAGGGTTACAGGGATTGGGTAGGGATGCTCTTTAGAGAGTAGGTGCTGCATTGATGGGCCAAATGGCCTCCATCTGAACTGTAGGGATTTTATGAATGCAGCTCTTGCTGGTGAATGAATTGTAAAGAATGGGCTGGATAATGTGGCATTGAGGTGACTGATGTTGATAGAGCCATACGCATTAGCCAGGACATCAAAGTGATGCAATGTTGACCCAAGAGACCAGAGAGAGTCTTGTTTGTTAAATTCATTTATGGGATGTGGGCTTCGCTGGGTAGACCAGCATTTATTGTCCGTCCTTAATTCCTCTTGAGAAAGTAACAGACTGTCATCTTTTAGAACCAAGTTCATTTCAGAGGGCAGTTAACAGTCTCTCCGAGATAGTAGGAATTGCAGATGCTGGAGGATCCGAGATAACAAGGCGTGGGGCTGGATGAACACAGCAGGCCAAGCAGCATCATAGGAGCAGGAACACTTGACGATTCGGGCCTAGACCCTTCATCAGAAATGCTCCTAGCTTTCCTGCTCCTATGATGCTGCTTGGCCTGCTGTGATCATCCAGCTCCACACCTTGTTATCTCGGATTCTCCAGCATCTGCAATACCTACTATTTCTGATACAATTTTAACTCCACTGCGAAGCCTCTTCTAAGGATGCCTACCCTGATGAAGTTACCCTCCTCCCTCCGGACAAACCTCAGGGGATCTCTCTCCCGCCGCAAATCCATCTTCTATCCGCCTCCCCCTCTCTCCCTATTTATTTCAGAACCCTCTTCCCCTCCCCCATTTCTGATGAAGGGCCTAGGCCCGAAACTTCAAGCTTTCCTGCTCCTCTGATGCTGCTTGGCCTGCTGTGTTCATCCAGCCCCACGCCTTGTTATCTCGGATTCTCCAGCATCTGCAGTACCTACTAGCTTTGCAGTCCAGATTTTTCTTTTTGTTAAGTTCAAATTTCTCTATTCGTCATGTCGGGATTTGAATCCACATCTCCAGAACATTACTGTGGTATTCTGCATTAATAGGTCAGTGATACTGCCATTCAACAGGACCACCCCTCTGAGATACTTACCTGTTCTGTGTCTATCATCTCCAGAACTGTATCTCTCAGGTTCAGGAATCCCAGATTTTTGAGATAACGTGCCAATTCATTGAGTATTGTAGGGCTCAGCTGAACCTCATGCCTGTTCAGAATACTGTGAATTCTTCGCATCAAAAGCACTGCGATTTTCACATCTCTTGAAGCACCTGCAATCCAGGAGGAAGAAACAAATAGCGTTAATTTTGATTTTCTTTAAAATTCTGTGGGATTTGTGCATCGCTAACAAGGTCAACATTTGATGTCCATCCCTTGTTGACCTTGAACTGAGTGGCTTGCTGGGCCATTTCAGCCAAGAATCAGCCACATTGCTGTGGGTCTGGAATCACGTGTAGGCCAGACCAGGTAAAGGCAACAGATTTCCCTCCCTAAAGGATATGGGCTTTTACGCAATTAATGAGAAGTGTTATGGTCATCACCACTGAGACTAAATTTCAATTCCAGACTTTAGAAGTTAGAATGAGAGTTAGCTTTATTGTCACATGTAGTGTTTACAAATCACCACTTACAGTGCCATCTTAGGTACCAAGGTACCCAGGTACAGATGCTTCAGTTACAAGATCTTATAAAAAGAAAAACAGGAAGTCCAGAATTGCAAAATTTAAATTTCAGAACGACAGGCTTCCAACCCAGGCCACACTGGCACCAGGCCTTAGCTCCAGATGACACCAGGCTTCACCTTGAGGTTCACAAGGCTTGGAGATCACTCTCAGAATCGTTGAGATCAGGAGACGACACTGAGGCCATACCTGGTCGAGATTTATTAATGGATTTAACTTCAGCCAACTGCTGTTGTGGCATTTGACCCTAGGTGCACAGGATATTAGCCAGGGCTTTCGGATTGCGAGTGCAGTGAAGTTACCACTCCCTCTCTAGACTTGATTCAATGGTCATTCACACAGCTTTTACTTCCCTTCTTCATTTTCCATGCAATGGATGATGTTATTGTAATTGTCAATCCGATTGAAGACTCAGAGTCTGGTGGGCATTTCAGAATCACCCTGGAGTCTCCAACATAATCACCAGGAACCCCACTCTGAGAGGCTCAGTTAGCTCATTTGGCTGGTTTGTAATGTAGAGTGATGGCGACAGCATGAGTTTGATCCATATCACAGGCTGTGGTTACCATGAAGGAGTCTCCTTCTGAACATCTCCCCTCTCCTGAGGCATGGTGACCCTCAGGTTAAACCAGTCGTCTCTCTCTCTGATGAGAGAAAACCCTACGGTCTCTATGATGACTCTACTTTTACAAAAGGAAAAATTTGAGTGCATTTTAAAAAAGTGTTGTTTTCTTGTAAAGAAAGAACATTTCTTTGGACACCTCACTTTATTGAATGTAAAAATATCAGACATGGGAATCAAGAATGACCCAATTTGGTGCTAATGGATTTGGCTGCTCTCCAACTGCAGTGAGCAGCAGTGCACAATTTTACAAACCCACTGCCTCCTGCAGTTGCCTTGACTACGTTTCCTCACACCCTTCCTTCTGCAAGGATTCCATTCTATTCTCCCGGTTTCTCCTTCTCCGTCACTTCTGTTGTAATGATGTTACCTTCCAACAGGCTGCCTTCGACACAACCTTCTTTCTCCTCAACTACGGTCTCTCCCCTACCCATTGTTATTGACTGGGTCTTTAGCCATATCCAACCCATCTAATGGTCTTCTACCCTCACCCTTGCCTCTCCTTTCCACAACAACAAAAGGGTTTGCCTTGTCCTTACATTCCATCTCAATAATCTCTGTTTTCTGGGGATCATCCTTGCCATTTCCCTCACGTGCAGCAGGATGCCAAATCCAAACATATTTTCCCCTCCCTCCCCCGGCAGCACCTTTACATGGGCTGTTCCCCCATGACACCCTGGTCCATTCGTCTATCACTCTTAACACATACTCTCTTCTCCGAAGTACGTTCCCAAACAACCACTGAACACTTGCCCATTCACCTCCCCATCATTGCCCAAGATCTGAAACACACCTTCCAGGTGAAGCGTTGTTTCATTTGTACTTCTTTCAAACTAGTCTACTCTATTCGCTGCTCACAACACAGTGTCCTTCACAAAACCCAACACAGACTGGGTGATTGCTATGTGGAACACCTCTGCTCTGTCTGTAGGGGTGAGCCCTGACCTCCCAGTTGCTTGCCATTTCAATGAACCACCTGTCACTCTTGGTGATCCATTCACTGCAATGATCCAATGAAGCACTATACAAATGCAAGGAACAACACCTCGACATCTCCACATTGAATTTTGTAACTTCTGTAGCTGACTACTTTACGTATATTCCCCTACTTTCTTTCATTCTCCCCTCTCCCCCACTGCCTTGTCTTGTTTGTCTCTTCTTTACTTTGCTTTTAGTAGACGGGACCCATTCCCTCCCTTTAACACCTTAATTCACACCCATTTTAACACAACATTAACAATCCCCTTTGTCTTTTACACCGAGCCTCTCCCCTATCTGTTCCCCTCTATTCATTCAGGGTATGAGGGCGTTGTTGGCCAGGCAGCATTTATTGCCCATCCCTAATTGCCCAGATGGCAGTTAAAAGGCAACCACATTGCTGTGGGTCTGGAGTTACATGTAGGCCAGACTAGGTAAGGATGGAAGTTCCTTTCCTTAAGAGACATCAGTGAACCAGATGGGTTTTTCCGACAATCGGCAACAGATTCATGGTCATCATTAGATTCTTAACTCCAGATATTTATTGAATTCAAATTCTACCATCTGCCGTGGCAGGATTCGAACCCAGGTCCCAGGAACATTATCTGGGTCTCTGGATTAACAATCCAGCAATAATACCACTAGGCCATTGCCTCTCCTTGCTCCTACCCTCCACCACTCTCCCCACCCCACCCAACCCCTGTCAAATATATATTTGAGGTAAGGTTCCAACCTCTTTCAGTTCTGAAGAAACATCATACCAGAACAATCTCTGTTTCTCTCTTCCCACATTTGCTGCCAAACCTGATGAGTGTCTCTAGCGCACTCTGATTTTATTTCAGAATTCCAGCATCTACACTATTTTGCCTTTGTTCAAGTGGAGAACGAGGATGGACAACTTTGGCAACCATTTTGCATTAATATTGGGAAGAGGGGAGATACAGGAACAAGGTCATTAGTTGCGGATGGCATGGAGTAGGATAGATGGAGGAACAAGGTCGTTAGTTGGGCATGGCATGGAGTAGGGTAGATGGAGGAACAAGGTCGTTAGTTGGGCATGGCATGGAGTAGGGTAGATGGAGGAGCAAGGTCATTATTTGGGGATGGCATGGTGGCTCAGTGGTTAGCACAGCTGTCTCACAGCACCAGGGACCTGGGTTCAATTCCATGCTCAGGCAACTGTCTGTGTGGAATTTGCACATTCTCCCTGTGTCTCTGTGTGTTTCCTTCAGGTGCTCCAGTTTCCTTCCCCCTGTCCAAGGATGTGCAGTTTAAGTGGATTGGCTGTACTAAATGGCCCCATAGTGTCCAGGGATAGGAGGGCTAGCCATGGCAAATGCAGGGTCACAGAGATTGGGTAGGATGATCTTCGGGGTTTGGCATGGACCCGGTGAGCCAAAAGCCTGTGTCCACACTGTAGGAATTCAATGATTGTAGTTGAAGTTTTATCATGGCTTGAGGTGGAGTCTCAACTCCGTTACGAAAGCTTCAGGAGATGTGCCTTCTGACTCCATCAGCCAATTCCGATGTCAGTCTCCCCATCACGTGACCTTGAGCTTGACACCCACAAAAGAAAGTTAAGGTTAAACCTGAACAAAAACACAAAGAGCTTGCATTGCTGTGGCACCAGTCACAACCTCACAACACCACAGACCCTTTACAGCCAATGACATACTTGTGAAGCTTGGTGGCTGTCAGAACCTCGGCAGCCATTTTACTCAATAATACACGCAATTGAAACGGAAGTGACCAGGTCATCCTTACCTTTAGATCTGCAGTGTTCGACCCAAGCCTTATAGCAGTATTTACTCGCCTCCATCTCAGCGGTTACTTTCACATTGTCGCTGGCACAGTTCAGCAGGAACTGCTCCAGAGATTTGGTCCCTTTGTCAATATCATTGCTCAGTTCCTTCTGAATTGAGTCTTGCAATGAGCTCCAGCGTTCCTGTGCTTTTCTCTCCTCTTCTTCCTTCTTCTTCTTCACCTGAGCTTCCCTGATGAGTTCAGAACTTTTCTTCTTCTGTCTCAGAGAGAGTTTATACAAAGTGGGTTAGCAAGAATGGGTAAATCAATGATAATTACCATTAGTTTGGGGCTGTCGGAAAAACATGGGGTGTTGTGTAAAATAATGGCCCTGAAAGAGTTAGTGTTAATGCTGTAAGAGCTCTACCGAATTTGACAGTGTCACACACTGTCTTTGACTAGAAACAGGAAGTTCTGGCCTTCTTAAGGAACAGATTTATTCAGGAAAGCTCCCAATGGTCCTTTGTAAATATGTCCGTTTGATAATGTAAATTGGTACCGTGCAATAAACCATCTTGTTAACTCGGACAAGTGTCTCTTCTCTGGGATCACCAGTGCTCTATCATAGAGTCATTGACTCATACAGCATGGAAACAGACCCTTCAGTACAACCTGTCCAAACTGACCAAGTTTCCCAAACTAAACTAGTCTCACCTGTCTGCTCCCAGCCCATAATCTCCAAACTTTCCTATTCACATATCCATCCAGATGTCTTTTAAATGTTGTTATTTTCCCCACATCCACCACTTCCTCAGGAAGTTCATTCCACACGTGAACCACCCTCTGTGTAAAATATTTGCCTCTTATATCTTTTTAAAACCTCTTTCCTCTCCCTTAAAATGTGCCCCCTAGTCTTGAAATTCCCCATCTTAGGGAAAAGGCAACAACCATCAACTCTATCTATATCTCTCATTCTTTTATCAACTTCTATCAGGTTACCTCTCAACCTCCAACACTCCAGTGAGAAAAGTCCCAGCCTAGCTAACCTTTCCTTATAACTCAAACCTTCTATACTCCTGAGAAATCTCTTCCGAGCCTTCTCCAGCTTTACAATAATCTTCCAATAACTGGGTGACCAGAACTGGACACAGTGTTCCAGAAGAGACCTCACCAATGACCTGTACAACCTCAACATAACATCCCAACTCCTAAACCCAAAGGACTGAGCAATGAAGGCAAACGTGCCAAATGCCCTTCTAACCACCCTGTCTAAATGTGACGCAAACTTTAAGGAGTTATGTACCCTCACCCCTAGGTCCTTCTTTTCTACAACACTACCCAAGGCCCTACCATTAATTGTATAAGTCCTACCCTTGTTTGTTCTACCAAAATGCAATGCCTCACATTTATCCAGATTGAACTCCATCTGCCATTTTTCAGACTGTTGACCCTTTTGATCAAGATCCCTCTGCAATCTTAGAAAACCTTCTTCACTGTCTACAGTACCACCAACTTTGGAGTCATCCACAAACTTACCATGCCTTCTATATTCTCATCCAAATCATTTATATAAATGACAAACAAAAGACCCAGAACCAATCCCTGTGGAACACCGCTGGCCGCAGGACTCCATTCCGAAAGGCAACCCTCCACCATTACTCTCTGTCCCCTGTCATTAAGCCAATTATGTATCCAATTGGCAAGCTCACCCTGAATCTCATGTGATCTAACTTTACTAATTCGTCTACCATGCAGAACGTTGCCAAAGGCTTTACTAAAATCCAAATAAACAACTACTATTGATCTGCCATCATCAATCTGCTTGGTAACTTCCTCAAAAAACTCAATCAAGTTTGTGAGATGTGATTTTCCTTGCACAAAACCATGCTGACTATCCCTAGACAATTTTTGCCTCTCTAAATGTCCATAATTCTATCTTTTATAATCCTTTGCCACTGATCATTAGACAAGCCCGAGACACAGTATTGACAAAGGAGGATTGGTGGCAGCAAACTGTCTTAAACAATCTTTACCCTGCGTTACAGTCTGGCAGAGGTGACAGACGTAATGACGTGTGGGACTCAGGGCAAATATCACATGGTGAAACATAGACAAAGTGAAAAGGAAGACTGATAGAAGGCAGGGGCTAGGGCAACAGGTTTCATGAGATAGGACAGTGATAGTCATATACCAGTCATTCGAGACTGTTATCTGGTTGAATCTCTGAATTTGTATGTGTGTGTATGTGTGTCTGCATGCGCATGTGTGCCCCAATGTTTTTATGTGTGTGTGTGTGTGTGTGTGTGTGTGTGTGTGTGTGTGAGAGAGAGAGAAAGAAAGTGCTTGCAGCTTTATACAAATATGAGTGTGTATAAGTGAGTATGCATGAGGCTGTACCTGTGCCTGTCTATGCCCCATATCTGTGTGCAGCCAGAATTTTACATGAAGGTAAGGCACCAGGCTAGTCCAGCTCCATGGAAATAGTTTAATGGACTTCTCCCTGACAATTGGCTTAGGGTCTGGGCTTTGGCCCCCAGTGGGAGGAACACGTGCCTTCAAAACCTGCAGGCCCCTGCCAGCACAAATGGTGACTGCTGCTGGGATTGTAGTCATTCCATCACCAGGACCCACGCTGGAAGGTGTGAAACATAGGATGTCTTCGCCAAGGTTTATTTTTATTCTGTCATCGTACATGAACATTGCTAACTGGACCAGTGTTTATTTCCTGTCCCTAGTTGCCCTTGAGAAGGTGGTGGAGATAACAAGCATGGGGCTGGATGAACACAGCAGGTCAATCAGCATCATAGGAGCAGGTGGTGGAGAGCTGCCTTATTGAACCGCTGCAGTCCACTTGCTGTGGGTTGACCCACAATGCCCTTAGGGAGGGAATTCCAGGATTTTGACCCAGCGACACTTAATTGAAGGAACGGTGATATATTTCCAAGTCAGGATGGTGAGTGACTTGGAGGGGAACCTGTCAGTGGTGGTATTCCCACGTACCTGCTGCTTTTGTCCTTCTAGATGGAAGTGGTCATGGGTTTGGAAGGTGCTGTCTGCGGATCTTTAGTGAATTTCTGCAGTGCAACTTGTAGATAGTACACACTGCTGCTCCTGAGTGTCGGTGGTGGAGGGAGTGGATGTTTGTGGATGTGGCGCCAATCAAGCGGAGTGCTTTATTCTGGATAGTGTCAAGCTTCTTGAATGTTGTTGGAGCTGCACTCATCCAGGAAAGTGGGGAATGTTCCATCACATTCCCGACTTGTGCCTTGTAGTTGGTGGAGAGGCTTTGGGGAGTCAGGAGATGAGTTACTTACTGCAGACTTCTTATCCTCTGACCTGCTCTTGTAGTCACTGTGTTTATGTGGTGAGTCCAGTTGAGTTTCTGGTCAATGATAACCCCCATGCTGTTGATAGTGGGGGATTTAGTGATGGTAACATCATTGAATGTCAAGGGGTAGTGGTTAGAATATCTCTTGTTAGAGATAGTTGTAGCCTGGCATTTGTTTAGCAAATGTTACTTGCCACTTGTTAGCCAAGCCTGGATATTGTCCAGATCTTGTTGCATTTTGACATGGACTGCTTCAATGTCTGAGGAATTGCAAATGGTGCTGAACATTGTGAAATCATCAGTGGACATCCCCACTTCTGACCGTATGATGGAGGGAAGGCCAGGGGTTTGGCCTGGTCATGTTGGCGAGCCAGCCTGGAGGAACATGGGATGGGAGAGATGAGGGGAACATTCAATTAGCATCAGTTGGTGGGGCTTCCAATTGGCATTGCTGACTGTCCAGGAGGCTACCATTGCCACCACACCATCTCCAGCCCTCCCTGTCCCTCTCCCAGCACTCTGCTCTCCTCCAGTACATCTAGCCCATGGTGAGAACTCCAGAGTTTCTCTGCCAGCTTCTTCAGGAGGCCAAGGCATCATCTGCTACAGGTACAATACCAGCAACGATGGGTTGCGTTGGTCAACTGACCATCAACTTGCCACTTCAGCCCATCAGTTAGCTGAAGGGTGGTCAGGCCACCTAACATCTCGCCCATTGCCCACAGAACTCCAGCAGGCAGGGCTGCGTGATGAGCACGGCACATCTGCTACCTGACATGACCTTACCCACCAAATAACCCAAGCCCTCATTTCTGCCAGGGGAATTAAATGAAACCTGGCCTGTGTGTGTGCGCATGTGTGCGCATGTGTGTGTGTGTGTGTGAGTGTGTGAGAGAGAGAGAGCGTGTGTGTGTGTGTGTGTGTGTGTGTGTGTGTGTGTGTGAGACAGAGAGTGTGTGTGTGTGTGAGAGAGAGACTGTGTGTGTGAGAGAGAGAGAGAGAGAAAGAGTGTGTGAGAGAGATTGTGTGTGAGAGAGGGAGAGAGAGTGTGTGAGAGAGGGAGAGAGAGTGTGTGTGTGTGTGAGAGGGAGAATGTGTGTGTGTGAGAGGGAGAATGTGTGTGTGTGAGAGAGAATGTGTGTGTGTGTGAGAGAGTGTGTGTGTGTGTGAGAGGGAGAGTGTGTGAGAGAGAGAGAGAGAGTTTGTGTGTGTGAGAGTGTGTGTGTGTGTGAGAGGGAGAGAGTGTGTGAGAGAGAGAGTTTGTGTGTGTGAGAGTGTGTGTGTGAGAGGGAGAGAGTGTGTGAGAGAGAGAGAGAGTTTGTGTGTGTGAGAGTGTGTGTGTGTGTGTGTGTGTGTGTGTGAGAGAGAGTGTGTGTGTGTGAGTGTGTGTGTGTGTGTGTATACAAATGTATTTGCATGTTTGTCCTTTTGCATATACCCATAGAAATGTCTTTGCATTGAGTTGAAGACCTGACTTGATTCTTTTGTCTCTCTGTCCTGGCCTAAATACACATTCAGGTCTTGCACACAAAAGCAGTCACCCAGCAACTAGCAAAGCCCCAGTGAGTAGTCAATGCCTTTCAGGAGGAATGAGGGTCATAGGGGAGATGGCCAGCAGGAGATGTGAAATGGTCGATGCTGGTAATTGACCTACCTCTGACTTGCCGCTGTTACCCTTTCTCGGCTGGTGTTGTTGCTTTGCTGAGTCATTGGTGACCACCGACGGACTGGTGACAATAGTCAGTGCTGCTTTTTCATCCAGGGATTCTGCATAGAATCTCTCAAAGGCAGCGAACTTTTGCTGACTGCGTAATGAGTTTTTCCATTTCTTTGGATCTTTAACAGACAAAAAAGTGGATAAGAAGTGGGCTGAATACAAAAGTGAGTCCAAATCAATCCCCACGCTTGACTTGTTAGTTAACAGTGTGCACTGGACAGTCACAGATCAGAACACAATGCCTTGTGCTGATTGAGGGGAGAGAAGCTTTTTTTATCTTTCATTCATTCACTGAAATTGGCGGTGGCCTTCCTGTTGAACAGCTGCAGCCCACAGAGGATGCACTTATCATTTGCCACTTGTCAGCCCAAGCCTGGATTCTGAGGACTACGACTTCCGCAAGCTCCTGGATTATTCAAAAATGCCACAAGGCTTGAACATATCTCTTTTGTTTGCAGAGGACGGGTCCCTGCATATGAATGTGCGTCACTTCTAGAAAGTGTAAGTCAGCCACAATCCAAGCTCGACTGAGGATCTTAAATTGATTGTTAAGCCAATAGCAGATGGAAGTGCTGTGCCGTCACCTGGAATTGTATTTAATAGAAGACACTGCTTTGCTCAAGGCAGTGGCTCAGTGGTTAGCCCTGCTGCCTCGCAGTGCCAGAGGCCCGGGTTTGATTCCACCCTCGGGCGACTGCCTGTGTGGGGTTTGCACATTCTCCCTGTGTCAGTGTGGGTTTCCTCCAGGTGCTCCGGTCTCCCCCCACAATCCAAAGATGTACAGGGTAGGTGGATTGGCCATGCTAAATTGCCCGTAGTGTTCAGGGATGTGAAGATTATGGGGGATGGGCCTGGGTGGGATTCTCCGAGGCTCAGTGTGGACTTGTTGGGCCGAAGGGCCTGTTTCCACACTGCAGGGATTCTCTGATATGCAATGCCTCAGCAATTTGTTTTATTATTGTTACGCATAACTTGCTACAGCGAGAAATTTTGTTTTGCGAGCAGTACAGGCAGACCATAACATACATTGACAAACAGAATATCAGGTGATTGAACAGAGCAGGGTGTACAAGGTTATGTCTGCACATAATGTGTGAAAAAGCAAAATCATCATTAGATTTGAAATTTGAGAGGCCCGTTCAGCAGTCTAACGGCAGGGAAGAAGCTGCTCTTGAACCTGATGGTACTTGTGTTCAAGCTTTTGTGTTTTCTGCCTGATGGAAGAGGTTGGAAGAGATTATAACTGGGGTGAGAGGGGTCTTTAATACTATCGGTTGCCTTTCCACGGCAACGAGAAGTGTAGATGGAGTACATGGATGGGAGGTTTGGCTTGCGTGATGGACTGGGCTGTTGTTCACAACCTTCTGTAGTTTCTTACAGTCCTGGGCACAGCAGTTGCCATACCAAGCCATGATGCATCCAGATAGAATGCTTTCCATAGAGCTTCCTGAGGAAGAAGAGGCATTGTTGTGCCTTCTTGACCATTGCATCTACGTGGTTGGGCCAGGACAGATTATTGGTGATCGTCTCTCCTAAGAATTTGATGCTCTTGTCAATTGGAGTTCTCTTGTCAACCAACCTGTACCCTTACTCCTTACATACATTGTGATCTTCTGAAAAGTGGCAGTCCTGATTAGTGCAAGGTAGAAAGTTTTAGCGACGTACCTCCCTGCTCAGCAATGTTACTGTTTGATGTGACCAAGAGATTATACATATCTAAGATAAATTATTTACCTCTCATTGCTTCCTTCATGTTCTCATAATGGTCTTTGAGAGTATATACAATGTGTTTTCTGGAATGCCAATGTAAAACCTCATCAAACTCCTTCAGCTTATGTTGTCGTTCATGTTCCAGGTCCTCACTAGCAGCAGAGAGAATCATAGTTGGTTATTAAGGGTGAAAACGCCAAACACAATATCATCAGTTAGTCATGTTTCATTTACCTGTTGAGTTGTGGCAATTGTTCCAATAAATCCCCAATAAATTCTTCAACTAACGTTGACTTCATTGGTATTAACCCAATGGCTGGAATTTTCTGCCTGGATTCATCTGTACAAAGGAAAGCTAGAATGAGAGTTCAACTTTCTGACTCGTCCTCACAACACAGAGATCTAAGTCAAAGCCATTTTCACTTTTAAACTGATTGGGCTTTAGAAGAATCAGAGACAACCTTACTCAAACATACAGTATTTGTAACAGAACAAAAACAGAAATTTCTAGTGAAACTCAGCAGGTCCGGCAGGATCTTTTGAGACAGCAATAGAGTTAACGTTTTGCGTTCTAACAAAGCATAACTGGACTTGTAGAGTCACAGTCATAGCGCCATACAGTGCAGAAATACACCCTTTGGTCCAACCAGTCCATGCTGACCATAATCCCAACTAGTCCCACCTGCCTATACTTGGCCTATTTCCTTCCAAACATTTATTATTCATGCACTGATCCAAATTTCTCCCAAATGTTGCAACTGTATTCACATCTACCACTTTCTCTGGAATTTATTCCACACACGTTAAAAAATTTTGCCCATCATGTCTTTTTTAAATCCTTCTCCTCTCACCTTAAAAATATGCCCCCTAATCTTGAAATCCCACATGCTACGGAAAAGACACCTACCATTTGCCTTACCTATACCCATCATGATTTTATAAACTCCTGTCCGGTCACCCCTCAACTTCCTATGGTCCAGTGAAAAAAGGTCCCAGCTTATCCAGCTTCTCCCCATAACTCAAAGTCTCCATTCCCAGTAACATCCTGGTAAATCTTTTCTGAATGCTTCTCCAGCTTAATAATATCTTTGAAATGTCAACTCTGTTTTTCTCTCAACAGATGCTGCCAGATCTGTTGCGCTTCCCCAGCTCTCAATGTTCTCATTTCAGATTTGCGGCATCTGCAATATTTTGTATTTATTTTACTATTATTCCAGGACTTGACAGGATAGATGCAGAGAGGTTCTTTCCCCCTTGTGGGTGTGTTTAGGACCAGAAGGTATAAATTCAGAGTAAAGGGTTACACATTTAAGACTGAGATGTTGAGGAATCTCTTCTTTCTAGAGAGTAATGAATTTGTGGAATTCTTTACCATAGTGGACTGTTGAGACTGGCCATTAAGAATATTCAAGGCTGAGATAGACAGATTTTTAATCAGTCATGTATGCAAAGGTTAAAAGGAAGTGGAGTTGAGGATTATCAAATCAGCCATGATCTCACTTAATGATGGAGCAGACTCGATGGACTGAATGGCCTACTTCTCCTACGTTTTACAATGTTTCATTCTCTCATGGGATGTGGGCATCGCTGGCTGGCCTGCATTTATTGCCCGTCCCTAGTTGCCCTTGAGAAGGTGGTGGTGAGCTGCCTTCTTGAACCGCTGCAGTCCAGATCTCTGTATACTGCACTCGGGAAGTGAAACATGAATAGTGTTGCAAGAGATGCCAGCAGTTGGCATTTTGGCTATGCCAGGGTAGTACCTGTAGCTCCCGTAATACAAGTCTACATGGCAGTACTCATATTAAGTGGTGAAGAATTAACCACTAATATGTCTTGTGGAGTTCCCTGCCCGGTGAAGTAGTTGAGGCTACTCATTGAATGTTTTTAAGGCAATGATAGATTTTTGAACAGTGAAGGAATTAAGGGTTATGGTGAGAGGGTGCGTACGTGGAGCTGAGTCCATGAAAAGATCAACCCTGATCTTATTGAATGGCAATGGTGGCTCAATGGGACAGATAGCCTACTCCTGCTCCTATTTCTTATATCCTTATGTTCAGCAGAAGAGGAATGTACTTGAATAACCCGAAATAATTTATGATATATTATTAAGACAGCTGCTTACAACTGGTTAATTCCATTAATACTAGGTAAGAGATACTGTTATCTCCTGGGAGATGATGACTACGACCTATTATACGTGGTCATAGACTGTATAACCGATGAACAGCTAGAACTGTTCCGAAGACGGATTACTGGTCTCGAAATGTTAACTGTTTCTGACTCTCTGTTTCTCTCTCCACAGATGCTGCCAGAACTGCGGAGTTTCTCCAGCACTTAATAAAAACCAAAAGAACTGCGGATGCTGTAAATCAGGAACAAGAACAAAGTTGCTGGAAAAGCTCAGCAGGTATGGCAGCATCTGCGAAGGAGAAAACAGAACTGAGGAAGGGTCACCGGACCCGAAATGTTAACTCTGGTTTCTCCTTCACAGATGCTGCCAGACCTGCTGAGCTTTTCCAGCAACTTTGTTTTTGTTTCTCCAGCACTTTCTGCTTTTGTTTGATTCAGATCTCCAGCACCCACAGTTCTCTGTTTCTCTATATTTGCATGCTGAATTTATGTGTGGTTGCTCATAGCCACTTGGATTGACTTCAATAGAAAAAGATAAGAACCGAGGAGCAGGAATCTGGTCTCTCGAGCCTACTCCGCCATTCAGTAAGATTCATCTTTTCACAACCTCAGCTCCAGTTATGCACCCTCTCACCTTAACTCCTAATTCTTTTACTGTTCAAAAATCCATCTACCATTGCCTTAAAAAGATTCAGCAAGGTAGCCTCAACGCATTATGATATGAATGTGACAGAGAAGATAAAAGCAGGGAGGTTTTTCCCACTGGCAGGTGAAACTAGAACAAGAGGGCATAACCTCAAACTAAGGGGGAACAGATTCAGGACTGACCTGAAGAGGAATTTCTTCACCCAAAGGGTTGTGAATCTGTGGAAATCCCTACCCAGTGAAGCAGTTGAGGCTATATCATTGGATGGAAATATATCCTGTACGTCAATGCTATCAAATCTCTTTTTTATTGCCTTGAAATCTTATATTACATCAGCCCCCAAGCCCCTCAACATCCCCTGTCTCTTCAGTCATCCCTGAAAAATCAGTTCTGCCATCTTGTGTGATAACCCTTTTGTGAATGGGATAGTTTACTCTGTGAAGGGGCAGAGTCATTATGGCTATTTGAGGAGGCACACACAGATGGAACAGTTTTGATGGCCTGAGAGGCTTTTTCTCCTGGATTTTCCTAGACTCCTAAAAACAGTGGATTATATTCACTGAATGTAGTGTAAATAGTTAATGAAAAATAAGAGTAAACTGTGCTGTTAAACATACCTTCAGGCTCTGCTGGTTTCAGAAATATCATTGAGGTACTTGTCACTGGGAAAGCATGCCCTACATTGAGTTCAGGTGAAATCTTAGCAACTGTTTCCCAGATATGTTTGTATTCACCTCCAATATTGCTGCCTAACTGGTGCTCTGTGTCTGTTAAAGAGAAACACGTTAGGGACATCATTGTAATTGCACTGTAGTTACACCTCATCGGTAAGCACTCCTCGCTATCCGGCAGACATGTCCTACAGGATATGGCCTGGGAAAAGACTCACCTCATTGGCCAACCCGCTATAACCACCTCACAAACCAACATCTCCATCAAAGAAATATCATGGTGGATTTTTGCAACCAGCACCCAGGAAAGTAATTGTTCGTTTGAAGTGGGGTCACAAGATTCACTAATGACTAGATGACTGGGTGAGTGCTTTCAGATGCTGGTTAAGGTTAAGTCAGTTGAATGCAGAACTTTAAACTTAAACCCTTTTGACTCAGTGATGAAGGACTATCTCTCATCCTATGTCAACTCTAGGCCGCACTTGACGCCTCCGAAGGTGAATTTCAATTTAGGTTACCTGCATTGTAAATAACTCTATATGATATGTCTGCAGAGTCAGTTTGGGTTGAGGTCAGGAACAAGAAAGAAGCAGTCACTTTGTTGGGGTTTTTTTACAGACCCCCTGATAGTTGCAGAAAAGTGGACAAGCGGATTGGGAGGCAGATACTGGAAAGGTGCAGACATCACAAGGTTGTAGTCATGGGTGATTTCAACTTTCCAAACATTGATTGGAAACATTTTAGTTGTAATAGTTTAGATGGAATGGATTTTGTCCAGTGCGTTCAGGAAGGATTCCTGACACAGTATGTAGACAGACCAACACGAGGAGAGGCCACTTCGAATTTGGTGCGTGGCATTGAACCGAGCCAAGTGTTAGACCTGTTGGTAGGAGAGCATTTTGGCGGTAGCGATCATAACTCTGTTACTTTTACAATGGTCATGGAAAAGGATAGGTACAGACAGCAGGGTGAGGTTTATAATTGGGGGAAGGGTAATTACAATTCTGTTAGGCAAGAACTGAGTAACATAAAGTGGGAACAGATGCTGTCAGGGAAGAGCACTGAAATGTGGAGATCATTTAAGGAGTGTATACTGTGTGCTCGATATGTTTGTCCCTAACAGGCAGGGAAGACGCGGTCGAGTGAGGGAGCCTTGGTTCTCAAGAGAGGTCAAACGACTGGTTAAGAGGAAGAAGGAGGTTTAGGAAACAAGGAACGGAAAAGGCTCTAGAGCGATACAATTTAGCCAGGAAGGAGCTGAAGAAAGGGCTTAGGAGAGCTATAAGGGAGCATGAGAAAACCTTGGCAGATAGGATCAAGGAAAACTCCAAGGCTTTTTACACGTATGTGAGGAATAAGAGAATGACCAGAGAAAGGGTAGGGCCGATCAAGGATTGTAAAGGTAATTTGTGCACGGAGCCTAAAGAGATAGGAGAAGTCCTTAATGAATACTTTTCTTTGGTATTCACAATTAAGAGGGACCTCATTGTAAGGGAGGACAGTATGAAAGACGCTGGTAGGTTAGAGGAGGTCAATGTTAGTAAGGAAGATGTACTAGGAATTTTGAGGATAGATAAGTCCCCCGGGTCTGATGGGATTTATCCAAGGATTCTATGGGAAGTGAGGGAAGAGATCGCAGGGCCTTTGGCGATGATCTTTTCATCCTCACTGTCCACGGGTATAGTGCCGGAAGACTGGAGAGTGGCAAAAGTCACTCCCTTGTTCAAAAAGGAAAATAGGGATAACCCCAGAAATTACAGGCCAGTTAGTCTTATGTCAGTGGTGGGCAAATTATTGGAAAGGGCTCTGAGAAATAGGATTTATGATCACTTGGAAAGGCACAGTTTGATTTATGATAGTAAGCATGGATTTGTGAGGGGTAGATCATGCCTCACAAACCTTACTGAATTCTTTGAAGAGGTAACCAAACAAGGATGAAGGTAGAGCAGTGGATGTGGTATACATAAGGCGTTTGATAAGGTTCCCCATGGTAGGAATTGGCTGACCCTTAGAAAATAAAGGGTGATAGTGGATGGAAAATATTCAACATGGTGCTCAGTTACAAATGGTGTACCACAAGGATCTGTTCTGGGTCCTCTTCTATTTGTGATTTTTGTAAATGATTTCGATGAAGGAGTGGAAGGGTGGATTAGTAAGTTCGCAGACGATATGAAGGTGGGTCACATTGTGAATACTGCGGAGGGCTGCTCTAGGATACAAAGGGACATTGATAGGATGCAGAGCTGGGCTGAGAAGTGGCAGATGGAGTTTAACCCTGAAAAGTGTGAGGTGATTCATTTTGCAAGGAAAAACTTGAAAGCAGAATACAGGGTTAACGGAAAGATTCTCGGCAGTGTGGAGGAGCAGAGGGATCTCGGGGTTCATGTTCACAGTTCCCTGAAAGCTGCCACCCAGGTGGATAGAGTTGTTAAGAAGGCGTATGGTGTGTTAGCTTTCATTAATAGAGGGATTGAGTTCAAGAGCCGTGAAGTTATGCTCCAGCTATACAAAAGCCTGGTTCGGCCACATCTGGAGTATTGTGTCCAGTTCTGGTCGCCGCATTACAGGAAAGATGTGGAAGCATTGGAAAAGGTGCAAAGAAAATTTACCAGGATGTTGCCTGGAATGGAGGGAAGGTCTTACGAGGAAAGGTTGAGTGAGCTAGGGTTTTTCTCTTTAGAATGACAAAGGATGAGAGGTGACTTGATGGAGGCGTACAAAATGATCGGAAATTTAGATAGATTGGACAGCCAGAGACTTTTTACCTAGGGTTGAGGTAGCTATTACGAGGGGGCATAATTTTAAAGTGAGTGGAGGCAGATATAGGGGAGACATCAGAGATAGGTTCTTTGCTCAGAGAGTGGTAGGGGCGTGGAATGCATTGCCGGAGAGGGTAGTGGAGTCGGCCTCATTAGGGGCATTTAAGTGGCTATTAGACAGGCATATGGATGATAGTATAAGGTAGGGGTGGAGGTTATATAGACCTTAGATTTAGGGTAAAAGTTTGGCACAACATCTTGGGCCAAAGGGCCTTTACTGAGCTGTACTGTTTGATGTTCTATGTTCTATGTTCTAGCCCATGTTGGGAAATTGCCACACAATACAGGCCGGAACTAAACACTGTCAGATCCCTGACCTCCAATATTCACAATAGAGAAGGCTCTTCCATTTTGGATGAGTAATGGAGAGTGGGCAATATTTCAATGATCAGTGATATTTGTCATCTTTAATGGGTTGTGATGCACTATCAGCAGTTGTTGCCCATCCTTAATTGCTATTGAAGGTGGTTCAGAGATACTTTCTTGAACCACTGCTGTCCACTAGGTAGTATGTAGACCCATGATGGAGGGATGGAGTTCCAGGATTTTTACCCTGAGACCCTGAAGGAACAGTGAAATATTTCTAAGTGACAATGGTGTGTGACTTGGGCAGGGAGCTTGCAGAAGATGGTGTTCCCATGAATCTGCTGCCCTTGTCCTTCTAAGTGTCTACCTAAGGAGCCTTGGCTAGTTATTGCAGTGTATCTCCTGGATGGTAAACGCTGCCAGTCAGCCAGGCAATGTTCTGGGGATCTGAGTTTGAATCTCGCCATGGCAGATGGCGGATTATGACTTTAATAATAATATGAAATTAAGAGTTTAATAATGACCATGAAACCATACTTGATTGTCTGGAGAAATGCAGCTGGTTCACAAATATCGTTTAATGAAGAAAACTGCCAACCTGTAGGTCTGACCTACATGCCACCCACAGCAATGTGCCTGACTATTAACTGCCCTCTGGGAAATTCAGGATGGGCAATAAATGCTGCCCTAACCAAAGACTCCCACATTCCATGAATGAATTTTATTTTATTAACAGGATGAGGGCATCGCTGGCCAGGCAGCATTTGTTGCCCATCCCTAATTGTCCAAAGGGCAGTTAAGAGTCAACCACATTGCTGTGGGTCTGGAGTCACATGTAGGCCAGACGAAGTAAGGATGGCAATTTCTTTCCCTAAAGGGCATTAGTGACCCAGACGTTTCTTTCTTTCCTAGCAATCAACAATGAATTTGTGGACATTATTCGACTCTTAGTTCCAGATATTTATTGAATTCAAATTCCAACATCTTCCATGGGATGATTCAAACCCAGATCTCCCAAATATTACCTGGGTCTTCAGGTTAATAGTTTGGCAGTAATAACATTACGGCATTGCCTCTCCTATGTATAAAGTTAGCTACAAAGTAAGTTTGGAGAAGTTAGGGTTTGTCTTTTTTGTGGGGATGGATGGCAGACCCGATAGAGGTGCAAGATTATGGCCAGGTTGGGTAAGATTGAACAAGAAAGGCTTTTCCCATTAGCTGATGGTACAAGGAACAGAGATTCGGCTTAAGGTTTAGGGGAAGAGATACAGGAGGAGAAAAACGGTGAGTGGCTAGGAAGTGGAGCCCAATAACTGGGTGGGACGTAAAGAAGAAATTATTAATCCAGTGACTTGGAGATTTACCTGTACAACGTGGCTTTTCAGAGCACAGTTTTGCGACAGTCCTCAACAGACGGCCATCATTCAGATCACTCAGATAAGTCATGTCAATTTTCCATCCAGTGACCATCAGTTTTTTCAGGATGAGATACTCTGCTGTCCTTCTCTATAAAGAAAAAGTGATTTCCTGCTGATTATTCTATTCTGGAACACACTGTCTGGAGGAGCATTGGAAGCAGATTCAATAGGAATTTGCGAAAGGAAATGCAAAAAAGAATTGAACAGAAAGATATTTTCAGGTCAGGGCTGCAGGGAAAGAGCAGGAGTAAGGGTCGGGAGGTAGGTGAGACGTTGCTGTGAAGAATTGTACAGCTCTTTCAGGGCCGAACCTTTGCCCCTTTAAATACAGTACGGACAGGGTCCTAAGCATGCTTAAAGGCAATGTGAATGCCCTCATGGTCGTGCAGCAGATCAGCACCTCACTGGCTACCTCCGAGGCCCACAGGCCCAATCTGGAGTTTGCAGGCTTGGAAGGGCATCAGCTCAAATGGCGGTTGTAGGCACTGCCACAGCAGGAGGTGGCTGGGGAGTGGGACATGTGGGAAGCACGCCCTCCACACCACAGACCCCAACCCAACCCCAAGGCCAGTGAGCTGCTGCCAGACCCTTTCTGGTCTCAGCCTTCGATGACATGATACTAGCAGGAGGCCTGTCCTGACCACAAATGGAAACTTAGTTATCCAACATAACGAGCACATGCTTCTGGATAAGGAACTAATATACTTGAGCTCCCCTCCCACCCCACCTCTCTCTGGATCGTTTGTCCAGTGGGGGATGCGGTAACAATATGTTTGCCCTTTGACCGCATACCCAGAGATGCGAATCTCCTCACATTGCCAATAGCCACTGCCAGATCGTAGGGATTTCATCCTTGAAGAGCTGGCACATATGCAATAGTTCAAATGGTCACACTCAGTGTATCATTATCATGTAGGCAGTATGGTGACTCAGTGGTTAGCACTACTGCCTCACTGTGCCAGGGACCTGGGTTTGATTCCACTCTTGAGTGACTGTGTGGAGTTTGCATCTTCTTCCTGTTTCTGCTGGGTACGGTGGTTTTGTCTCACACTCCAAAGACGTGTAGGTTAGGTGGATTGGCCATGGGAAATGCAGGGACAGTGTAGGTCTTGGAAGGATGCTCTTCGGAGGGACCTGATGGGCCAAGGGGCCTGTAGGGATTCTATTATTGTTACCAACAAAAATAATACCAGTGCTCTTCTCCTAATTGAAAAAGCCCAATAAATTATAATTTCTTTCAAGCAAAAATGTAAAAATACAAAAAAGAGGCAAAGAAAATTCAGGGATAGCAAGAATTGCAGAAGCTGGAGTCAGAGATAACACAGAGCTGGAGGAACACAGCAGGTCAGGCAGCATCAGTGGGGCAGGAAAGTTGACATTTCAGGTCGGAACCCATCTTCAGAAAAACTGTATTATCCACAGAGTGTTATCAAAGAAAATTCAGGATTGTTTACGATAAAAAGAGAAGGTTTATAAAGTTTCCAGAGATAGCAGTAATTTATGAGGATTAGGACCTTTATAGAATGCGACAAAGGAGAAACAAGAAACTGATAAGGAAAGCGAGAATAGAATATAGATGCAATCGGTTAAAAAACATTAAAATGGATGTAAAATTTTCAATAGGTATGTAAAAGTGAAACACTTGGCAAAACGAATGTGGGTCCACTGAAGGCTGAATCAGGAGAATTTTATTGGGGAACAGAGAAATAGCAGAGAAGCTAAAAAGTGTCTGTTTTTGCTGACGAAGATACCGGGAATACCAAAGTAGAGATCCAAGTGGCTAGGAAGGATGAGAACTTGAAGGAAATTAGCATTAGTAAAAACATTGCACTGTGAAATTAATTGGGCTGAAAGATGATAAATCCCTAAGACCTCATGGTCCACATCCCAATGCAATGAAGGAGATAGTCATAGAGATGTCAATGTATTGATGATGATCTTCCAAAATTCTATGGATTCAGGAATGATTCATGTCGATTGAAAAGTGCCAAATGTCACCCTACTATTTAAGAAGGGAACAAGAGAGAAAAAGTTCATGCAGTATAGACCCGTTGACAAACTTGTGAGAGTTTTTGAAGATGTCACTCACAAAATTGATAAAGAAAACAGAGAGTAGGAATAAATGGCTCACTCTCACATTGGTAGGCTTTGACTAGTGGGGTACCACAGGGATCAGTGCTTGAGCCGTAACTGTTCACAATACCTAACAACTGTGGGACCAAATGGAATATTTCCTCACTTGCGGACGATTCAAAGCTAAATGGGATTTAGTTTTGTAAGGAAGATGCAAAGTAGTCTCAGGAGGAGTTGGACAAGCTTAGTAAATTGGCAAAGACATTGTGCTCAGAATATAATGTGGGAAAAGGTGAGGTTATCCACATTGGTTGGAGGAACAGTTCTGTTTCTCAAATGGTGAGAGCTTGGAAGATGTAGGTGTACGACAAATGTGCTTGTCGATAAGCCACTAAAGGTACATGCAGAAAGCTCTTTGAACATTAGGCTTTATCACAAGAGGATCTGAGTTCAGGGGTAGTGAGGTCTTGGCCATCTTGTACAGGAGCTTGGTTAGTCTGCATCCAGAGTATTGTGTACAGTTCTGGTTTCCATCCACTTTACTTTCTTCTCTTTCTCTGCATTTTCTAAAAAAAATTCCATTTAACGGGATACCTTACTTTCTTGTAATGACTTCGGCAGAAGGTGTTTTCCCCTGGTCCAGGCCCAGCGACAAGGCGGCTTCCAATAGCCCAGAATAGTCACCAGAATGGTGACGTGGTCTCCTGGTGACGTGGTCTCCCGGGGAGGTGATCTTCCAGCGAGGTGGTCTCCCGGCAAGGTGGTCTCCTGGCGTGGTGGTCCCCTGGCGAGGCAGTCTTGTCCAGGAGGAGCAGTTTTGGCCTGGACTGGTATTCTTGTCCTGATGCAGAGGTCTAGTCCTGGCCTGGAGGTTTCATCCTTGCTTTGGTGCTGGGTTCTGGGTTTTCCAATGGCCCAGTATGGTGGTCTAGACCTGACTTGGAGGTCTTGGCCTTGTGTCGCAGTCCTGGCCCGGTCTTCCAGTGTGTCCCAAATCCAGGAGCCATTAATTGAACTGTGATGAACTCTTACTTTGCTTTCCTCCTTATGTGAATTCTGTCATTGATTTAGGTGCCGTGATGTGGTCCCTTATAAAACATTTCACTGTATTTTTCTTTGGAAAATTACATGTGACAATAAATTGTTATTCAGGAAAGATGTTATTACTACAGAAGCAATGCAACAGAAGTTCACCCGACTTCAGTCCAGGTTGGTAGACCATAATTGGGAACAGATGCTCTCAGGGAAATGCACGACAGAAATATGGAGGTCATTTAGGGAGCAGTTGCTACAAATACTGGATAGGTTTGTCCCACTGAGGCAAGGAAGGGATGGTAAGGTGAAGGAACCTTGGATGACAAGGCATGTGGAACATCTAGTCAAGACGAAGAAGGAAGCTTACTTAAGGTTGAGGAAGCAAGGATTGGACAGGGCTCTAGAGAGCTACAAGGTAGCCAGGAAGGAACTGAAGAATAGGCTTAGGAGAGCTAGAAGAGGGTATGAAAAAGCCTTGGCGGGTAGGATTAAGGAAAACCCCAAGGCGTTCTAAACTTATGTGAGGAACAAGATGATGGCCAGAGTGAGAGTAGGACCAATCAGGGATAGTGGAGGGAAATTGTGCACAGAGTCAGAGGAGGTGGGGAGGTCCTTAATGAATACTTTGCTTCAGTATTCACCGGTGAGAGGGATCTTGACGTTTGTGTGGATAGTATGAAACAGGCAGACATGCTCGAACAGGTTGATGTTGGGAAGGGGGATGTGTTAGAAAGTTTGAAAAACATGAGGATAGATAAGTCCCCTGGGCCAGACGGGATATACTCAAGGTTACTACGGGAAGCAAGGTAAGAGATTGCCGCCCCTTTGGCGATGATCTTTGCATCTTCACTGTCCACTGGAGTAGTACCAGAAGATTGGAGGGTGGCAAATGTCATTCCGTTGTTCAAGAAAGGGAATAGGGATAATCCTGGGAATTACAGACCAGTCAGGCTTACTTCTGTAGGGGACAAATTATTGGAGAGGATTCTTAGAGATAGTGTTTATGATTATTTGAAAAAGCACAGTTTGATTAGAAATAGCATGGCTTTGTGAGGGTCAGGTCATGCCCCACAAGCCTTATCAAATTCTTTGAGGATGTGACAAAACACATTGATGAAGGCAGAGCAGTGGAAGTGGTATATGGATTTTAGCAAGGCATTTGATAAGGTTCCCCATGGTAGGCTCATTCAGAAAGTAAGGAGGCATGGGATTCAGGGAAATTTGGCTTTCTGGATACAAAACTGGCTGTTCAATAGAAGACAGAGGGTAGTAGTTGATGGAAAGTATTAAGTCTGGAGCTCAGTGACCATTGGTGTTCCACAGGGATCTGTTCTGGGATCTCTGCTCTTGTGATCTTTATAAATGACTTAGATGAGGAAGTGGAAGGGTGGGTTAGTAAGTTTGCCGATGACACAAAGGTTGGTGGAGTTGTGGATAGCATGGAGGGCTGTTGTAGGTTACAACGGGACATTGACAGGATGCAGAGCTGGGCAAAGAAGTGTTAGATAGAATTCAACCTGGAAAAATGTGAAGTAATTCATTTCGAAGGTCGAATTTGAATGCAGAATACAGGTTAAATAGCAAAATTCTTGGCAGTGTGGAAAAATAGAGGGATATTGTGATCCACGTCCATATATCCCTCAAAATTGCCACCCAAGTCGATAGGGTTGTTAGGAAGGTGTACGGCGGGTTGGCTTTCATTGGCAGGGGAATTGAGTTTAAGAGCCAAGAGGTTATGCTGCAGCTCTATAAAACCCTGTTTAGACCACACTTGGAATATTGCGGTCAGTTCTGGTTACCTCATTATAGGAAAGATGTGGAAGCTTTAGAGAGGGTGCAGAGATTTACCAGGATGCTGCCTGGACTGGAGGGCAGGTCTGACGAGGAAAGGTTGAGTGAGCTAGGGCTTTTCTCCTTGGAGCAAAGAAGGCTGAGGGGTGACTTGATAGAGGAGTACAAGATGATGAGGCATAGATACAGTGGATAGCCAGAGACCTTATCCCAGGGTGAAAATGACTATTAGCAGGGGGCATAATTTTAAGGTGAACGGAGGAAGCTTTAGGGGAGATGTCAGAGGTAGTTTCTATACACAGAGAGTGGTGGGTGTGTGGAATGCGCTGCCGGCAGTGGTAGTGGAGTCAGATACATCAGGGGCATTTAAGCAACTCTTGAATAGGCACGTGGAGGATAGTAAAATGCAGGGTATGCAGGGTAGATTGATGTTCGAGTAGGATAATAGGTCAGCACAACATTGTGGGCTGAAGGGCCTGTACTGTTCTATGTTCTATGTTCTATGCAGAGAGATTGGACTAACTGGACCTGTACTCTTTAGAGGTTCAAAACATGCGAGGTGATCTCATTGAAACCAACAAAATACCAAAGGGATAGACAGAGCTTCGCTACAGTTAAAATGGAAGTCTACAACTAGGCAGCACAATTTAAAAGTAAGAGGGTACCACTTAGCTTGTTATTGTGCTTTGTTCAGTGTCAGTACTTACCAGCAGTAAGAATTGATGAGCAAAATCTATCCACGGAGCATCTTTTTTGAGGGCTCTGTCGGATAATGGTAGATTACGCAGAAGTGCCACATGGAGGCAGTACATTCTGCATATATCTGCTGCAGGCTGAATTGCCAGTTCACTGCATCTTTCCTGTTTTGAAGACATGAGCAGGAGCAGTTCAAACTGAGTTTAATGTCTACCTCACGCTTTATAGAAAGAGGTTCCAATATCAATGTTCCTCTCCACCCACAATCAACAATGAAAGAGATGCAGCCTGACTCCTCCCTCAACTCACACATTGCCATTATTGGAGGGTAAGCAAACCCCACAGGCAATACTTCTCATCGCCATTCCCCCGGATACAAAAGACCAATCTGAATGACACATTCATGGAGATATTCCGTGTCTTTGTCATGCAGTTGGGACATCTGACCCACATGCAGAGTGCAGCCACTTGGTCTCTGCACCGTGTTCATTGGAAAGCCTCATCCCCACACACAGCAGCTCCAGGTCCCACCAACTTTCCACTCGGTCAACTCAGACCCACAAGTCACATTCTGTGGGAAGAATTCTATGTGGGTCCTAATGGAATTCAGTCGAGATCGTGTGAAGGCATTCATGTATCGCAAGAGACCCACTCAGCTTATTAAATCCAGGCTTGTTTTATGTTTCTATTCCGAAGCCACTACTAACAGGTACTAGCAAAATACGTACTAACAAAATACATGCTAACAAAACACTACATGTTTTGTTAGGAATGTGTTTTGAGGGCAGCACGGTGGCTCAGTGGTTAGCACTGCTGCCTCACAGCAACAGGGACCCGGGTTTGATTCCAGCCTCGGGTGACTGTCTGTGTGGAGTTTGCACATTCTCCCCATGTCTGCGTGGGTTTCCTCCGGGTGCTCCGGTTTCCTCCTACAGTCCAAAGATGTGCAGGTTAGGTGGATTGGCCATGCTAAATTGCCCGTATTGTTCAGGGAGGTATGGGTTAGGTGGGTTGTTGGGGGGGTAGGTCTGGCTGGGATGCTCTGAGGTTCTGTGTGGACTTGTTGGGCCGATGGGCCTGTTTCCACACTGTAGGGATTCTATGAATGTGGGAAATACTTGGCTGATGTCCATCCAAATTGGTTTCTATGAAGATGAGGACACTAGTGGACTCAGCAGACTTTAATGCGGGTAATGCCCTGGAATAAAATGGTGATTATGTGATCACTACTAATCTAATCTAATCCACTAATGTCCTTCAGGGAAAGAAATCTGCCATCATTATCTGGCCTGGCCTACATGTGACTCCTGACCCATGGTGATGTGGTTGACTTGAAAACAAAACAAAAGAATTGCAGATGCTGTAAATCAGGAACAAAAACAGAAGTTGCTGGAAAAGCTCAGCAGGTCTTGCAGCATCTGTGAAGACAAATCAAAGTTAATGTTTTGGGTCCGGTAACCCTTCTTCAGATCAGATGGTAGCTAGGAAAACGCCAGATTATATGCAGAAGATAGGGTGGGGTGAGTGGGTAAGGAGTAAACAATAGGTAGGGATAGAGCCCAAAGACAGAGAAGAACAGTTGGAGAGACAAAGGAGTGGATAACGATCTGGCTGGGATGGTGAATAGCTGTTAATGGAGACGTTAATGGCTAACAATGGGTTATGAGTAACAGCAGACGATGTGATAATTAGGCTTGGTGTATTGGGGCATGTGGTAAGGACATGGAAGACCTCAAGCCCTAAAGTTATTTAACTTAATATTGAGTCCAGAAGGCTGCAGGCCCCCAAGCGGAAAATGAGATGTTGTTCTTTCAGCTTGCACTGAGCTTTGCTGGAGCACTGCAGCAAGCCTGGGACAGAGATGTTGGCCAGGGAGCAGGGTGGTGTGTCGAAGTGGCAGACAACTGGAAGCTCAGGGTCTTTTTTGTGGGCAGAACGTAAACGTTCTGCGAACCGGTCACCCAGTCTACGCTTCGTTTCCCCAGTGTGGAGGAGTCCACATTGTGAGCAGCGAATACAGTAGACTAGATTGTGGGAAGTGCAGGTAAAATGCTGCTTCACCTGTAAGGTATTTTTTTCATAGAATCCTTACCGTGTGGAAACAGGCCCTTCGGCCCAATAAGTCCATACCGACCCTCACAGCACCCACCCAAACCCATCCCCCTATAACCCACCTAATGTACAAATCCCTGAACACTGTGGGCAATTTAATATGACCAATCCACGGAGCCTGCATATGTGTGGGATCTTGGATACTGAGGAGGGAGGAGGTAAATGGGCAGGTGTTACACATTCTGTGGTTGCAGGAGAAGGTGCCGTGAGGCTGTCGGGGGGTACTGATGGGAGTGAAGGACTTCGTGCTCTCAAGGCACTAAATGCCAGCACAGTAATGTTTTGTGAATAAGTAGAAGGATTAGAAAATGAGGACCAGGGCGGTGAGGTTAATCAGCTGGATGGGAGCCATCCAGTAAGATGGTAGTGAAGTAGAATGCTCCACCCGGAGCTCCTTGCTTAACACATTCTTTTCCTTCCTTTTTTTCTCCTTCTTTTCCTCTCTTCTCTCCCTTCTCTCGGCCTCAGGCACAAGGCCTCGGCCTCCGACTCCCAGCCCCTGAAGCGAGGTCAGCGACCTGAAGTGGGGACACCAGTGGCCTGGTGTGGAGCAGGGGCAATGGCCCAGTGCGGGGAGGTGGGGGCAGTGGCCCAGTGAGGGGGGGTGCAGCAGCCCATTGTGGGGTGGGGAGGTGGTGGCGGTGGCCCAGTGAGGGGGGGGGTCAGTGACCCAGTGAGGAGGGGTGCAGCAGCCCAGTGGGGCAGGGGTGCAGCAGCCCAGTGGGGCAGGGGTGCGGCAGCCCAGTGAGGAGGGGGGCAGCGACCCAGTGAGGAGGGGGTCAGTGGCCCAGTGGTGGGGGGGGAGGCAGCTGCCCAATGAGGAGGGAGGCAGCGGCCCAGTGTGGGGGGGCGGCAGCCCACTGAGAAGGGGTCAACGGCCCAGTGAGGAGGGGGTCAGCAGCCCACTGAGGAGGGGCAGCGGCCCAGTGTGGGGGTGGCAGCGTCCCAGTGAAGAGGGGGTTAGTGGCCCAGTGAGGAGGGGATGGGCAGCTGCTCAGTGAGGAGGGGGAGGCAGCTGCCCAGTGAGGAGAGGGGCAGCAGCCCAGTGTGGGGGGTAGCTGCCCAGTGAGGAGGGGGGCAGCGGCCCAGTGTGTGGGGGGGAGTAGCTGCCCAGTGAGGAGGGGGGCAGCAGCCCAGTGCAGAAGTGGGGGGAGGCGGGCAGCGATGACCTCGTGTGGAGGGAGGGCAGTGATGGCCCAATGCGGAGGGGGCTGGGGCAGCGGCCAGCAGTCAGAGCATGTAGAGACCCGTTGCTGCCTTGAATGTATTTAAAGGTTTTTCCATCCATTCCCTTTTGAGGAGGGGAATTCCAAAGGCCCACAGCCCTCCGAGGGAAAACTATGTTGCTACATCTCTGTTTTAAATGGGCAACCTCTTCTGTTTATCCAAGGTACCTAGTTCTAGATTCCCCTGAAAGAGGGAACAGCATTGCTATATCAGAAACAAAAAAGAAATTGCTGGAAAAACTCAGAAGGTCTGGCAGCATCTGTGGAGAGAACACAGAGTTACCATTTCACGTCCAGTGACCCTTCGTCAGAACATGACATCTAGCCAGTCAAGGCCCCTCAGGATGTGACATGTTTCATTTAAGTCATTTCTAATTGTTCTAAACTCCATAAGACCATAAACATCGGAGCAGAATTGAGCCATTCAGCCCATTGAGTTTGCTCTGTCATTCAATCATGGCTGATATGCTTCTCAACCCCATTCTTCTGCCTTCTCTCCGTAACCCTTGATCCTGTTACTAATCAAGAACCTCTCTATCTCTGTCTTAAATACACTCAATGACTTGGCCCCCATATCCCTCTGTGGCAATGAGCTCCACAGATTCACCACCCTCTGGCTGAGGAAATTCCTCCTCATCTCAGCTCTGAAAGGTCGTCCCTTCACTCTGATGCTGTGCCCTCAGATCCCAGTCTCTCCTACTAGCCTGAACATCTTCTCCACTTCCACTCTTTCCAGGCCTCTCAGTACTCTGTAGCTTCAATGAGATCACTACCACCCTCCTAAACTCCACTGAGTATGGACCCAGAGTCCTCAACCGCCCTCTATATGACAAGCCCTTCATCTGTGCAATTACTCTTGTAAACCTCTGGTCTCCCTCCAAGGCCAGCACATCCTTCCTTAGAATCGGGGCCCAAAACTGCTCACGATATTCCAAATGTGGTCTGACCACAACCTTATACAGCCTCAGCGGTGCATTTCTGCTTTTGTATTCTAGCCCTCTCGAAATGAATGCTAACATTGCATTTGCCTTCCTAACTGCCAGGTGAACCCTTATGTAAACTCTAAGAGAATCCTGAACTAAGAGTCCTAAGCCCCTTTGTGCTTCAGGTTTCTAAAACCTTTTCCCATTTCGAAAATAGTCTACACCTCTATTCTTCCTACCAAAGTGCTTAACCTCACACTTTCCCACATTGTATTCTATCTGCCATTTCTTTGCCCACTCTCCTAATCTCCAAGTCCTTCATCCGCCTCCCCGCATCTTCAACACCACCTTTACCATTGCCTATCTTTGTGGGTGAGCCTGTTTAGCCTTTTGCCAGAAGGCAATCTGCTCTTTCCAAGCATTCGTCCCATCAAGCTTCTCCGAGATAACAAGCATGGGGCTGGATGAACACAGCAGGTCAAGCAGCATCATAGGAGCAGGAAAACTTGACGTTTCGGGCCTAAACCCTTCATCAGAAGGCTTCTCCGAACTGGTTTCAACTTGTTAACATCCTTCGGGTCACTCGTACTAGACACGGTACTGAATCTCACCGTGGTAGATGGTGAAATTTGAATTCAGTGTGGTTCATTAATGTCCTTTATGGAAGGAAATCTGCCGTCCTTACAAGGATGTGGTCTACAGGTGACTCCAGACCAGTATGGATACCTCGGAGCAGTTAGAGATGGGCAATAAATACTGATCCAACCTGTGATACCCACATCCCATGAATTAATTTAATGAAAGACTTTTTCAATGAAAATGTGAGTGTAGTTTTGACCTGCTAAAGCTGGCTGCATATCCAGCTCATCCCTGAGTCATGAAACCAATCATCCCTCAAGGAACGTCTAAGTGTTGGAACAGACATTTTTCTACAGTTAAAGATTTTGAAAGGGAGAGTTACCTTCTGAGTTTCTGCAGTTTCACCACTTTTGGTAGGAAGTCCAAACATCACCAACTCATGAGCGTACATCTTCAGAGCCACTGAGCAGGACACAACACAAAGAATTCTGCTGATGTCTGATCCCTGGGGCCATAAATCCTTCAGCTTGGAGAAGCTGTGCTGAATCTGAAAGAATACAGAGTGTTCAACCCCGATGTATGAGAGAGATTGTGCCCCACTGTTAGATAAATGCAGTAAATTACGTTAGAGTCACAGGGTCATAGAGCTGTACAGTATGGAAACAGATCTTTCAGTCCAACTCGTCCATGTTGAGTACATATCCTAAATTATTCTAGTACCATTTACTAGCATTTGGCCCATCATGTCCCTCTAAACCGTTCCTATTCATATACCCATCCAGATGCCTTTTAAATGTTGTAATTGTACCAGCCTCCACCACTTCCTCTGGCAGCTCATTCCATACATGCACCACCTTCTGTGTTTAAAGCTGCCCCTTCGGTCCCTTTTAAATCTTTTCCATTTCACCTTAAACTTATGCCCTCTTGTTTTAACCAAAATAAATAAATCAATGATGCATCCAAGTAAACAGAGCATTCACCTTATTACGGCAGCTTTTTATCCACTTGAAAAGTTCAGTCTGATCACCTTTTCCTGTCTGTCTTCCACAACCATTTGTCTTTTCTTGGCAATATTCCAATGAGATGACTCCTGTGTCTCCACATGTAGTTCTCCTGTCCCCCACATCAGATGCTTCTGGGTTCAAGCTCCCAATTCAAGAAATTGGTGAAAAAAATCCAAGCTATTCCCACATCCCCACTCCCTTCACCCAATACAGTGCCTAGGAGGTGCTGTACAGTCAGAGGTGTTATGGATAGGTGGCCAACTTAACCTCATATCCTGCGCTGAACATCAAACAGGCCATGATATTGCCTCAAAGGAGTGGAAGGGAGATCTTCCCAAGTACTCTCACCGACATCGATCCCTCCAACAAAGTCACCAAGAGAGATCGATAAGGCTGATGTTCATCGGATCTTGCTGTGCCTGACTTTTGCAGCTCTGTTTCTGATGTGGCAACGTTGACTGCTCTTTCGCATTTGCTGCAATGTGCCCTGGGGCACTTGCGCAGGGCTCAGATGAGGCCAGCCTGAGCACAAGTCAATTGGAAATGGGAACAGGCCATTCAGCCCCTCCATCTGCTCTACCAACTAATGAGGACACAGCTGATCTGATGGCACCCAAACTCCAATTGGTTGCCTCTCTCACCATTACCCTGAACTGCCTTGTCAATCAGCAATCTGTTTGATTCACCCTTGATTGTATTCAAGGGAAAGAAATTCCTCTCCATCCCACCATCTAAGCCGTAGTTTGAAGTAGCCTTGCAAGTTGCTTAGCTGTAGCACCCTCACAATGGTTCAACAGGAACCCTCACTCATACCTTTATTTGCTGAGGATTGCCAACAAATGCTGGCCTTGCCACCAACACTGAAATCAGAAAGGATGACATTGGCATGGTTGCAATGTCTCTGGATGAGTAGTTGAGGGGCCAAGGCTATTGTTCTGACAACACTGTGTTCAAACTGGTTGAAAAGTTCACCTCGGTAATTTTACCATGAAACAATCATTTGTACGTATTAGGAGGCCAGTCAGCCCCCTTGAGACTGCTTCACCATTCAAAAAGATCATGGCTGATCTGATTCCAACTTTAACTCCACATTCTTGCCTACAACAGATAACCCCTCACAACTCTGCTTACCAAGAATAAGTGTGAAAGCCCATCTGGTCCACTCACGCCCTTTAGGGAAGGAAATCTGCCATCTTTACCTGGTCTGGCCTACATATGACTCCAGACCCACAGCAATGCAGCTGCCTCTTAACTGTTCTCTGAAATGGTCCTAAAAAGCCATTCACCTCATGGGCAATTTGGAATGGGCAACCCATCAATGCCCACATTCCATTAAGGTATAAGTAAAATGGGAAACACAGACTGAAAATTGCAGAGAGATAATTCATAAAATCCCTACAGCATGGAAGCAGGCCATTCAGTCCACACTGACCATCTGAAGAGGATCCCACCCAGATCCCTCCCATCCCTGCAATTCCCATGGCCAGGCCACCTGGCCTGTACATCTTTAAACCATGGGTAGAAGCCCACGCGACATGGGGAGGATGTGTTAATGCCACACAGACAGATGCCTGAGGTTGGAATTGAACCCAGACCCCTGGCACTGTAAGGCAGCAGTGCTAGCTCCTGTGCCACCCCTTTCAAGTGATGTAATTCAACAGAGAAGTATAAAGAAAGACTTACACTTACATTGTACATGTAAGAATCTGTGGGCATCCCGAAGATCGTCATCCCGAAGATGGCAAATTTGAGGCAGAGTATGAGGAAACAGGTAGGGTATGATGAATAGGAATGAAAGCAGCCATAGAGTATAAGGGGGAAAAAATTGTCTTTTTCTGAGATGCAAAAAATACTTAGTTTTAAATAGTCATGCTTCAGTCATCATTTCACAGTTAAAAAGAGAGCGATCCTACCTCTTTCTGCATTTGTTTTGCCAGTTTTTCTTTATCCGGGGTACAAAACACTCGGTTGTAAATGGAAGGAGCAACTTGCATCAGCCATTCATGGGTAAGTTTTAAATCTACTTCATACTGCAGCATTAGAGGGGAAAATAAAAGAAGAACTCCAGTCAACTTGATAACTAGGTGATGAAAAACACGTTCACTTGAAACATATACACTCTGAACAACATAACACCTGGACATCAGAGGAAGAGAAGACCTTTCACTTGAGCCTGTTCTACCATTCAATCTGATTGTGGCTGATCCAGATCTTAACCCATTGCAATTACTCTTGTCCAAAAGAAAACACTTTCGCCATTCTTTATCCCATACACAAAACCGGTGATAAACATTCGGGGTAGAAATTTGTTCCAGCCTGTTTCTGAGACACAAAACCAAACATGCAATGCACCGCAAAACAGGAGGAACTAAACTCAGAGATAACAAGAACTGCTGATGCTGGAGTCAGAGTCAACACAGTGTGGAGCTGGAGGGACACAGCAGGTCAGACAACATCAGAGGAGGAGGAAAGTCGACGTTTCAGATGAAGGGTCCAGACCCAAAATGTCGACTCTCCTGCCCCTCTGATGCTGCCTGACCTACTGTGTTCTTCCAGCTCCACACTGCATTGACAGGAATGAAACTCACCTGGAATTGGATCTTGGGAATTCTTAACACTAATTTGTGAAGGATTCTGGCATCTGTCACACCTCCAGAGGCCTCTCCTTCATTACCATGATATCAATTTGGAGTCGCAGCCCTCAGATGAGCCCCTGAGGGGTTAAGAGGGTGTGGTGGAAGAGTCAGGGAGGCGAGGTCACAGTCTAAATCAACAAATCTCAGGTATTCTTCTCCTGACTCCACTCTGAACCATACTGGTGGTAGTTACTTGCTAGACTGCACACCAACCATAGATCAACTTCACGCTATAGAGGCATTCATCCTCTGGGCAATTGTCTTGGGTGGTATGGTGGCTCAGTGGTTAGCACTGCCACCTCACAGCACCAGGGACCTGGGTTCAATTCCAGCCTCAGCTGTCTGTGTGGAGTTTGCAAGTTCTCCCTGTGTCTGCATGGGTTTCCTCTGGGTGTTCTGGCTTCCCCCCACAGTCTGAAGATGTTCAGGTTAGGTGGATTGGCCATGCTAAATTGCTCTGTAGTGTCCAGGGATGTGCAGTTTAAGTGGATTAGCCATGGGAAATGTGGGGTTTGGGCATGGGGCTGGGTCTGAGTGGGATGCTCTTTGGATAGCTGGTCCAGACTCAGTTGGCTGAATGACCTCTCCCTGCACAGTAGTGATTCAATGAATCACGAGTCTATCTCCCTCTGAGTTCAAAGTATTTGACAATTTTGCATTTGCTACTTTATGACGGAGTTCTAAAGATTCAACTCTGAGAGAAAAAAATGTGTTTCCATCTCTTTTTAGAATGGCTGCCACCCTTAATTTTAAACTATGACCCTTAGCTCAGATTATCCCACAAGAGGAAACATTTTTTCAACACCCAGTCAAGTCTCCTCAGGATCTTATGTCTCTCACTGAAATCACCTCTGACTCTTCCAAATTCCAGATGGTACAGAGACTTTCCTGTCTAGCCTTTCCTCATAAGGCAATCCGCTCATTCAAGGAATTAGTCCAGTAAACCGCTTCTGAATTTCTTCCAACTCATTAACAACCTTACGGTGACTAACACTGTAAACATTATTCCTGATGCAGGTGTATCCCTCCATGGTAGATGGTGAACTTTGAATTTAATAAAAACAATCCAGAATAAAAACATAACCTAACATTGACCATGTAACCTGTCAATTGTCATAAAAATTTATCTGGTTCACCAATGTCCTCTAGGGAAGGAAATCTGCCATGTTACCCTGTCTGGCCTATAATTCCCTCGATAATTTATGCAAGGGATTTAACACCAGTTTGAAAACTTGAATTAACAGAGCGAGAAGTGATTTCTGAAAAGATACAATTGGCCATGAAGCTGTTAGATTGTCATGGAAGCCAATTGATTCCCAGTTGTCTCAATGGACTGAATGGTCTACTTCTGCTCCAATGCCTAAGTCTGATGGCTTTTTTTTAGGGGCAGTAGCCTGACTTCTAGATCTGACACCCAGCCTTTACCACTAGCAAGGTGTATGTACCTGACTGGCAATGCTTATGTTTGCTCCCATAACATTAGAATTGGCTGTGGATGACGTGGTATTGGAAGATTCAACAGACACTTATTACAGCTCCAAGTTTAAACAAATGTTACACTCACAGGCGCTTCAGTGTCTTGGCTAACATTGAACTATTCAGTTACAGACAGTAGCAAGCTTCCTTCAGTGTATCAGCTTCAAGTTATGATGGAGCCTGACATGCTATGATATAGTGATGATATCATGAGCTGTCTCTTAAAGGTATACTGCATGACAACTATGAAACATAACACAAAATTGACTTTCCTGATTGGAGCTTTCATATGAAGACAGGAGCAGGAGTAGGTTATTAGCTCTTCTAGCTTGCCCTGCCATTCAATATGATGATGGTTGATCGAACACTTCAATGTCTTTTACTCATCCCATCCCCTTTTTGCCACTGGTAGTCAGAAATCTATCAATCTCCACCGTAAACACACTCAAAGACTGAACCTCCACAGTCCTCAGTGGGAGAGGATTCCAAAGGTTTACGACTCTGAGTAAAACAATTCTCCTTATCTCAGAAATAAGCCGTATTTCTTGTTACTTTAAAATTGTGTTCCTTGGTTCCTGACTTCCCGACCAAGGAGAAACATCTTACCTGCATCTAAACTGTCTATCCCTTTACGTATTTTGTATGTTTCAATGAGATCATCTCTCATTCTTCAAAACTGTAGGGAATACAGGCTCACTTTGCCCAATTTCTCTTCAAGTCCAGCGAACCTTTGTTGCACTCCCTCTATGGTAATAGTATCTTTCCTGAAACAAGGAGACTAACATTATACACAGATGTGGTCTAAGCCAGCCCCTGTACAACTGAAGGAAGAAATCATTCCTCCTGTACTCAAATCGTCTTCTGATAAAGATGAATATTGCCATTCACCTTCCTAGCCTTCATGTGAGTTCAGCCTTTGTGGTGGAAAATGTATAATCTACCAGACTAATGAACAAATACATATATTATCAAATCAGTCAGCCCTTTAATGGCTGCTAGGCAGAAGGGAAGGCAAAAATATTTCAGAATATTTATCGTTTTCCTTCTTCCATGCTGAAGTAATAGTTGGCTATTAAAGTTCAAACCACTTACTCAGTTCTCTCAGACTGCTAATCCGCTGAAGAGGAAGAGGTCATTGTCAGCTTCTTAGGATGATAAGAGGTAGGCAATAAATGCTAACCAATGATGCCTATATCCTAGGGTCAGACGTTAAAAAAAGGACATATTGACTAGAGGTATTCAAAATCATTAAGACAGAGTAGATAAGGAAATTCTTCCCCATTGGCCAATACGAGTATACCTTTCAGAGACATTTTCACAAGGTCATCACTGTATTACAGCATGTAGACCTGAAGAAATAAAGGTCTCAGACTCTATCTTGACTGGGATAACTTGAAGCATGATATGCTACGAGAAACAAGCTCTCCTGTGGTGGCTTGATAGACTAACTTCAGTTCAGATGCTGTTGTATCTGTGAATGTGATGTTGGTATATAATGGCTAACTGCAATAGCCATCAAAGAATCCCCACAGTGTGGAAGCAGGCCGTTCAGCCCATTGACCCTTCAAAGGACATCCCACACCAGCCCAGTCCATCCCTGTAACCCTGCATTTTCCATGGCTAACCCACCTACTAGCCTGTAAATCCCTGGACACTATGGCAATTTATCATGGCCAATCCACCTAACTTGCACATCTTTGGACTGTGGTTGGAAATGGGAGCAAATTTGCACAGATGTGGGGAGACTGTGCAAATTCCACAGAGACAGTCACCCAAGGGCGGAATTGAACCCAGGTCCCTGGGGCTGGGAGGCAGCAGTGCTAACCACTGAGACACAGTGAGACACCACATTATCCATAACTAGTTTCTTACTTTGCAAGGCATAACATAAGCACTGCTATATCAGGTGGCGTATCCAGCTGTCTACAAAGAAATGATTCCAACAGAAGGCTTGACGATATAAAGTCACAGATTCAAAATCCTTGTCAAAAGAAACAACGAATACACAAGGAAGAATACGTTCACACAGCAAATGGTTAGGATCTGAAATGTGCAGCCAGAGGGTGTGGTAGAGATAGGGTCAATCAAGGCTTTGAAGAGGAAATTGGCTCACTGTCTAAAAATGAAGAATATGCAGGGTTATGAAGAGACAGCAGGAGCATGGTACTCGGTACATTGTTCCTTTGGAGAGTCGGCATTTGAAACAGATGCAGTGGGCTGAATGGCCCTCTTCAGTGCTACAACCATTTGGTGATTGTGAGTTGTTTTAGGTGGTCACTAAAAAAATGACCTAGTATTAGGTCAGATGTTGCTCAGCTGTAGTCCGATCACATAATGTTACACTTTTACATCGATCCTTGTTTCATCCATTCCATCGGTCCAACATCTATTCATTTACCTTGTCATTGCTGTCTGTGTGAGAGCTTGGGGGTGCAGATTGGTTACACTGTTTGCTTACTACCTGACTCTTTATCCAATTGATTGCAAAACACTTTGGGACCTAGAATCATAGAATATTTACAATGCAGAAAGAAGCCATTTGCCCTATCCAGTCCACACCGACTCTCCAAAGATCATCCCACTGGACCCAGACCCTTACCCTAGCCTCATAACTCTGCACTTCCCATGGCTAATCCACCTGCTCAAACAAAATGCTGGAATTTCCTCTTTAAGGGTATTATGGCTGTCCCGACACACCAAGGACTGCAGCGGTTCAAGAAGGCAACTCAATTTCTCAAGGCCAACTAAGGACAGGCAATAAATGGTGGCCCAGCAAGCAATGCCCATCTCCCACAAATGTATGGAAAAAGAATCATAGGAGGCTTGTTAGGCAAAATTTGACTCTAAATCTAATGAGGTAAGATGGCACAACGTTTAGTAAAGAAATAGACTTTTTGAGTCGCGTCTTTCAGGCGGAAAGAGATAGGGACAGAGTTGGAGACATACAGGAAAATAATTCCAGAGCTTGGGGCCTAGGTAATAGAAGGTGCCGCAACCAATAGTCAGTGGTTTGAAACAAGGTTGCACCATTAAATGAGCCCGGAAGGGTTACAGGATTGGAGAATTTTCCACAGATAGGGAGGAGCTGAGGTCATGAAGAGGTTTGTAAACAAGGAGGAGAGTTTCAAAAGTAGCGAGATAACAAATCAATCGGCAGATGATGGAGAGTCCAACAGACATACAGGTATGAAAAACATGTATAGCTTTATAAATTAATTTAGTTATGTACCTACATATCTATCAATCTCTCAGTAATTGATGGAAAGAAAGTTAAAAATACATAGTTTCATACAATCATAGATATGTACAGCATGGAAACAGACCCAGCATATCCATGCTGACCAGATATCCTAAATTAACCGAGTCCCATTTTCTAGCATTTAGCCCATATCCATCTAAGTCCTTCCTATTCATGTACCCATGCAGATGCCTTTTAAATGTTGTAATTGTATCCGCCTCCACCATTTCCTCTGGCTGCTCATTCCATACACACAACACCTTCTGCGTGAAAACATTGCCCCTTACGTCCCTTTTAAATTTTTCCCCTCTTATTTAAACCACTGCCCTCTAATTTGGCCTCCCTTACCCTGGGGAAAAGACCTTGCCTATTCACCCTATCCATTCGCCTCATGATTTTACAAACTTTTATAAGGTGACCCCTCAGCCTCCGATGCTCCAGGGAGAATAGCTTCAGCCAATCAGCCTCTCCCTATAGCTCAAACTCTGCTACCCTCGTAACATTCTTTTCTGAGCCCTTTCAAGTTTAACAACATCTTTCGTGTAGCAGGAAGACCGGAAATCTATACAATTGTTGTTTACCGTCTTGAACTTTGACCTCATGACTGACTTGCTGCAAATGTGATATGCATATACTCGGAGAATGTCCCAGCTCATTCCAGAAGACAGGGCAACGTTTATTTTGTTCCCCAGTGCGTGGAACATGAAGATGTGGAACATTCCAGATGCACACTGCCCACTCCAACTGCTGGTAAAAGCTTTGTCGGAGATCATCACGAAATAAGGACGGTTCTCATTCAAGAACTGTTTCCACTTTGGATCAAAGCAGTTAGAGAAATTTGTAAGGACTCGGGCTTTGGTGTTGTGCTGAAGGTGCAGAATCAGTGCAGTCCTCACAGAGAGGTAAAGGGGACTTTGGTTCCATATACTTTCAGCATCCTGTAAAGAAGACATGGAGAAAACCAAGATTAATGAAACAGGGCTTTTTTTTCTTTTTGCTATTTATTCAGTGTTGCTGGCTGGGCCAGCAGTACCTATTATCTCTGATACAACATTTATTGCCTGTCTATAATTACCCAGTCAGCAGCTAAGAGATAGCCACATTGCTGTAGGTCTGGAGTCACATGTAGACCAGACCAGGCAAAGGTTGGCAGATTTCCCTCCTTGAAGAACCAGATGGACTTATTAGACATGGCAGTGGTTAGATGATCCCAATTAAGGTAGTTTTCTAATTTCAGAATTTGATTGAATTTAAATATAAGATATCTTAAATTTAAATTCCACCATCTGCCACTGTGGTGACATTGAATCTAGGTCACCAGGACTAGGGTCTGTACTCATCATTGAGCAACATTAATTCTACACTACCACCTCCAAAATTCCATTGCATCTTCTTGCCAGGGTAATGTCCTGGTCCAAACCATCTTCACCTGCTTCACCAATGACCTTCCCTTCCCAGTGTATATCATCTACTGAGTGTTGGCTACGGATGTTTTTGGGTGTGGAGTCAACCAAGCAGGCTGCACTGACCAGGTTTCATGCTGCAGAATTCCTAGCCTATGATCTGCTCTTGAAACCACTATATTTATATTGTGAGTCCATTGGTAACCCCACCTCCTGGGTTGTTATAAATCTTTATCATTTAGCTTTGGAACCCAGTGCCTGCTACCATTAGGCTTTCTCCTCAAGATTTTCCAGATCACACCTTTTCCCCCAATTCCATTACGGCCTATTCCCCCACCGGACTCTGAAAATGGATTGGTTTGTGCTGATATTTTTTAAGGTCATGTTTGTGGAGCTAAGGACTCCCTCTGTCTTGCTTGTCAGAGCTACACTGCAGCTCCCTTTCAGGGTTAAAAAGGACAGTTCCCAATTTAACTGAGAACTTCACTGGGCTTTTTATTCAAGACTAGGGTTTGTAGGTGAGCACAACAGAGCAGGGGTGCTTTATTTGCCCCTCCAACACCACCTAATCTTAACCCTTCCCTCTCTCCTGTCACTCCTTTATTATGTTATTGCTGCATTGTCCCCTCGGGGGTCGTGCTTGTCAAGAAAAGAAGAGGGGGTTTCTTGATGGAGGGAGTGGCCTCGTGGCATTATTGTGAGACTGGTAATTTAGAAACTTCAGATCTAATGCTCAAACCCCATCACAGCAGACGGTGGAATTTGGATCCAATGAAAGTCTGTAATTAAGACAATGAAACTGTTTTTGCTTTATTAAAGCTCCTTCAGGGAAGGAAATTGCTGCCCTTGGACTGTAACTCTCTGTCCACAGCAATGTGTTTGACTCCAAATTACCCTCTGAACTGGTCCAGCAAGCTGCTCAATTACTCAAAAGTCTCAATAAAGAAATGAAACAGGATGAACCACTTGGTATTGACCTAGGCATTAGAAATGACAACAGTAAACACATCCCTGCCAATACTGCATAAGGGAAAGAGCTGGGTTCTTCCCCAGTGGTAGCTTTTGAACTTGGAAAGGGGCCTCCTGTTGTGCTAAACTGTAGATTAAACCCCTGTAAATTGTTGAACTTTCTTTCTGCCTATTTTGAGATATGGATATCGGTTTGATAAACCTTGCTCTCATTCAAAAGCTAAAATATCCTACCTATGAAGGCAGGTGAACCATTTGTAAGTTTGAGGACTTTAAAATGAACCTTTTCAAGGCCATGGGAAGGGAGCAGGCCAAGAAGCAGCACAGACACAATGGGTCAACTGGCCTTGTTCTGTGCTGTAAGATTCTGATTCTGTGCTTTGATGTGCAAATCTTCATACAATTCCCAGCACCGTGTCCACCCGTATTGATGTAAAATCATGGAAGTACACATTTCTTACCTGAAAGAATGTAATGACAAACTTCGCCTTCTTCTCTGTCAAGTCAAACAAGAAATTCTCCACCAGGTAAAAGAAGTGCAAATTCTGTCCAGGGACAAGGGTTGTCTCGTGGATGTATGTCATCATTAAGGAGTCGCCATCAATGACAAAGAACTCAGACTCCACAAAGTCACGGAGTAAGCTCACCTTCCTGGTCAGGAAAGATAACAACACAGCAATGTTACAGCTGTACAAAACTCTGGTCCGGCCGCACTTGGAGTATTGCGTACAGTTCTGGTCACCGCATTACAGGAAGGATGTGGAAGCACTGCAAAGGGTGCAGAGGAGATTTACCAGGATGTTGCCTGGTATGGAAGGAAGGTCTTATGAGGAAAGGCTGAGGGACTTGAGGCTGTTTTCGTTAGAGAGAAGAAGGTTAAGAGGTGACTAATAGAGACATACAAGATGATCGGAGGATTAGATAGGGTGGACAGTGAGAGCCTTTTTCCTTGGATGGTGACGGCTAGCATGAGGGGACATAGCTTTAAATTGAGGGGTGATAGATATAGGACAGATGTCAGAGGTAGATTCTTTACTCAGAGAGTAGTAAGGGCATGGAATGCTCTGCCTGCAGCAGCTATAGACTCGCCAACTTTAAGGGCATTTAAATGGTCATTGGATAAACATATGGATGATAATGGAATAGTATAGGTTAGATGGGCTTCAGATTGGTTTCACAGGTCGGCACAACATCGAGCGCCGAAGGGCCTGTACTGCGCTGTAATGTTCTATGTTCTATGTTCCAATCCAGTCATGTCAGCTCCAAACGTGGAGGAAGAATAATCTGCACCATCCTCCATTCATAAACACACTCGGAGTCACAGCATCACAGGATCGAATGCTACAGCAGGACGCCACTCTGTTTAAGAGCCATGCAAATTTCCCCATACCATCTCCGTGTAGCCTGTCAAAATCCTTCTTTCGAAGGATTTCTCATATACTCTTCTGAAAGTTGGGAAGAGTTTTATGTGCCCCTCCCACATCCGCCTGTTGATCTTCAGGGAAGAGGAGGAAATAGTTAACTCAGCCACATTAGGGGCATTTAAACAGTCCTTGGATAAGCATATGGATGATGATGGGATAGTGTAGGGGGATGGGCTTAGATTAGTTCACAGGGCGGCGCAACATCGATGGCCGAAGGGCCTGTTCTGCGCTGTATTGTTCCATGTTCTAAATAAAATTCTCCCACGATCTTTCCTGATGCCTACTGAGGTATCCCAAGCCTGTCTTTAATGTTACTGTGGGCATGCTGCCTGCTCTATCAGAGAGTCTATTCCAAGTCTTGACGGTTCTGTGTAAAAAAGAGATTTCTAGTGTCAGTTGCATTTTTCTTCCTAATTTAAACTTGAAATTGTTTGTCCTAAAATTTGGGTTAAACAATTCTGTTGTATACAGTTGACAAACCTCTTCTTTGCTATAAGATCGTCTCTAAAGCTTTCCCTTCTATGCCACAGAGTCCACATATCCCCATTTCCACATTATTGAAGCCCCTTAAAATTAGAGATGCAGATCCATGGGTTCCGTCTGCTCTCCCTCCAATAGTTAAATAGTTTCTGTGTGTTGTGTCTTGGGAAGCAATTATGATCGCATAACTTGAACAACCAGGTTGTATGTGATTGTCTGACAAAGTTGTGTTGCAAAGTGTATCATTCTGAAACCTGTGCTGTCAACAGCTTTGTAAAATAAAGGAATTGAGTTCAAAATGCAGAATATTTTATTCCAAATGACTTCATCAGTTTCAGCATCATTCCTGATATTTTTCCTTCTCCCTTTCAATGTGTTTACTTTTCCATTATCATGCTTTAAACTTCATCTAAAATGACACAGTTGATTTAAATGCTTTTTCATCTTATATTCCTTTAGTGAAGGAAATCATATGCCCCTCCCTGGTCTGGCCCATATGTGACTCCAGACCCACAGTAATATGGTTAACTCTTAACTGCTCTCTGAAATTGCCTAGCAACCAACTCGGTTGTATTAAACCATTACAAAGTCGAAATAAAGAAATGAAAATGGGTACCTAACAGCATCATAGGCATTCAAGAACTGGCCAGCACTTGAAGAAACCACCTTGTCACCACCTTCACCAATGTAATCAAGGATAGGCAATGGCTGAAGGCTACATCGTGTGATTGGAAACTAAACTGCTAACCAGCTTGCCCTGATATCATGTCTTCTCTCAGTTTGGTTTCAATATAAAATCTGATCACACACACACTCTTACACTGTCATCAACACTCACACACACACACACACGCGCCAACATACTATCATTAACACACACATACACCCTTAAACTGTTATTAACACACAGGCACACAACTTCCCTCTGCCATTAACACATAACTCACGAAACATGCACATTCACAGGCACACACTTTTAAATGCATACACACACGCATATACACACACACTTACAATTTCACTATGCCATTCTCACATACTCTTATCCAACCTTATACTGCCATAGAAACCCACACCTAACTTTATATAACCATTATCATTACTACAAACACACCTACATGTACTCTCCAATCCCATACAGTTGTACAGTGCCATTAATACACAGACAGGCTCACCCTGTAAACAATTCAGTCTCCAATCCTTTTCAGCATAAGGCTTCTTCATAAATATGCAATTGGCCTTTGGATACAACCAACATTTTACTTACTGGCTTTTTGTAAAGTTGATGAGCAATAACTGTGACACATAACGTAAGATCTTCTGAGGTTTCAATACTTCTGCAAAATAATTAAAGAACAATAATGGTTATCTTCTGAAACGTATTCAGCAAATTCAGAAACAGGGTTAATGTAACTCTACAAATTATGACTTAAACACTTAGGGAGGAACAAAAATGGTGATAGAACCAAACTTAACTGATTTCTAGTGTTGAATGACCCAGATTCAACAACTTTTAGACTATTTTCAATCAACTATGATTCTACGATTTTATGACCTGTTCAAGGCACGTTAAAACAGCCTCCTGTGGCAGTGGGGCATGAGCCCAAACCTTCCATGCGAGAGATAGAGTCATAGAGGTTTACAGAATATAAACAGGCCCTTTGGTCCAAGTTGTCCGTGCTGTCCAGTTTTCACAATTAGACTAGTTCCATTTACCATTAGATAAGGACATTACCCCTGTGCATTGAAAGCCCATTCAAATAATCTTTACTCTGAGGCAGTGACCGAAAGTTTGGTCAAGCTAGATTTTAAGAAGGATCTTAAAGAAAGAAACCAAGGTGGAGAGGATGAAATTCCAGTGGGCTAACGGAATGGATGTTCAAGAAGCCAAAGTAGGGAGAAGGCAAATGGCTTTGATCATTGTGAGACTGGAGGATATTACAGAGATGTGGAGGAATTTGAAAACAGTCAAGAATTTTAAACTTGAGGCCATGCTAACTCACCTGGAGTATTGTGTCAAGTCGCTGTAATCCCAAAGTGCTGCTCACTTGCGTAGAAAGAGTCAAACAACTGGTGATGGTTTAACCTGAGGGTCACCACACCTCAGGTAAAGAGAAAGACTAGGAAAGCAGGTCCTTGATGTAACCTCAGCCAAAGCAAGAATTGAGCCCACACTATTAGATAGATAAGTCCCCTGGGCCGGATGGGATTTATTCTAGGATTCTCTGGGAAGCTAGGGAGGATATTGCAGAGCCTTTGGCTTTGATCTTTATGTCGTCATTGTCTACAGGCATAGTGCCAGAAGACTGGAGGATAGCAAATGTTGTCCCCTTGTTCAAGAGGAGGAGTAGAGACAACCCTGGTAATTATAGACCAGTGAGCCTTACTTCGGTTGTGGGTAAAGTGTTGGAAAGGATTATAAGAGATAGGATTTATAATCATCTCGAAAGGAATAATTTGATTAGAGATAGTCAACACTGTTTTGTGAAGGGTAGGTCGTGCCTCACAAACCTTATTAAGTTCTTTGAGAAGGTGACTAAACAGGTGGATGAGGGTAAAGCGGTTGAAGCGGTGTATATGGATTTCAGTAAAGCGTTTGATAAGGTTCTCCATGGTAGGCTATTGCAGAAAATACGGAGGCATAGGATTGAATGTGATTTAGCAGTTTGGGTCAGAAATTGGCTAGCTGTAAGAAGACAGAGGGTGGTGGTTGATGGGAAATGTTTATCCTGGAGTTCAGTTACTAGCGGTGTACCACAAGGATCTGTTTTGGGACCACTGTTGTTTGTCATTTTTATAAATGACCTGGATGAGGGCGTAGAAGGATGGGTTAGTAAATTTGCGGATGACACTAAAGTCGGTGGAGCTGTGGATCGTGCGGAAGAATGTTGCAGGTTACAGAGCGACATAGATAAGCTGCAGAGCTGGGCTGAGAGGTGGAAAATGGAGTTTAATGCGGAAAAGTGTGAGGTGATTCACTTGGGAAGGAGTAACAGGAATACAGAGTACTGGGCTAATGGTAAGATTCTTGGTAGTGTGGACAAGCAGAGAGATCTCGGTGTCCGTGTGCATAGACCCCTGAAAGTTGCCACCCAGGTTGATAGGGTTGTTAAGAAGGCGTACGGTGTGTTAGGTTTTATTGGTAGAGGGATTGAGTTTCAGAGCCATGATGTCATGTTGCAGCTGTACAAAACTCTGGTGCGGCCGCACTTGGAGTATTGCGTACAGTTCTGGTTGCCACATTATAGGAAGAATGTGGAAGCATTGGAAAGGGTGCAGAGGAGATTTACCAGGATGTTGCCTGGTATGGAGGGAAGGTCTTATGAGGAAAGGCTGATAGATTTGAGGCTGTTTTCGTTAGAGGGAAGGTTAAGAGGTGACTTAATAAAGACATACAAGATGATCAGAGGATTGGATAGGGTGGACTGTGAGAGGCTTTTTCCTTGGATGGTGACGGCTAGCACGAGGGGACATAGCTTTAAATTGAGGGGTGATAGATATAGGACAGATGTCAGAGGTAGATTCTTTACTCAGAGAGTAGTAAGGGCGTGGAATGCCCTGCCTGCAACAGTAGTAGACTCGCCACCTTTAAGGGCATTCAAATGGTCGTTGGATAAACATATGGATGAAAATGGAATAGTGTAGGTTTAATGGGCTTCAGATTGGTTTCACATGTTGGCGCAACATCAAGGGCCGAAGGGCCTGTACTGCGCTGTAATGTTCTACGTTCAATGTTCTATTGGCATCACTCAACAATAGACCAGCCATCCAGCCAACTGAGCTAACAGGGCCCACCTTACAGGCAAGGAGTGAATGCATTGGAATGCACTAGGTTGGTTCCAAGAATGAGGAACTTCAGGTCTGAGGATGGAATGAAGAGGTTGGGATCTTTCACCTTGGAGAGAAGAGGAGATGTGAAAGAAGTCTTCAAAATTATGGACAAGCTGGATAGATTAGACACGGAGAAGCTGTTTCTGCTTGTGAAAGATAAAAGAACGAGAGCGTATCGATTTAAAGTGATGTGCAAACAAAGCAAAGAGAAGAAAAAATGTTCCCACTCGGTGAATAGTTCAGGTCTGGAATGCACTGCCTGGAAAAGTGGTAGAGGCAGGTTCAATTGAGGCATTCAGGAGGGGCATTGAATAGTTACTTGATAGAAATGGTATGCAGGGACATGGGGAAAAGACAGGAGATTGACAATAGAACTGGTGCAGGCACGATGGGCTGAATGGCCTCTTCCTGTACTATAATAATTCTGTGATTCTGTCAACTTGGAAACAATGTAAATGATTTAGTCAAGAGATGGTGGCAAAGCAGGAAACATCTTTACAGTGAAATGGAGCTTCCATTCAGCGGGCAGAATTTGGCAAGGAAGCCAAAATGTTGAGCAATTGGATATAGAAATCTTTATTTTGAAGTAGAGTGTTTCACATCTTCAGAATAGCCTAAAACTAAACAGTGAATGAATTGCCTCTGAAGTGCTGTCACTGTTTTAAAGAACTGTCAATTGTTAGAAATGAGTAGGGCTCATAATCACTGAATGTCAGAACAACCAAATTTAAACATGCATTTAACAAACAGCAATTCAAACAAGTTTTAGTGATAGGACTCAAAAGCACCAGCGTACTGAGGTATTGCTTAATTCAATGCATCAGCTCCAACTCCCACTTAGGTTGTACCATTTTATTGCAATTTCCAACCCACACACATCTGTCTTACACAACAGGACGACACCGACAGTGAAATAAAGAAAAGTGGATGCTGGAGATCTGAAACAAGCAAAAAATGGAAACTGCTGGAGAAACTCAGCAGGTCAGGTAGCCTCTGCAGAGAGCGAGATAGAGTTAACTTTCCAAATACAATATGACTGTTTGTCAGACCCTTCTTCTTATTAAGTGAGCTTGAAGTCCCAGGGATTAAAGGAGCAGTGATAATATAAGTGGAGAGCCAGCAAAGCTGTGTCTGTGGTAGGTTGCTGGTTTTCAGACTGGACAGACGTACATACAATGGGGGTCAGTGTGACTCTCTGGAACTCTATGGTATATGAGTGCCTTGTTGGGTTGGAGCAGTTACTGTAACTCACGATAAAACTTTCTAAGTCAAGGTGGGGGGAGGGGTATGGTGGCTCAGTGGTTAGCACTGCTGCCTCACAACACCATGACCCAGGTTCAGTTCCATCTTTGGGCAACTGCCTGTGCGAAGTTTGCACATCCTCCCTGTGTCTGTGTGGGCTTCCTCCCACAGTCCAAAGATGTACAGGTTAGGTGGACTGGCCATGCTAAATTGCCCATTGTGTCCAGGGATGTTTCGGTTAGGTGGGTTAGCTATGGGAAATGCAGGATAGAGGTGTGGGTGTGGGTGGGATGCCCTTTGGAGGGTTGGTGTACACTCATTGGGCTGAATGGCCTGTTTTCACACTGTAGGGTTTCTATGATTCTAAATTAAATATAACATCATTACAGTTATCAGAACATTCCCTTAAATTAGCAACTTTTCTGATCACATGAGTGCGTGTCACTTTCCTTTGTTCATCACAGAACGTTATTGTTAATGTTTATTGAACATAGTTTAACTGTCCATTTTAGGACAGGTATCAGCAGCAGAGCGTTTTTTTCACATATATACATAATCCTGATTCAAGGAATGCAGGACATCTTTTCAAAATAAATGTGGTAAGCAACGAGGAGGATAGTAACAAACTTTAAGAGGGCAGAAAAATAGAAGTTGCTGGAAAAGCTCATCAGGTCTGGCAGCATTTGTGAAGGAGAAAACAGAGTTAGCGTTTCAGGTCCGGTGACCCTTCCTCAGAAATAAGTTAATATTTCCTCCGATCGCCTCTTAACCACTCACTTCTCATCATAAACTTATGCCCTCTAGTCTTAGATATGTCAGCCAGGAAAAGATTCTCATGGTCTATTCTGTCTGTGCCTCTCATAATTTTGGAGGGAGGATTGAATGAGATTAGGCAATATTAAATAAAGGGTACAATTTTAAAGAGATTGTAGGAACAGAGAGGGACCTGTGAGGGCAAATACAAAACCTTCAAAAGTGCCAGGGCAATTGAAAAGGCCGTTAAAATATGTATGTAAAAATATATATGTATAAAGTACAAAAGCAAGAAAGCTGAGCTGGAGGAGGACGAGGCTTCACAAATATCCCCATCCACAGTGGTGATAGAGACCAACGAATTAGTACAAAAGAAAAGGCTGAACAATTCACAAGAATCTTCAGGCAGGAATGTCTCGTCCAGTGGTCCCCAGAAGGTTTCAAACAATTTGATTCATGCCATGTGACATCAAGAAACAGCTGGAGGAACAGGAAAAGGCTATGGGCCCTGACAACATTCCAGCAATAGCGCAGATGCCTTGTGCTCCAGCGCTTGCCACACTTGGAAACATACCTGGCACATAGGAAGATGTTTGTGGTCAGTCATCTCAGCTCCAGGGCATCTCTGCAGGAGTTCCTCAGGGTAGTGTCCTCGGCCCAACTACCTTCGGCTGCTTCATCAATGACCTTCCCTCCATCACAAAAGGTCTGAAGTGGGGATGTTCGCCAATGATTGCACAATGTTCAGCACCATTCATGACTCTTCAGATACCGAAGCAGTCCACATTCAAATGCAACAAGATCTGGACAATATCCACGCTTTGGCTGACAAGTGCCAAGTAGCATTTGCACCACACAAATGCCAGATAATCACTTTCTCCAATAAGAAATAACCTAACTACTGCCCCTTGACATTCGATTGCATTACTATCAATAAATCCCCCACAATCAACATCCTGTGAGTTACCATTGACTTGAAACTCAACTGGACTCACCACATTAACGGAGTGCTACAAGAACAAGTCTGAAGCTGGGAATACTGCAGTGAGCAACTCACCTCCTGACTCCTCAAAGCCTGTCCACCATCTACAAGGCACATGGACAGCAGCGGTTCAAGTAAGCAGCTCATCACCACCTTCTCGAGGGCAACTAGGGATGGGCAGGAAATGCTGACCCAGCCAGTGATGTTCGCATCCTCAGAATAATTTCTCTAAAAAATTATCAATCACTTTGACCTTAACTGGAGTTTTCACTTCAGGCTGCCGCATTTTAGAAAGAATATTAAGGGCTTGGAGACAATTCAAACAGATTTTCTGAAAAGTCTCATGTGGGATTTTTAAAAGCTTACATTGTTTCATAGGATGTGTGTATCAATTGCAGCGTTCCCTCTAATTTTCACACTGGCTGTGTGTGGGAGAACTCTAACAGCAGTGCAGGACAATTACTTCTGGAACTGGACTTCAGTGCTGCGGTCGAATACCACTGATGGAATATGGGAGTGACTGTGCACATGGCCACACATTTCAGAGGGAATGGTGGACAATTGGCAAGATCAGCATTTATTGCCCATCTGCAACCACCCTTAATCTGGGTGGCTTGCTCAGCTGTTTCAGAGGCCAGTGAAACATTGAAAATAGGAGCAGGAATAGGCCACTCAGCCCTTCAAACCTGCTCCACCATTCAATACAGGTGGATATAGCTGATCATAAAACTGAGTCTCCTGTCCCCGTTTTCGCCCCACCCTAGTCCTAAGAAATATGTCTAACTCCTTCCTGAAAACATGTAATGTTTTGGCCGCAACTGCTTTTCTTAGCAGGGAATTCCACAGGGTCCCCACTCTCTGGGTGAAGAAGTTTCCCCACATTTCAGTCCTAAGTAGCTGACCCTGCATCCTTGAACAGTGACCCCTGGAGACGCCATTATCAGCAACTTTCCTGCGTTTACCCTGTCTTGTCCTGTTAGAATTTTATAGGTTTCTATGAGACTCCCCCCTCATTCTTTGAAACTCCTGTGAATATAATCCTAACTGACCCAGTCTCTCTTCATAGGTCAAGGGAGGAGATGGTCTAGTGGTGTTATCACTGGACTATTAATCCGGAGACCCAGAGAGTGTTCTGGGGACTAAGATTCAAATCCCACCATTGCAGATGGTGGAATTTGAATCTAATAAATATCTCAAATTAAGAATCTAATGATGACCACGAATCCATTATTGATTGTCAGAAAAACACATCTGGTTCACTAATGTTCTTTAGGGAAGGAGGCTGCTCTCCTTACCTGGTCTGGCCTACATGTGATTCCAGACCCACAGCAATGTGGTTGACTCTTAATTGCCTTCTGGGCAATTAGGTATGGGCAATAAATGCTGCCTAGCCGGTGATGCCCTCATCCTGTGAATGAATAAAGAAAAATAAAGTCCTGCCATCTGGAATCGGTCAGGTAAACCATTGCTGCAAACCCCTCCATCACCAGGATATCCTTCCTCAGATAAGGTGATACCAAAACTGCACTCAATACTCGGAGTCATAGAGTTGTACAGCACAGAAACAGACCCTTCGGTCCAACCTGCCCATGCTGACCAGACATCCTAAATTAATCTTGTTCCATTTGCCAGCATTTAGCCCATATCCCTCCAAGCCCCTCCTATTCATATTCATATACCCATCCAGATGCCTTTTAAATGTTGTAATTGTACCAGCCTCCACCACTTTGTCTGGCAGCTCATTCCATTCCATTCATTCACTGCCCTCTGCGCCTCAGGTCCTTTATAAATCTTTCCCTTCTCACCTTAAACCTATACCCTCTAGTTTTGGACTCCCCTACCCTTGGCTGTTCATCTTATCCTTGCCCCTCATGATTTTATAAATCTCTATAAGGTCATCCCTCAGCCTTCAACACTCCGAGGAAAATAGCCCCAGCCTATTCAGTCTCTCCCTCTAGCTCAAAATATCCAACCCCTTTGTAAATCCTTTCTGAACCCTTTCAAGTTTAACAACATCTTTTACTTCAGGGTATCACCGGAGTCAACCATATGGCCAGACCAGGTAAGGATGCAGAATTCCTTCTCTGAAGGTCATGGGTTTTTGCAACAAGGAAAGATAGTTTCATTCACTGTCAGATTTTAGAATCATAGAATCCCTACTGTGTGGATGCTGGCCATTCAGCCCATAAGCCCACACAAACCTTCTGAAGGGCATCTCTTCCAGACCCACACTCGCACTCTATCCCTCTAACCCTGCATTTTTAAAAAAAATTATTAATGTGATGTGGCTGTTTCCAGCCAGGCCAGATTTATTGCCCACTCCTAATTGCCCAGAGTGCAGTTAAGAGCTAACCACATTTCTGTGAGTCTGGAGTCACATGTAGGCCAGACTAGGTAAAGGCATTAGTGAACCAGATGGGTTTTTCCTGACAATGGATTCATGGTCATCGTGAGACTCCTAACTCCAGATTTTTGTCTTTTGATTTCAAATTCCAGCATTTTGCCATGGTGGGAGTTAAATCCAGGTTCCCAAATCATTCCCTGGATCTCTGGATTAGCAATAATATCACTAGGCATTTGCCTCCCAAGGAAAATCCACCTAGCCTGCACGTCCTTGGACACTATGGGCAATTTAGCATGGCCAATCTACCTAACCTACACATCTTTGGATCTCTGACAAAGTTTGATTCCAGACTTTTTAATTAAGTGTATTGGAATTTTACCAGCTACCTTCAACTGAATCCTGGGTTTGCATGTTAGTAAAACCAATGACATTCCCACCAGGAGGGCTCTGAGTTATGTGAGAAACTGTGAAAGCTGTGCCTGCATCTCTCAGTGAAAAAAAATTAAAGGATGATTCAACGGGGATGTTCAAAGCCACCAAATTGTGGAGCAAAGGCTTGGAAGGAACTTCCAACAAGAACTGGATAAATACTTGAAAGGGAATAACTTAAAGGGCAAGGGAATGGGTCTGATAGGATAGACCTGGACAGGTTTTAAGGTGTAGATCTGGATGAACACAGCAGGCCAAGCAGCATCAAAGGAGCAGGAAAGCTCATGTTTCAGGCCTAGACCCTTCTTCAGAAAATTTCCTGCTCCTCTGATGCTACTTGGCCTGCTGTGTTCATCCAGCTCTGCACCATGTTATCTCGGATTCTCCAGCATCAGCAGTTCCTACTATCCCTGGACAGGTTGTGTCAAGTCAAGGAGGCGGGGATGAGAGGGAGGGCTGGACACGGGATGAGGCTGGGGGTTGAAGCTGGTGAGTTCTATGTTGAGGTCATTGGGCTGTAAGCTCCCACGGTACAATATAAGGTGTTGTTTCTCCAATTTACGTGTGGCCTCATTGTGACAGCGGAGGAGGCCCAGGATGGACATGTCACCCAGGGAGTGGGAGGGGGAGTTGAAATAGCTGGCATCTGGAAGGTGGTTTTGATTGGAACATACAGAGCACAGATGCTTCGTGAATCGGTCACTGAGTCTGTGCTCGGTCTCTCCGACACAGACGAGACCCACATGGGGAGCAACGGATGCAATAGACCAGCTTAGAAGACGTAGAGATGAATCTCTCCTGGATTTGGAATGACTGGGGCCTGGGGTTGAGGTGAGGGGGGAGGTGCAGGGGCAGGTACAGCATCTCCTGCGGTTGCAGGGAAAGGTGCCCGGTGTAGTGGGGTTGGTGGAGTGTGGAGCAGACGAGGGATTAGCGGAGAAAGCAGATAGGTGTGGGGAAGGGAATATCTTTTTTGGTGGTGGAGTCTGATTGCAGGTGGCGAAAATGGCGGAGGATGATGGACTGTATGTGGAGGTCGGTGGGGTGACATGTAGGACTGGGGGACTCTATACCCTTATAGGTGGAGGGGGGAGGGGGTTTGAGGGCAAAAGTTCGGGAAATGCAGGGGATGCAGTTGAGTGCATTATGAATCACGGGAGAGGGGAAACTACAGTCCTTGAAGAAGGAGGACATTTAGGATGTCCGGGAGTGGAATGCTTCATCCTGGGAGCAGATGCAGCAAAGGCAGAGGAAATGGGAGTATGGGACGACATTTTTGCAGGAAGGTGGGTGAGAGGTAGCTGTGGGAGTCGGTGGGTTTGAAATGGATATTGGTGCTAAGTTGGTTGCCGGAGATGGAGACGGAGAAGTCCAGGAAGGGGAGGGAAGTGTAAGAGATGGTCCAAATGAATTTGAGGTTGGGACAAAAGGTGCTGGTGGAGTGGGTGAACTGTTTGAGCCCCTCATGGGAGCACAAGGCTGCACTGATACAGCCATCGATGTAGAGGAGGAAGAGGTGGGGGATAGTGCCAATGTAGCAGCAGAAGAGGGACTGTTTCACTTATCCTAGGAAGAGGCAGGCATAGTTTCGGCCCATGCGGGTTCTCATGACCACCCCTTTAGCTTGTAGGAAGCGGGAGGAGTTAAAGGAAAAGTTGTTGAGGTTGAGGACGTGTTCCACCAAGCGGATGAGAATGTCAGTGGAAGGGGACTGGTTGGGCCTGTGGGAGAGAAGAAACAGAGGGCTTTTAGGCCATCTGCATGGGGGATACAGGTGAAGAGAGACTGAACGTCCATGGTGAAGATGAGGTTTTGGGGGCCAAGGATCTGAAATTCTTGGAGAAGGTGGGAGGGCTTGAGTAGTGATTTCTGGGCCAGAGGGGAAAGAGTAGAGTTAAGGTAGGAGGAGATGAGCTCGGCAGGGCAGGAGCAGAGACATTATGTTGACTGGGGCAGTGTGGATTTTGAGTAGGAAGGCTATGATTAAGCTGGAGTCGGTTCAGAAGAGATTTACCAGGATGTTGCCAGGTATGGAAGGTTTGAGTTATAAAGTAAGGCTGGGAAGGCTGGGACGTTTTTTTCCACTGGAGCGTAGGAGGTTGAAAGGTAGCCTTGACGACATTGATAAAATTATGAGTGATATAGATGGAGTGAATGGTAGTTGTCTTTTCCCTACAATGGGGGATTGTAAGACTAGGGGGCACATCTTTAAGGTGAGAGGAGAGAGATTTAAAAAAGATGTAAGAGGTAAATGTTTTACATAGGCGGTGGTTCGCATGTAGATTGAACTTCCGGAGGAAGTGGTGGATGCAGGCGCATTTGTATCATTTAAAAGACACTTCGATAAATACATGAATAGGAAAGGCTTGGAGGGAATGAGACAGGAGCAGGTAGGTGGGACTGGTTGTGCTTGGGATTATGGTCAGCATGGACTGGTTGGACCAAAGGGTCTGTTTCCGTGCCGTGTGACTGTATGATTCAATGTGCACCAAACATCTGGACCATTGATAGTGGAGACTTGGAGCTGTACAAGGTGATTGACTGGGTAGATGCCATCAGTCACATTGAGAAAGCATAGCTCCATACAGTCGAACTCTTCTGATTCAGTAGTTGTGTCCCTAGCAAATCCCCACACCGGAGACTAGATTCAAGGCCCACCTCCTCCACTAATGTATCTTAACATCTCTAACCTGGTGAATTTTTATTTCAAAATATCTGCAATAGCATTGTGGATCTGTTGCTGAGTGACTAAAACAAAGCCAGCTATCTGAGATATGTTTAAATCCCCCAAATAATAAGGAATTGTCACCCATTCCCCATGCATGGCTTTAGGAAAAAGAAACTTATTGGTACACTCCGAGCAAGGAGGTTGGTCCAATAGTTACATGCACAGCAAATGCACGCTAAATAGTTGAGCTACCTGATAAGGCCTGGGTGATGTGGACCATGGGTGGCATTACACAATAAGATATTTAATAGATATCCGATATCACATGTTCAAGCTTGCTTGGGGACCGCTTTGCAGAACACCTACGCTCGGTTCGCACTAAACAACTGCACCTCCCAGTCGCGAACCATTTCAACTCCCCCTCCCATTCCGCAGATGACATGTCCGTCCTGAGCCTCCTGCGGTGCCACAACGATGCCACCCGAAGGTTGCAGGAACAGCAACTCATATTCCGCTTGGGAACCCTGCAGCCCAATGGCATCAATGTGGATTTCACAAGCTTCAAAATCTCCCCTCCCCCAACCACATCCCAAAACCAGCCCAGCTCATCCCTACCTCCCTAACCTGTCCTTCCTCCCACCTATTCCCTCCTCCCACCTCAAGCCCCACCCCCATCTCCTACCTACTAACCTCATTCCGCACCCTTGACCTGTCCGTCCTCCCTGGACTGACCTATCTCCTCCCTAACTCCCCACCTACACTCACCTTTACTGGCTCCATCCCCGCCTCTTTGACCTGTCTGTCACCTCTACGCTTATCTTCTCCTCTATCCATCCTTTATCCGCCTCCCCCTCTCTCCCTATTTATTTCAGAACCCCCTTCCCCTCCCCCATTTCTGAAGAAGGGTCTGGGCCCCAAACTTTCCTGCTTTCCAGCTTTCCTGCTCCTCTGCTTGGCCTGCTGTGTTCATCCAGCTCTACACCTTGTCACTTCAAGCTTGTTGGATGGGTTCTCGTTATCAAATTCACTGTAGAAATCGGATCCACTTAGGCTCTAATGATTCAGAAAACTTACACAACACCCAGGGCAGATGCTACGTTTTCAAAACCACACCCAACTATTTACGACTTGCCAACCAAGCCAGCACAATCCACAAGTCCTTCAGAGACAGACAGTGGAAAAGTTATATCTGAGTAGTTCTTTGTTTGAGAGAAACAGAAGTACAGGACAAAAATGCATTTCCAGTGCGTCAGCTCCATTAGAATCGTAGAAGATAAGAGTTAGGAGCAAGAGTAGGCCATTCAGCCCCTCGAGTCTGCTCTGCCATTTAACACGATCATGGCTGATCTCATCTTGGCGTCAACTCCCCTTTCCTGCCCACTCTCCATAATGATTCAAACCATCACTACTTAAAAATCTGTCTAGCTTCTTCCTATGTTGACTCAATGCCCCAGTGTCCAACCACACTCCAGGCTAGTGAATACCACAGACCCTTTCAGGAAATTCCTCCCCTTTGCTGTTTTAAATCTGCCATCTCTTATCCCCAAACTATGACCTCTTGTTCTACATTACCACTTTGACAAACAATTGGGCCATTTGGTCCATCATATCCTTGCTGGTTCTCTGCAGAAACCGATTTACCTCATCACATTTGCCCACCATGTCCTTGATCATTCTTTTCCACTTCAGTTAACCGTCCAATTCCGGAGCATGATGGTGGCGGAGTAACAGGGCTGTATATGGGGGCTCTTGGCTGGGGACCATCCGCTCCCCATCTGTTTGCCTTGCTTTACTTTTGCTTCTGCTTTCTTCTTTCTTTCCTTTTGGTCTTTTATTTCTTCTTCTCTATGGCGGGTTGGTTGGAAGCACGCCTTCATGGCGGCGAGAGCGGGTCGGCAGACATGGCTACTCCTAGCCGCAGGAGTGAGGTCAGCTCTCCCGGCTTTTTGCGGTGGGGGGGTCTGTGGGAGCGGCAGCAAGCCTCCTCCAGCCTTGGAGGGCGACGGCACCCACGACAGGGGACTCTTCAAGATGGTGGTGCTGGCAAGGCGACGTTCGCAATCGGAGCCAGTGACTCTGGGCTGCAGGGCAAGTGTGGGGTCAGCAGCATCACCGGAATAGGTCCAGAGGCGAAGAGATGGTGCCTAAAATCAGGCATCACCTAGGTGGGTGAGTCAGGGCCAGGCGCTGGCGAGGCATTGGAGGTGTCCCTTGAGGGTAGGTGCTGACATGGACTGGGTCGGAAAGACTGATATTCTCCACTTTTTACTTCTTTATTTTTCTAATTTATTCCCATGACCTACAACATTGGATATTTATTCCCTTAATTTTCTTTGTTTGCCAAGAAATTAATCTTGAGTGTCTGTACCTGTTTCTTTCATTATTCATTCTTCATGAGATGAGGGCAGCGCTGGCCAGACAGCATTTATTGCCCAGTGGGTAGTTAAGAGTCAACCACATTGCTGTGGGTCTGGAGTCACATGTAGGCCAGACCAGGTAAGGATGGCAGTTTCCTTCCCTAAAGGACATTAGTGAAACAGATGGGTTTTTCCTGACAATAAATCATGGATTCATGGTTATCACTAGATTCTTAATTCTAGATATTTTTTAATAGGATTCAAAGTCCACATTCTACCGTAGCGGGATTCAAACCCAGAACGCTCCCTTGGTCTCCGGATTAACAGTCCAGCAAGCATACCATTGCTTCCCCACCTAGAGATAATAGGAACTGCAGATGCTGGAGAATCTGAGATAACAAGGTGTAGAGCTGAATGAACACAGCAGGCCAAGCAGCATCATAGGAGCAGGAAGACTGACGTTTTGGGCCTAGACCCTTCCTTCTGAAGAAGGGACTTCCCCACCTAGGTACCTTTGTACCCAAGCTGGCACTGCAATGTAGCGACTGTGAACTTTTCACTGTATTCATTTGACCACATGCCACAATAGAGCTAATTCATTCATTCGATTCATTTTTGAAGGCCATGGAATGCAGATAGCGCAACCTGGATACAAACTGCTTGCTACAAGAAGGGATCTTTCCTCAGGGCCTCATTACTTCTTTTGCCAGTCTCATATTATTAACATCCTTCTTGTCTCCAATCTACTGCCAATGGAAAGGGATTTTACACCTTATCTACTCTATTCAGGCACCCCATGGGCACTCTTGATTTTTTGTCAAGGCCAACGTTTCTGTTTCAATTTGGTTTGTTCATTCAATTTGAAATCACATAGTTCTGAGGAAGGGTCACCGGACCTGAAACATTAACTCTGATTGTTTTCAGCACAGATGCTGCCAGACCTGCTGAGCTTTTCCAGCATCCTCTGTTTTTGTTCCTGACTTTTACAGCATCCGCAGCTTGTTTGGTCTTTTCTTTGGAATCGCCCAGTGGTTATACCACCGATGGGAACCACTCAGCCCATCGTGTTTGCACCAGATCTATTCCCTAGCACCAATCTCCTGCCTTTCCCCATGCCCCTGCACACGATTTCTGTGCAAATTAGCATCCAATGCCCCTCTTGAATATTTCAACTGAATCTCCTCCACCACATTTCCAGGCAGTCCAATTGAGACCCTTAATACTCACTGTGTGGGAACATATTTTTTGCATCATGCTTGCTCTGTTTGCACATCACTTTAAATCTATATTCTCTCGTTTTGTTCCTTTTACAAGCGGGAACCCTTTCTCCCTCTTTATCCAGCCTGCTGCTGATTCTGAAAACTCCCACCAGATTTGCCCTTAACTGTCTTCAAGTGTGCAGTTTGTCAGCTCGAACCTGGACCCTTTTTATTTTTAATTCATTCACGAGATGAGGGTGTTGCTGGTTAGGCCAGTGTTCATTGCCCATCTCTAATTTCCCAGAGGACAGTCAAGAGTTAACCACATTGCTGTAGGTCTGGAGACACAGGAGGAGGTGAGCATGGCAGATTTCCCTCCCTTAAGGACCTCAGTGAATCAGATGGGTTTTTGCTGACTATCAACATGGTCATCATTGGACTCTTAATTCCAGACTTTTACTTGAATTCAAATTTCACCCTCTGCCGAGGCAGGATTTGAAATCAGCTCCCCAGATCATTACCGGGGTCTTTATGATCAATAGTCTGGTGGTAATACCACAAGGCCATTGCCTCCTTTTATACCATGAGTTGGAAACACTACTGACCCCAATTTCTACTTCATTACTCGGTGAAAAGGAGCTATGCTGAGGACCAATTGCCTTCTTACCTTGTAGTCCTTTCAGTCCAGAGGAACAGGTCTATTTGACTGATCTGGTTGGATCTTTGTTGAAATGTGCAGTATTGGAGGGGGTGGGGGGGCAGAGGGTGGGAGTGATGTTGTGGAGTGGGGTATAAAGGCATCGTCAGGGCGTCAAGGTCTATGTTTGTAATATTGGTCGTAATATTGGGCTCACAGTCTAAGGATACAGAGTGGGCCATTTAGGACTGAGGTGAGGAGGAATTTCTTCACCCAGGGAGTGGTGGGCCTGTGGGATTCTCTGCCACAGAAAATGATTGAGACCAAAATATTGAATGTTTTCAAGAAGGAGTTGGTATAGTTCCAGGGCTGAAGAGATCAAAGGGTAAGTGGAGAAACTGGGAACAGGACAGCGAGCTGGATGATCAGCCCCGGTTCTATTGAATGGCGCAGCAGACTTGAAGGAGCCGAATGGCTGACCCCTGCTCCTGTTTGGTATGTTTCTATAAACTGAGGGGGCTGTGATGGTTTCTCCATCAGGTCAGTCCTGCTGGGAGATGTAGGGAGTTCTGGTCTGTGCGATCAGTAACCCTGCCCGAACTCTCAGGCAGCCTGGATCACCCACAGGTCCCTGGTTCTGACACTGGATTTAATTTTGGAATGTGAAGTGAAGGAGGCAGTAGACAGGTGTTTCAGGGCAAAGAATGTCTGCGTTTGTTAAATGCAAAGGTGCATATATCACAAAAAATTTAAAAGGCCAAAGTAATAAACAGGGAAATAATACAAAGGTGAACAAAGTACTAGAGATAAAAAGGCAAATTTAAAACAGTGAAACTGATACTATCAGGTATTAACTTAATACAGGCTAATTACTAATCGAAACTGAATGGTAGTTTCAAACACAGAAACTTTAATCAGACGTCCTGATCTTGACCTTGGGAGTTCCCTGCGCTGTCATCAACCCACCTTCCCCTCCCTGCTAGTTAGGTTGGATGCTTTGGCTCTTGAGGGAATAGGCTCACCGCTGGGAATAAGCACAGCTTTGAAATACAGCTAGCTGTTCCCATTGCAGTAGCCAGTGCTTCGCTGATGACTTCAGACGGTGTAGGCCCTTCAATGCGGCTGAGTGGCACATTTGTTTACCTGTGCTCCTGTGAAACACCTTGGGGCATTTCATTGTATTCAAGGTGACATATATATTCTAATCAACTTGTTCAGAGATGCTATTACACAACTTTGGAGTAGGTGGGACCTGAACCATGGGCCTCCTGGCTCAATATGGCCACTTTGCCAGATGTGGAGGTGCCAGTATTGAACTGGGGTGGACAAATTCAGAAGTCACATGACACCAAGTTATAGTCCAACAGGTTTTTTTTAAATCACAAGCTTTCGGAGCGCAGCTCCTTTGTCAGCTGTAGTACTTTGCCAGAAGAGGTGATATATAAATGCACGTCACTGTTGCTTTTAAAATCAGTGTCCCTGCTGAGTTGTCCACTTTGTACCAAGTAATGTAATCATAACAGTCCTTCACATCTCCCCTTTAAACTGGAAGTCAGTGTTACCTGATATTTGCAGTTTACCATTGTGCATTCACCAAGGTGGGGATAGAATAACAAGCCATACCTACCAAGTGAAACAGTGCCTTCTTTTCCCAAAAGAAACATCTGTGTGCACTCTTAACCCCTTACCTCCCTTCTGTGAGGAGTTACCTCCTTTAGCTGAACCAGTCGAGTCCTTGAGTACCAGCTTATTCAACTTCTCCTCCTCTCTGGTGTCACTCAACTGCTTGAGGTCATTCCACTTCTTCTCCACCGCTGCATCCTCGTCCAAGTCCTCTGCCTCATCCTCATCCGGACTGTCTTCTTCACTGAGGCTGTGATTGGCTTCCATGTCGGAATAGCCCCTCGCCTCCTTGTGACCCTGATGTTGTTGAGCCTTACCCCTCCTGTGCATGGTGGAGGGTTGTGACCAGCTCTCTGTGGGGTTTCTCAGTCAGCTTCCAGGTGCTCCTGTCAGCCCTCGTTCTCAATACGAATGTCACAAGTAGTCTCAGACCATCCCAGTCCTCGATTGCCCCTTTCCAAATCCCCACTCCTTTATCAATTCCAGTAGGGACAGTTTGCACTAAAGCACCTTGATTCTCCACTGTACGGTAATCAGCAATAGTCCCAGATTCTGCCTTCCTGTTTGACTTTTTTGCTGGCTGACTAATCCTGGATGTCAAAGTACTGACGTTGCTGAGTTTTGTGTATGGGTTTTGGCAGAAGTTCAATATACTCAGGAAAACGAAACTGAAAAAAAGCTTACACAATGTATGAACAGAAACAAAGTTGCTGGAGGAGGTTCTAAAGAAGAGTCACCGGACTTGAAACGTTAACTCCGATTATTTTCCTCAGGGATGCTGCCAGACCTGCTGAACTTTTGCAGAAACTTCTGTTTTTGTTCCTGATCCACAGCATCTGCAGTTCTTTCGTTTTGTTTTTATTACGTAATGCATGATCTACTTAAGTTTCGTTTCCCTTCACCAGCTAATGCGAAACAGTAACTGCTACGTCGTGTCCAGACTCCTTAAAGAGAAATAAGTTTAAACTCAAACTTTTTTTTCTCCTTAAACATTACTCTTGTTTATATTGCATATAAAAGTAAGAAAGTCTTGTTGCAACTGTGTAAGGCACGAGTGAAACCCTATCTGGAATACTGTGTACAATTTTCACCCCTTTACATGAGGAGGAACTGTAGTTGTGTTGGAGGCAGCTCAGAGGAGGTTCACTAAATTGATTTCTTGATTGTCTTAGGACATAGGACAATACAACACAGGAACAGGCCCTTTGACCTACCATGTCTGTGTCAGCCATGATGCCATTCTTAACTAATCCCATCTTCCTGCACATTGGCAGCATCCCTCTATGCCCTGCCTGTTAGCTGTTTCTGTCTAAATGCCTCTTAAACATTGCTGTCGTATTTGATTGATTGTTGTCACATGAATCGGGATACAGTGAAAAGTGTTGTTTTGCAAGCTGCAAAGGCAGATCATACCATACAAAGTGTATCAGGGTAGCAGAACAGAGTGCAGAATACAGTGTTACATCCCAAGACAGATCAGAATTAACATTTGAGAGGGCCAATTAAAAACCTGTAACAGCAGGGAAAAACTTCTCTTGAATCTGTTTGTCTATGTATACAAACTTTTATATCTACTGCCTGATGGAAAAGGGCGGAAGAGAATATAACTGGGGTGGGAGGGGTCTTTGATTATGGTGGTTGCTTTCCTGGGGCAGTCGGAAGTATAGATGGAGTCAATGGATGGAAGGCTGGTTTGCGTGATGGACTGAGCTGGGTTCATGATTCTCTGTAGTATCTTGTGGTCTTCGGAAGAGCAATTGACAAACCAAGTTGTGGTGCATCCAGATAGAATGCTTTCTATGATGCATCTACAAAAATTGGTCAGAGTCTTTGTGGACATTTTTAATTAGTAACAGGATGTAGGGTTATCGTGAGTGGGCAGGAAAGTGGAGTTGAGACCAAGGTGAGATCAGCACGGTCGTATTAAATGGCACGACAGGCTCAAGGGGCTGAATGGCCTATTGCTTCTGGTTCTGAATGTTCTTACGAGTATTCCTACCATAGGCAACAAGTGCTGGAGTGAGATTTAACCCTGGAGCTTCACAGCTGAGTCATAATACCTTGCATAACATCCAGATTAAGATCCACTTAGTGATCTTGTTTCCTATAGCAGTCTTCCGATCTGATCCCCAACTGTGATAATGTTGAGACATGGGGAGACACGGAGATCTGAGCAGCCTGTTTCAAATTGTACCAAAAGCAACCTTTAACATCATCACGTAACTTATTTTCATTGCTGCATGTGGAATTTTCACTTTGTCTCCTTTACAAATCCCATGTTTTCACCCAGCTTCTGCATGTATCTGTAATTATTTTCTCTTTTCCTTTGTACGATAACTGCAGTTTTGCAACTCAGAAAGTGCAAACAATCTCAGGGTAATAAAAGGCATCTTCTTTCAGTTGCACATGAATTGCACTGCCTCATCTTTCACAGTATACACACTCCACCCCACCCCAAAAAAATACATGGCAACTCCAAGAGGGAGATAAACCAGAAGTATCGGATGAAAATTGTCCAACAACTCAGCCCAATTCTGCTGCTTGTGTACATTGCTTACCTTTTGTATGAGGGAATCTCCCATTTCACTCTCAGTCTTAGGTGGCATGAGTTATGAGAACGTTTTCATTTGATTTATTACTGTCACATGTACCTAGGTACAGTGAAAGGTTTTGTTTTGCATGCAGTACGGGCAGATCACACCATACAGAGTGCATTAGGGTAATAGAACAAAGCAAGAAATACAATGTTACGGCTGCCGAGACGGCGCACAAAGAGTGAGATGAGCATTAGATTTGAAATTTGAGAGGTCCGTTCAGCAGTCCAATAACGACAGGAAAGAAGCTGTTGATTGAACCTGTTGGTACATGGGTTTAAGCTTTTGTATCTTCTGCCTGACAGAAGAAATTGGAAGAGATTATAACTGGGGTGGGAGGGGTATTTGATTATGTTGGCCACCTTTCTGAGGCAGTGGGAAATATATAGATGGAGTCAATGGATGGAAAGCTAGCTGGCATGAAGGACTGGGCTATGTTCACAACTCTCTGTAGTTTCTTACAGTCCTGGGCAGACCAGTTATTATACCAATCTGTGATGCATCCAGATAGAAATGGTAGCGTAGCAGTAAGTTGACTAGAATAATAAACCCGAGATTGCCATGTTGGCATGTGAACAAATCCCATCGGGACAGCGGCTGGAATTTGAATTAGTTAATAAACAATCTGGAAGATCATGCTAGCCTCATTGATGGACCATGTTAACTACCATCAACTGAGTGCCTAGATGGTAAGGACAACAGATATGTGCTCCTAAAGGCCATTTGTGAACTAGATGGGTAGTTATGACAATTGATAGTGGCTACTCGGTTGCCAAATGCAGCAGAATTTTCTCAAATTCTAATTTTGCCATGGTGGGATTCGAACACATGTCCTCCTCCCAGGAACATGAGTCTGGGGTTCATAGAATCACACAGTACAGAACAGGCCCTTCCGCCAAGTCTGTACCACCAAAAATATATGACGTCTAGTACTAGTCCCACTTTCCCGCACTTGGCCCATAGCCTTGAAAGTTACAAGTGTTCACTCAAGTATTTTTTCATAAGTTGTGAGGGTTCCTGTCTCAACTGTCCTCCCAGGCAGCGCATTCCAGATTCCACCTTCTGGGTGAAAATGTTTTTCCTCAATTTCCCTCTAAACCTTCTGCCTTTCACTTTAAGAGTGCACCCCCTTGATCTGACCCTTCGATGAAGTGGGGACAGTTGTGTTCTATCCAACTTGTCCAGAACCCTCATCTCCTTAAACCCCTCCATCAGGCTCTGGATAACTAGACCATTAAAACCACATCAGCATCTGCCCTTGTCACAGTCAAATCTCATCTCCATTGCCTTGAACGAAAGACAGATTGAAAGCACAAAGGTAGCACAGGTATTTTCAAAATTAAATTTCACTTGAAAAATTTTCACATAACATCAGTTTCACTTTATTCATGGGTACATTGCTGTTTTATGTCAAGTTTAGTGTAGTCAGCGAGGTAAATACACTGGAACACTTCACTGTTGACACGTATTATAATGCTATAAGAGAGTTGGGGCCATTTCCTTTCTTGAGGTAGAGATGGGGTTGTGTAGTCTTTTGCTCATGACATTGAACATTCATGTTCGTATCTGGTGTTGCATTCACCATTCTGTGGGTTATGGTTGAATGTGCAGGCTCTGCTGGCCTTCCATTTTATACACTGTAAAGGACATCGCCAATGTCACTCTGAGCAGAGATCATTGAAATGCTGTCAGTAACCTCAAAGTATTGTAAGAACTCTGCCAGCTAAAAGCCTGAGATGGGCCCTCATGTCGATCTACTGACACTGTATGTTAGGCCCTTCATTTCCTTTTCATGACTGACTGTTCCCCAGATGCCCAAATACAAACTCCTTCCCTCTTCCACTCCTCCATTATCCCAAACTCACTCCATTGTCCTTCTGTCCCATCACTGACTCACACTTGGCCTTCCCAAGAGTCAATACTAGCTGCCGTTCGCGCACTCCCCTCCCATGAGCAAAGGAGTTCAACAAAGAAGATGGCGGAACTTACAAATGCCGCTAGGATAGTGTTCAATGGAGTTTAGAAGAATGGGAGGAAATCTCATAGAAACCTATAAAATTCTAGTGGGGATAAACAGGGTAAACACCAGGAAGGATGTTCCTGATGACCGAGGAGCACCGAACCAGTCTTAAGGTATGGAATAGAGATAAAAGGTGCTGGAGAATCCGAGATAACAAGCATGGGGCTGGATGAGCACAGCAGGTCAAGCAACATCATAGGAGCAGGAAAACTTGACGTTTCGGGCCTAGATCCTTCTTCAGAAAGGTATGGAATAGGCCATTTATGACTGAGATGAGGAGAAATTCCTTCACCCAGAGAGTGGTGCACCTGTGGAATTCTCTGCCACAGAAAGTGGTTGGGGCCAAAATAGTGGATGTTTTTAAGAAGGAGTTTGATATAGTTCTTAGAGCTGAAGGGTTCAAAGAGCATAGGGAGAAAGTTGGAACAGGGGACTGAGTTGGATGACCAGCCATGATCTTATTGGATGGGGAACAGGCTCACAAGCCGAATAGCCTATTCCTGCTGCTATATTTCTTTGCTGCACACCATCTTTGACCAGCATGACCCAAGTGAAATACGTGTCCTGCTCCTCTCAGACTTTATATTGAAGGCAGGTTGTGACTTTAATATGATTAATGCGACTCAACACTTAATGTATATAAAAGTATTACAACTAAGACCCTACCCTCCCCCCACCCAATCCAACAGAACGGTGTGACCCACAAAGACTTTATCTCTGCATCACAATCACTGGGTCAGGAAATTGAGACTTTGCCTGAATGGCCCATTCTTTTCTTCCACTTTTCCTAAAGAAGAGTTTTTACACCAATCTACCATCACTGAAGCTGGTTTGACAATCAATATTGTATTCATAGTCATAGAACCATAGAGCTGTGACAAGATCAGCATTAAGTGATGTTAAACACCCCATTCATGAGTCTAATAATGGCAGGGAAACTGAATCTGTAGGTGCATGGCATTAAGCTTCTGTAACATCTGCCTGATGGAAGAGGTCGTAGGAGAGCATTACTGAGATAAGAGGGGTCTTTGATGAAGTTGGCAGCCTTTCCACAGCAATGAGCTGTGTAAATAGAGTCCATTGATGGAAGGTTGGCTTCTGTGATGGTCTGGACTATGCATACCACTTTCTGTAGTCTCTTACAGTCCTGGGCAGAGCAGTTGCCGTTCCAGGCCCATTAAGCACCCAGACAATATGCATTCAATGGGGCATGTGTAGAAGTTAGTGAGGGATCTTATGGACATGGCATATTTCCTGAGCTGCCTGAGGCAGCTCCATTGATGTAGATGGGGGATTGTCCTCCTTTCTGTCTGAAATCAATGATCAGTTCTTTTGCTTTACTGACATTGAGGGAGACGGTGTTATCTTTGCACCACATTACCAAACCCTCCATTTCCTTCCTGTACTCTGACTCATCATTACTTGATGCCCATCTGACCATGGTGGTGTCGTCAGCAGCCTTGTAGATGGCGTTCATTTGGAATTTGGTAACACAGTCATAAGTGCACAGCGAGTACAGTCGGGAGCTGAGGGCGCATCCTTGGGGGCGTCCAGTGTTGAGTGTAACTGTGGAGGAGGTGCAGTTGTCTATCCTCCCTGATTGTGGCCTATGGGTGAGAAAGTTGAGGATCCAGTAGCAGAGGGCGGAGCCCAGACCAAGGTCTGTCTGGTGGGAATAATGGTGTTGAAGGTGGAATTATAGGCGATGAGCAGAAGAGAAAGAGAGTTAATGTTTCAAGTCCAGTGACCCTTCATCAGAAGTTCTTCTGTTCCAGCTTGTAAAAGGTTCGAGAACTAAAAGGTACAGATTTAAAGTGTTTTGCAAAAGAAGCCAATGTAAGGTGTGGGAAATATTTTCACACAGCAGATAGTCAAGATATTTTGGGCTTTTATTCCTACTTTCCATGATCTTCCATGCATACAGTTCTGGTCACCCCATTACAGGAAGGATGTGGAAGCATTGGAAAAGGTGCAGAGGAGATTTACCAGGATGTTGCCTGGTCTGGAGCGAAGGTCTTATGAGGAAAGGTTGAGGGACTTGGGTCTGTTCTCATTGGAGAGAAGAAGGCTAAGAGGGGATTTAATACAGACCTACAAGATGATCAGACGATTAGATAGGGTGGACAGTGAGAGTCTTTTTCCTAGGATGATGACGACGGCTAGTACAAGGGGGCATAGCTGCAAATTGAGGGGTGATAGATTTAAGACAGATGTCAGAGGCAGGTTGTTTACTCAGAGAGTGGTAAGGGCGTGGAATGCCCTGCCTGCCAATGTAGTTAACTCAGCCACATTAGAGGCATTTAAACAGTCCTTGGATAAGCATATGGATGATGACGGGATAGTGTAGGTGGGGGGCTTAGATTAGTTCACAGGTCGGCACAACATCGAGGGGCTAAGGGCCTGTTCTGCGCTGTATTGTTCTATGTTCTATCTGTCAGGTTTGCTCTGAATATCAGTAACCCAAGGCTGTTCTAACAATGGGATATACCTGCTGTTCTTCATTAAAGTACAATGATAAAATACGGCAAGAACAGCTATATATCATGCTTACCCATGCAATATCCGCAATGGAAAATGAAGTGATTCACAGGGATTTGTCCAGGGACCAGAGTGAAACAGAAGATCAGCCTGTTCCATTTCAGCCTCTGGCTGTTAATCAGACTACTCCCTGAGCTGGCCAACTCTGCTCTGAGACAAGCTTTCTTAGGCTGTGGACTCAACCTTTAACATGTTGCTCAGATTGACTGCATCACCAATGTGCCATCCACCGCGCCCAATTTGGTCAGTTACTCATTAGGACTTGTTTGTTCCTGCCTGGAAAGAGGCTTACCTCCTGTTCTTAATAAGCTTTCACCTCAGCTTTAGCTGGCTCACATTGTTCCCACCCTTATGTAATCTAATCAACTCTGGGAAAATTACACAGCTCAATTCTGACCCATAGACCATAATCAGTGAAGAAAGACAACTGCACCTCCTTCATGATAACGGTCAATACTGGAGCCCTCCAAGGATGTGTCCTTGGCCCCCGACTCTACTCCCCATGCATCTATGACTATGTAGCCAAATTCCAACTGAATGCCATCTACAAGTTTGCTGATGACACCACTGTGGTAGGACGGAATCCAAAAATTGCCAGAATACAGGAAGGAGATAGAGGGCTTGGTGACATAGTGCAATGAAAACAACTTCTGTCCAATTGTTGGCAAAGCATTAGTCATCCCTGTCTCTAAAAGTATACCGTTTTGGATACTGTTGTGGGGGGATGACCTATCAGGGGGCAACAGCAGCAGCATCAGATGGGTGTCACCATGGCTGACTCTGTTTTTAAGAAGGGCAGGACAAAGAGCACTAGAGCAGTAGTTATAGGGGACCGCATAGTTAGAGTTAGAAATAGGTGCTTCTGTGGACATAAAAGAGACTCCAGGATGGTGTGTTGCTTCCCTGGTGCCAGGGTCCAGGATGTCTCTGAATGGGCAGAAGGCATTCTGAAGGGAGAGGGTGAACAGCCAAAGGTTGTGGTACATAATGGTACTAACGACATAAGTAGGATGAGTGACAAGGTCCTGGAGCAGACGTTCAGGGAGTTAGGTAGAAAGTTACAAAGCAGGACCTCCAAGGTTGTAATCTAAGCATTACTCTCTGTGCCACAAGCCAGTGAGGCTAGAAATAGGAGGATAGTACAGCTCAACAAGTAGCTAAACAGATGGTTTAGGAGAGAGGGTTTCAGATATCTGGACCATCGAGATCTCTTCCAGGGCAGGTGGGGCCTTACAAGAACATAAGAACATAAGAACTAGGAGCAGGAGCAGGCCATCTGGCCCTTCGAGCCTGCTCCGCCATTCAACAAGATCATGGCTGATCTTTTCGTGGACTCAGATCCACTTACCCGCGCTCTCACCGTATCCCTTAATTCCTTTATTGTTCAAAAAAATCTACCTTAGCTTTAAAAACATTAACTGAAGTAGCGTCAACTACTTCACTGGACAAGGAATTCCATAGATTAACAACACTCTGGGTGAAGAAGTTCCTTCTCAATTCAGTCCTAAATCTGCTCCCTCTAATCTTGAGGCTATGCCCTCTTGTCCTAGCTTCACCTGCCAGTGGAAACATCCTCTCTACTTCTATCTTATCTATTCCCTTCATAATTTTATATGTTTCTATAAGATCCCCCCTCAATCTTCTGAATTCCAATGAGTATAATCCCAATCTACTCAGTCTCTCCTCATAAGCCAACCCCCTCAACTCCGGAATCAACCTAGTGAACCTCCTCTGCGCCCCCTCCAGTGCCAGTATATCCTTTCTCAAGTAAGGAGACCAAAACTGCACACGGTACTCCAAGTGTAGCCTCACCAGCACCTTGTACAGCTGCAACATAACCTCTCTGCTTTTAAACTCAATTCCTTTAGCAATGAAGGACAAAATTCCATTTGCCTTCCTAATTACTTGTTGTACCTGCAGACCAACCTTCTGTGATTCATGCGCAAGGGCACCTAGGTCCCTCTGCATAGCAGCATGCTGCAACTTTTTACCATTCAAGTAATAATCCTTTTTACTATTACTCCTACCAAAATGTATGACTTCACATTTATTTACATTGTATTCCATCTGCCAGACCTTTGCCCACTCACTCAATGTATCTATGTTCCTCTGCAAAGTTTCACAGTCCTCTGCACACTTTGCTCTGCCACTCATCTTAGTGCCATCTGCAAACTGCAAACCCTACACGTGGTGCCCAACTCCAAATCATCTATATAATTTGTAAATAATTGCGGTCCCAACACCGATCCCTGAGGCACACCACTAGTCACTGATTGCCAGCCAGAATAGCACTCATTTATCCCCACTGTTTGCTTCCTGTTAGTCAACCAATCCTCTATCCATGCTAATACTTTACCCCTAACGCCATGCATCCTTATCTTATACAGCAGCCTCTTGTGCGGCACCTTGTCAAAGGCCTTTTGGAAATCTAGGTACACCACATCCACTGGGTCCCCTTTGTCCACCTTGCTCGTAATGTCTTCATAGAATTCCAAAAGATTTATCAAGCATGACCTGCCCTTCATGAACGCATGCTGCATCTGCCCAACCGGGGGGTTGCATCTAAACTCGAGGGGCACAAATATTCTGGCTGGGAGGTTTGCTGGTGTCAGTCAGGGGGATTTAAACGAGGTTGGCAGGGGTGTGGGGACCAAAGCAAAGGTGAATGGACTGAAAGGCAACTAGAGAATAGGGCCAGTAAGACACAGAGGAAGAGCAGGCAGGGTGTGGTTGTTGGTCAAAGCAGGTCTGCTGGAATGAAGTGCATGTGTTTCAATGCTAGATGTGTAACAGGTAAAGCAGATGAACTTAGAGATTGGATCAGTACTTAGAATTGTGACGTTGTTGCTATTACAGAGACTTGGTTAAGGGAGGAACAGGTTTGGCAGCTTAACATTCCAGAATAGATGTTTCAGGCAGAATAGAGGGGGATGTAAAAGGGGTGGGGGAGTTGCACTACTTGTTAAGGGGAATATCACAGCTGTACTGCAGGAGGACACCTCAGATGGCTCATACAGCGAAGCAATATGGATAGAGCTCAGAAACAGGAAGGGTGCAGTCACAATGTTTGGGGTTTACCATAGGCCTCCCGACAGCCAGTGCGAGGTTGAAGAACAGACACGTCAGCAGATTTTGGCAAGATAGAAAAGTAACAGGGTTGTTGACATGGGTGATTTGAACTTCCCATACATTGAATGGAACTCAATTAGTGTCTGGGGCTCGGATGGGGCAGAGTTTGTAATAACTGGTGGCAGTGGAAGGGTGCCATTCAGGGATCAGTGCTGGGACCATTGCTGTTTGTACTGTAAGTAAATGATCTGGAGGAAAATGTAACTGTTTTGATTAGTAAGTTTGCCAATGACACAAAGGTTGGTGGATTTGTTAATAGCAATGAGGACCGTCAAAGGATACAGCTGGATACAGATCGGTTGGTGACTTGGGCAGTGAGATGGCAGGTGGAGTTTAATCCGGAAAAAATGTGAGGTAATGCATTTTGGAAGATCTAATCCAGATGGAAAATATACAGTAAATGGCAGAACCCTTAAGAGTACTGATAGGCAGAGGGACCTGGGTGTACAGTGGCAACGCAGGTAGTCAAAAAGGCATATGGCATGCATGCCTTCATCAGCCAGGGCACTGAGTTTAACAATTGTCAGGTAATGTTGCAGCTTTATAGAACCTTAGTTAGGCCACATTTGGAATATTGTGTTCAATTCTGGTCGCCACACATTCCAGAAGGATATGGTGGCTTTGGAGAGGGCACAGAAAAGATTTAACAGGATGTTGCCTGGTATGGAGGGCATTAGCTATGATGAGAGGTTGAGAAACTTGGATTGTTCTCCCTGGAATGACGGAGGTTGAGGGGTGACCTGATAGACTTCTACAAGATTATGAAGGGCATGGACAGAGTGGACAGTCAGAAGCTTTTTCCCAGGGTGGAAGTGTCGGTTACCAGGGGCCATGGGTTTAAGGCGATGTACAAGGAAAGCTTTTTTCCACAGAGGGTGGTGGCTGCCTGTACCTCGCTGCCGGGGGACATAGTGGAAGCAGATACTATAGTGAGTCTTAAAGGATGTCTTGACAAATATACGAATAGGACGAGAATAGAAGGATATGGTCCCCGGAAGGGTCGGGGGTTTTAGTTGTGAGGGGCAGCAAGTCGGTGCAGGCTTGGAGGGCCGTAAGGCCTGTTCCTGTACTGTAATTTTCTTTGTTCTTTGTTCAAAAGAACTGATCATTGATTTCAGAAAGAAAGGAGGAGAATACGCCCCTGTCTGTCACCGACTCCATTGGTTCATGAAATCTTTGTGGTAATGTTGCTGGATTAGAAATCCAGAACCCCAGGTGAATGTTCTGAGTAAGTGGGTACAAATCCCATCCTAGTAGGTGCTGAAATTAAATTCAGTGAAAAAATAACTTGGAACAAACAGAACAAAAGCTAATCTAATGGTGAGAGATAAAAGGTACTGCAGATGCTGGAGAATCCGAGATAACAAGCATGGGGCTGGATGAACACAGCAGGTCAAGCAGCATCATAGGAGCAGTCGAGAACGCCCTCGACCGTGTCTCCCGCATTTCCCGGAACACATCCCTCACGCCCCGTCCCCGCAACAATAACCAAAAAAGAATCCCCCTCGTCCTCACATACCACCCCACCAACCTTCGGATCCAACGCATCATCCCCCGACACTTCCGCCATCTGCAATCAGACCCCACCACCAAAGACATCTTTCCCTCCCCACCCTTATCTGCCTTCCGGAGGGACCACTCCCTCCGCGACTCCCTTGTCAGCGCCACACTCCCCTCCAGCCCCACCACACCCGGCACTTTTCCTTGTAACCGCAGGAAGTGCTACACCTGCCCCCACACCTCCTCCCTCACCCCAATCCCAGGCCCCAAGAAGACTTTCCACATCAGGCAGATGTTCACCTGCACATCTGCCAATGTGGTATACTGCATCCGCTGTACCCGTTGTGGCTTCCTCTACATCGGGGAAACCAAGCGGAGGCTTGGGGACCGCTTTGCAGAACACCTGCGCTCAGTTCGCAACAAACAACTGCACCTCCCAGTCGCGAACCATTTCAACTCCCCCTCCCATTCCTCAGATGACATGTCCACCCTGGGCCTCCTGCAATGCCACAGTGATGCCACCCAAAGGCTGCAGGAACAGCAAATCATATTCAGCCTGGGAACCCTGCAGCCCAATGGCATCAATGTGGATTTCACAAGCTTCAAAATCTCCCCTCCCCCAACCGCATCCCAAAACCAGCCCAGCTCATCTCCACCTCCCTCACCTGTTTTTCCTCTCACCTCAAGCCACACGCCCATCTCCTATCTACTAACATCATCCCGCCCCCTTGACCTGTCCATCCAATTCCAACAAGTTCACCTACGTCCTTTCAAGATTGAATTTGGCATCCTTACCCAGTCTGGCCTACATGTGACTCCAGGTCAAGCACTTGCTGTTTAACTGATAAATAGTCACATTATCACAGCTGATCCTGTATGTCATTTTTAAACAGAACTCTGTAACAGTGCATTAATCAATCTTGAATTATAACACTTAGGTAAACACACATCCCTTCAGACACGGAAGCACTAAGACCAGCAACTTTTCTAGTCATTGGGTCATCAACTAACTTTCAATATCTTTTGTATGTGTTTCTGTTCATTTTATTTCATTTTGACCACTCGGCAAATTTTAGGTACATTTTTAGAGTCATGGAGTCAGAGAGATATACAGCACGGAAGCAGACCGCTCGGTCCAGCTTGTCTATGCCAATCAAATATCCTAAATTAACCTAATACTAATTGCCATTCGCCCTTCTAAACCCTTCCTATTCTTATACCCATCAGATACCTTTCAAATGTTGTAATTGTACCAGCATCCACCACTTCCTCTGGCAGCTCATTCCATATGTACACTGAACTCTGCGTGAAAAAGTTGCCCCTCAGGTCCCTTTTGAATCTTTCCCTTCTCACCTTAAACCTATGCCCTCTAACTTTGGACTCTCCTACTCTGGGGAAAAAAGCCTTGGCTATTCACCCTATCCATGCCCTTCATGATTTTATAAATCTCTACAAGGTCACGCCTCAGCCTCCAACGCTCCAGGGAAAATAGTCCCAGCATTTTCAACCTCTAAGGACTGCCTGGAAATGTGGTGGAGACAGGTTAGGCTGATGCATTCAAAACAGCATTGGATGATAAGTTGGATAGAAATACTGTTCAAAGGTATGGGGATAAAGCAGGGGATTGACACTAGGTCATGGATACCTATTTGAAGAGCCACTACAGTCACAATGGGCTCAAGGGCCTCCTTCCGTGCGGTAACAATTCTGTGATCCTGTGAAAAGTAAAACATTCTGAGATTTCGAATCAGTTAAAGGGGGTAGAAGGGAAGTTGAACCATTGTATAAGGATCATAAGAAAAAAGAAAAAGTTACTGAAATGAAATTAAATAGGGAAGGACACTGTCATTCGTCAGGACAGTTCTCACTGCTGTGACAATTTCTAACACATGGAGCTGATATTTACAATTTGAGCACTAGATGGTGATGTAACTCAAGAATTTGTTGTCATCAAGTTAGAAATAATCTCAGACTCTCATAGGAATTGATGTCAGAATCAAATCATTACACCATCCTTTGTTCAAATCAATCCAAAACACCATTGCAGACAGTGGAGCGAGTCTGGCTGAAAGACAGAGGCCTTTTCTCCATTTGTCTGTCATTGAGGTTGCTCATTTTCTATCAGGCTGAAATGTGTTTCCAAACCCCTGGTTGGCTTTGTTAACTTTTGCAAAATCACAAGCCACAAGCTATCTCGGAATTTTGATCTGATAGCGCTATTTATTCACACCCAATCTTCCACAATGGGTTATCACTGCAACTAGACACACACACACACACTCACGCACGCACGCACACATGCACACACAGCCTCTCACACATATTCACTCATACAGACATATACACACCCTCAAACACACACACACACCCCCACACACATACACACACATCCACCCACACCCATACCCACACACACACACCCACATACACACACACAGTCACTCACACACACTCACTTATACAGACACACACACACACACACTCACACGTGCTCACTCATACAGACACACACACC
>JAHRHZ010000012.1:6640663-6680215 GCA_024137785.1 Ginglymostoma cirratum
AACAGAGGATGAGAAGCAGAGGGGCAGAAACAGAGTATGAGAAACCAGGTGGCAGAAACAGAGGATGAGAAGGAGAGGATGAGATGTGGAGGAGCTGAAACAGAGGATGAGAAACAGAGTGGCAGATACAGAGGATGATATTCAGAGAGGCAGAAACAGAGGATGAGAAACACTTGAGCAGAACGAGAGGATGAGATACAGAGAATGAGAAACACATGAGCAGAAACCAAGAATGAGAAACAAAGAATGGGAAGCAGATGAGCAGAAATTGAGGATGTTAAACTTAGTGGCAGAACCAGATGATGAGAAACAGAGAATGAGAAACAGAGTGGCAGAACCAGATGATGAGAAGCAGAGAGTGAGAAACAGAGTGGCAGAACCAGATGATGAGAAGCAGAGAATGAAAAACAGAGTGGCAGAACCAGATGATGAGAAACAGAGAATGAGAAACAGAGTCACAGAAACAGAGGATGACAAACAGAGAGGCTGAAGAAGATAATGAGAAATACAGGTTGAGAAACGGGGCAGAAACAGTGATGAGAAAATGAGGATGAGAAACAGAGAGTCAGAAACACAGGATGAGAAACAGAGGATGAGAAACAGAGGATGAGAAAAAGAGTAACAGAAACAGAGAATGAGAAACACAGAGGAAGGAACAGAGGATGACATACAGAGGGGAAGAATTAGATGATGAGAAACAGTGGGACAGAAATAGTAATGAGAAAATGAGGACAACAAACAGAGGGGCAGAAACAGAGGATGAGAAATAGTTGGGCAGAATCAGGTGATAAGAAACAGATGATGAAAATCAAAGAGGCAAAACCAGCGGATGAGAAACACTGGAGCAAAATGAAGTGATGAGAAACAAAGGATGAGAAATAGAGGAGCAGAAACAGAGGATGAGTAACAGAGGCACAGAAACAGTTGATGAGAGACAGAGGATGAGAATCCAAGGAGCAGAAGCAGAGTATGAGAAACAGAAAGGCAGAAACAATTGATTAGATACAGAGGCACAGTAACAGATTATGAGAATCAGAGGATGAGAAACAGAGGATCAGAAACAGAGGTGCAGAAATAGAGAATGAGAAACAGAGGGGCAGAAACAGATGCTGAGAGACAGAAGAGAAGAAACAGGGTAGTAGACACAAAGTAAGACAAACAGAGGGGCAGAAACAGATGATGAGAAACCGAGGGGCAGAAACAGTTGATGAGAAATGGAGGATGACAAACAGAGGAGCAGAAACAGGGTATGATAAACAGAAGGGCAGAAATAGATGATTAGAAACAAGGGGCAGTAACAGATTATGAGAATCTGAGGATGAGAAGCAGAGGGCAGAAACAGAGTATCGGAAACTTAGGAGCAGAAATAAATAATGAGAGACAGAGGATGAGCAACAGAGGGACAGAAACAGACAAAAAAATGATTAGAGTCAGAGGGGCAGTAACAGATTATGGGAATCAAGGGATGAGAAACAGAAGGACAGAAACAGAGTATAAGAAATAGTGGGGCAGACACAAATGATTAGAAACAAGATGAGAAGCGGAGGTGCAGAAACAGATGATAAGAAACAGAGGAGCAGAAACAGAGAGGCAGAAACAGATGATGAGAAACAGACAATCAGAAACAGAGGATGAGAAACAGTGAATGGGAAAAAGGGGCAGAAACAGAGAACGAGAAACAGAGGGGTAGAAACAACACAGCAATACAGAGATAACAAGAACTGCAGATGCTGGAATGAGACATAACACAGTGTGGAGCTGGAGGAACACTGCAGGCCAGACAGCATCAGAGGAGCAGGAACGTTGATGTTTCGGGGTGCGACCCTTCTTCAGAAACGGGGGAGGGGGAAGGGAGCTGGGAAATAAATAGAGGGAGGAGAGGTGGGGCTGGGGAAGATAGATAGGTTGGTGATAGGTGAGTGCATGTAGGGAGTGGTGGTGTTTGGTCAATCGGGTGGGTGGGGCAGATGGGTGGGAGAGAAGATGGACAGGTGGTGTCAGGTCAAGGAGGAGGGAATGAGAGGGTGAGTTGGACATGAAATGAGGCCGGAGATGGGGAGATTTTAAGACTGGTGAATTCCTTGTTTAGTCCTGACCCGAAACGTCAACTTTCCTGTTCCTCTGATGCTGCCTGGCCTGCTGCGTTCCTCACAGTAATATGTACTGCTGCAGAAAATCCATTGAGCAATGGCGTGAGTGAATTACACCAAGTAATAGCTGATGAATTCTTTCACCAGTGATGTCAACATCTCTGAATGAATAAGGAAAAAAGTCACACATTTGTGTTTTGCTATTAATTTTGCAAATCATTCACATTATCAGGTTATGCGTTTTTTTTTAATTCAGTCCCAGGATATTGCCATAACTGCCTTGGTCAGCAATCATTCATTTTAATTGCAAAAATATCCTTTATTCATAAAAATATCTTTATCTACATTCAAAGGTACTAAGGCAGTTCTATACAGTCTTTGCGTGTCAAGAACAAACGTTGGAATTTGACATTCCCTGCAGTTTCAAAAACCAAGGGAATTCGGAGTCATAGAGATGTATAACATTTAAACAGACCATTCAGTCCAACTTTGGACACTATTTACATACATTAAGGCCAGCAATCATTGTCCATCCCTAGTTACACTGGAGAAAGTGGTAGTGAGCTGACTTCTTGAGCCACTGCATGTTGTTCCGATAGACTCCCCCAAGTACTGATAGGATGAGAGTTCCAGGACTTTGACCTAATGGACATCAGTTATATTGTTCCATTACAGGAAGGTGTGTGGCTTGGAGGTAAACTTACGGGTGGGATTTATTATAAGTGCTATGAATTCTTTTCCTTTATTTTGTATTATTCCTTCCTTCTTCTGTGGTTTTCTCTTCTGCCTAAATCATCCTTGCACCTCAGTCCCTCACAGACACCACGCCCGTAAAAGTCAACTTTGGGAAGTTCGGCCTGAGAAAGTTCATTTTTACTTGAGTGAACCATGTTGTTTTCATGTGAGAATTATTTTGAGATGTGGTGCATCGTGACAGGAGAGACAGGCATTGCCATCAACTCCAAGTTTTTCTTTCTCTGGTTCTATCAGTGAAGGTTCAAATGAAACGGTTGTAAATGCAGCTATCACTAACAGTAGCGATGCATATTGATGAGACCATGTGAGTAAAGGCTAAGGCTTGCTGGTATTCATTTTTAAAGGGACAGAATTTAACAACAGAGCAGTTACACTAAGTATGACTAGAATGTTGGTGTAGACTATTGTTCTGCATGTCTACATAAATGATCTGGAGGAAGGTATAGATGGTCTGATTAGCAAGTTGGCAGATGACACTAAGATTGGTGGAGTAGCAGGTAGTGAAGGGGACTGTCAGAGAATGCAGCAGAATATAGATAGATTGGAGAGTTGGGTGGAGAAATGGCAGATGGAGTTCAATCCAGGCAAATGCGAGGTGATACATTTTGGAAGATCCAATTCAAGTGCGAACTATACGCTAAATGGAAACGCCCTGGGGAAAATTGATGCAGAGAGACATCTGGGTGTTCAGGTCCATTGTACCCTTAAGGGGGCAACGCAGGTCGATAGAATGGTCAAGAAGGCATACGGCATGCTTACATTCATCGGACAGGGTATTGAGTACAAGAGTTGGCAGGTCATGTTACAGTTGTATAGGACTTTGGTTCGACCACATTTGAAATACTACGTACAGTTCTGGTCGCCACATTACCAAAAGGATGTGGTTGCTTTGGAGAGGGTGCAGAGGAGGTTCACCAGGATGTTGCCTGGTATGGAGGGTGCTAGCTATGAGGAAAGGTTGAGTAGATTAGGATTATTTACATTAGAAAGACAGAGGTTGAGGGGGGACCAGATTGAGGTCTACAAAATCATGAGAGGTATAGACAGGGTGGATAGCAAGAAGCTTTATCCCAGAGTGGGGGACTCAATTACAAGGGGTCACGATTTCAAGGTGAGAGGGGAAAACTTTAAGGGAGATATGCGTGGAAAGTTCTTTACGCAGAGGGTGGTGGGTGCCTGGAACGCGTTGCCAGCGGAGGTGGTAGAGGCGGGCATGAATGCGTAATTTAAGATGTATCTAGACAGATACATGAATGGGCAGGGAGCAGAGGGATGCAGATCCATGGAAAGTAGGCAACAGGTTTAGATAGAGGATCTGGATCGACACAGGCTTGGAGGGCCAAAGGGCCTGTTTCTGTGCTGTAATTTTCTTTGTTCTTTGTTCTTTGTATGGCGAAAAACAGAAACATTTTGACAATGCTTCTCCTCTTGCACTCATCAAGACATTTTCAAGAAATACCAGTGTCATTGGAAACAACGGTTTTTATCATGTATGAGAACAACCTGGCAATTGCTTTTCGATTATTCATTCACAGGAAGTGGGCATCACTGGCCAGGCCAGCATTTATTGCCCATCACTAATTGCCCAGAGGGCAGTTAAGAGTTGACCACATCACTGTGTATTCGGAGTCACGCGCAGGCCAGACCAGGTAAGGATGGCAGTTTCCTTCCCTAAAGGATATTAGGGACCCAGAAGGGTTTTTCCTGACAATTGACAAGTTTCATAGTCACCATTAAATTCTTAATTCCAGATTTTTATCGAATTTAAGTTTCTCTATCAGCCATGGAGGAATTCAAACATGTCCCCAGAACATTACCTGATTAATATTCTGGCCGTAAAACCAATAGGCCAGCAACTCCCCTGATTTTGGTTAGCAAGAGGACTTTAATTGTTCGAGGTGTTGCTATGGTGTCGGCACCAATTAGATGACAATTTTATCCTTGCGCCAACCAACGCAGGGGTTATGATGAAGAGTTCTGGCCTTCACATTATAATGTCAAGACAGTGGAGAAGTTGCAAAGATAATATGCAAGAATGATGCCACACCTGAGAGGTTGTGACAATCAGAAAAGACTGAATAGAAAAGACTTCCTTCCACCAGAGAAATGACTGGGGACGATCTTTTCGAGGTCTATAAGAGCATGTAGGATTTTGACAGGGTAGGTACTGAAATAACTCCACGGAATCAGGTATCCTGTCACCAAGTTACTCTCTATTTACACGTGGAAATCCCTTGACACCGATCCAGCGCCCTCAGAGCCAGCTCAGAGTGAACAGGATGACTGACATTCCTGTTTATATGTGTACATTAGGTGGGTTACAGGGAATGGGGGAATGGGTCTCGGTGGAATGCTTTTCGGAAGGTCAGTGTGGACTTGTTGGGCCAAAGGACTTGTTTCCTCACTGTATGGGTTCTATGATTCTAATCTATGATTCTATACCTGTCATCCAGGGCTCCCTGATTGGAAATTAACAGCCCCAATCAGGGAACTCACATTCTATGAGGGCCACTTGGCTGACCTCTTTACAATAACTACAGGTACAGAGAGGAGATTCCAAATGCTAGGGGAGGCCAAATTTAAGGGCCCTGAGCATCTCACTGATAAATCCAATGAGCATCTTAGGACTAACGACTTCACCAAGAGGAGAGTTAGAATGTCAAACTTCATGGAGCAGTGACTAGTGTATGGTGTTTTTAAGTGGAAAACAGATAAACAGCTGGAGATGAGGGAAGTAGAAGGATTGGCCAATGGGATACGTTGAAGAAAGGGGAGAGAATGGTCATGTCTGCTCCGTCATGGATCAGAAGGCTGAATGGCCAGTCTCTGGGCTGTAAACTCTGCATAATTTTCCATTTGGTCTGGTCCTGCCTGGAAAGGTTTCTTTTGATGATGGTTGAGCACAAGGTTTTCATCAGGATCCACCATATTCCACTGTGTTTTTGATTAAGACTGGTGCGGGTGGGACATAAGAATCATAACTTTGCAGCATCTGCTGATGTGATGTGATACTGGCTTGGAAAATAGGAAAAGATCACTGAGTCACAGAAAGGATAGCTTCCAGGCCGTTAAAGTCTTCAGGCTAAGGACATCAAACTGCAGATGCAGAGAAAGTCTTTACATTTATATAGCACCTTTCACCTGTTAATCAGCGATGTCCCAAAGCACTTCCCAACCTAGAGAGTACTGTTATGAAGTCAAGTCACTGTTGTAATGCCAGGAACATGGCAGCATACTTGTGCACAGAAAGATCCCACAGACAATTAAAAGAGGTGGCAGGGAGATGATGACCTAGCGGTATTATTGCTGGACTGGTAATTCCAAGGACCCAACTAATGTTCTGGGTAAATAAAATCTGAAATAACTGTGGGTGCTGGAAATCAGAAACAAAAACAGAAGTTGTTGGAAACTTTAGTGGGTCTGGCTGCATCTCTGGAGAGAAATCAGAGTTAATGTTTCAGGTGCAGTGTCCCTCCCTCAGAAATGTTCTGTGGATTTGGGTTCAAATCCTGCCATGAGAGATGGTGGAATTTGAAATTGATTTTAAAATGAAGCCTGACATCAAGAGTCTAGGGATGACCACCAATCCATTATTGATTGTTGGGAAAGACCCATCTCATTCACTCATGTCCTTCAGGAAAGGAAACTGCCATCGTTACTTGGTCTGGCCTACATTTGACTCCTGACCCACAATGTGTGATATGATTGGCTCTTAACTGCCTTCTGGGTAATAAATGCTGGCCTAGCCAGGGACGGCCTCATCCTGTGAATGAATAATAACATTTTTAAAATCTGCTTTAGTATTGTTTAGACTTCAGGTAGAAGGCCCTGACTCTTCTTTGAAATTATGCCATGAAATCTTTGATATAGGCCTGAGAGAGAAGAGAGGTGTCAACTGAAGATCTCATTCACAGACCATGCAGCTTCATCTGTGCAGCTTTCCCACAGTGCTACGCTGGAGTGACAGCCTCGATCTCTGTGCTCAGCGAATGTGTTGGGCACCTGGCCTACTGACTGAGGGCAGCAAGTGTTATCCACTGAGCCTTGATTGCTAAATCAGGCAGGAAGACCTGTATTGGGATGGGGTCATCTGATGACTAGCCTCCCCCACCATTTCCAAACATTAGACATTGCTGCATCCAAATTTAATAACAAAATACATTCTCTGGGCATTTGATCACGCACTAGATCAACCGATGAGGAACTCTTTACTGTAGAGGGTTTTGTCGAGACTGGGTCATGAAGTATTTTAAAGGTAGACAGATTTTTAATCAATAATCAGGTCGAGGGCATGGGGAAAAGACAGGAAAGTGGACCTGCGGATTATCAGATCAGCCATGATCATGTTGAATGGTAGGGAATTCTCGATGGGTTGAATGGCCTATTTCCGTTCCTACAAAATCCATCTTCACAATATAACTCCTGCTGTCATGTTAAGTGAGGGTTCACATTGCAATAAAGTTTCGAGTGGGTGGGTCTCAGTGTGTAATGGCTGCTTTTATTTCGGTCATTGGACTATTCTCCCCCCAGGTACACCATGACAAGATCTTGGAGAGTATTAGCTACATGGTACATTGGGTGGTCAGAGGTTCGCTTCCTGGCCAGTGAGTCGAGAGCTTTGGAGAAAGGAGCTCGGGCCTCACATCATGTTGAGGAAAGGGAAAATTAGAAATATATTTTAGGCCACAGGGGGAGGAGAAAGGAAGAGAGAATTGAGTTTTCTTTTTCATTCTCTCATGGGACATGGGTGTCACTGACAAGACCTGTCCCTAACCATCGTTGAAACAAACGGTTTCCAATGTCATTTCAGACACCAATGTATCGATCCCATTGCCGTGGGACTGGAGTCACATGTAGGCCAGATCAGGTAAGGACGGCAGACTTCCTTCCCAAAAGGAATGAGTGACCCAAATGTACTCTTGCAATAATTGACGATCATTGTCACAGTCACAATCACTGAGATCAGCTCTATGCCCCAAAATGGGGTGAAGTGTTGGAGAAGGAGTATTGCTAACCCAGAGCCCCAGGTTAATGACTGGGGACATCAGTTCAAACCCCTTCATGCTGCTAACTTCACAAAGAAATCTGGGATTAAAAATGAACCTTGTGATGACTGTATCACCATCGTTGATCATTTAGAGAGCGAGCATCTGCTTCTTTAATGTATAAGTCTGCTGCCTTTACCCGTACCAGGTCTGATTTATGTGTGACTCCAAACTCATAGCGATGTGGTGCATGCAGGAGGATATTTTCCCTGGTTGGGGCACTAGAATCAGAGGTCACAGTCTCAGGATACAAGGTTGGCCATTTAGGGTTGAAATGACGGGGGGAAATACCCTTAATTCAAAGCGTAGTGAACCTTTGGAATTCCCGACCATGGAAAAATGTGTAGGCCAAATCAGAAATATATTCAAGAAAGAGATTGATAAAAGTTTTAAAATTCAAGGCCTCAAGGGGTATGAGAAGCAATCAGGAAAATGGCACTGAGACAGTGGATCAGTCATGAGCATATTGAATGGTGGAAAGGGTTCGAAGTGTCGAATGGCCTATTACTGCTCCTAGTTTCTCTGACTCCTCGTGGGGATGGGTAATAAATAAAGGCCTGCACAGTGACATCTTCATCCTGCGAACAAACCTCCTTCCTTTAGCTTATTCTGTGAATTTCACTTCCATCCACGATGGGCTGTGAACCCACACCCTCTGGGCAGTAGCCTACATTTCAGGGTTACCAGGCGAGTGACATGACCACTAGCCAACCCCGACCCCACACCCACACCCACACCCACACCCACACCCCCCATCCCACCCTCTCCCTACCACTCCTCCCCAACTCGGGAAGCAATGATGAGGGACCATCAGATTTAAGAGAACACAACATTCTGTAAAATCCCAAGGACAATTCTGCAAAATGGGCACTCCAATAAAGAGTAAATGGGAAAAGAAACAGCTGATCCTAAACTTAGATCTTTAACCTGTTCGCAGAATTAATACATTGCAGAAGGAGGCCATTCACCCATTGTGCCTGCACCGTTCTATCCTATACTGCCAATCTCCTGCCTTGTCCCCATACCCTTACGCGCTATTTCAATCCAAATAGCCATCCAGTACCCTCTCGAATGCCTCAATTGAACATGCTTCTGCCACATTTCCAGGCAGTGCGTTCCAAACCCTGACTACTCGCTGAGTGAAAGAGTTTTTTCTCACATCAACCTTGCTTCAGTTGCCCATCACTTTTAATTCTGTCATTAATTGCCCTGAGCTATGATTGTTGAGCGCTGCTTTAATAATTGAGCATGTGGGAGAGCCCTTAACTCACAGACTTGACTCATTGCTGCTGTCACTTTCTCCCCAGAACACATGAGCTTTCTAATCACAATGAGCCACAGCTTCTGACAGCAGCTGTGATCTATGGGACAACGCTCCGAAAATAGACTGCAGGAGATAACATCCCAGGAAGTCTGCCTGTGCCATCTCAGTACTACCCCGACCGGGAACAGAGCTGCTTTTAGTCTGGCCTTTGCCCCCGCAGCTGAATCACTCTGTTTCCTGAGGGTGAGGTTCACCTCTATGGGGTAGAGCAGTGACCAGCCCTTCAGGGAGTGGGAACACAGCCGGACTTGCCCAACTTGGACCACCCAGTCTATCTGCAGTGGAATCTTCCAGAAGGTAATGAGTTCATTTTACACTTGGACTGCTGAACTGGATCTCATGTCATTATTTTTCAATTGATTAGTTAGACCGTAACAAAGAGCACAGGCTTTGCTCATTCACATGACAGTGCTGTTGATGTGGATGATGCTTGTGGCTACAAGAGATCTTTTCTCAGTCGTTTGGCAGCACTCGACGGCCTCCCAAAGTATTAATTCCAAGTGCGGCTGCAACTCCAGGCTGTAATCAGTTATCTTTCATGTGTCCAACTCAACTGCAGTTCACTGCTTCTTGTTGTGATCTGTTTTTCCATTGGTGCAATATTCATTCCAATGTCCCCACTACATCCCAGTAAATCCGAAGGGCTCTGTACAGCTGGGATTTTCCATTCGGATAGCGCCGATGTGAAGATTTCTCTTACTGGGCTAACTTTTAGCTTCTGGTAAAAAAAAATTACCTTGCATCTGAAATGGGATCAGGATGCACTGCCTGGGAAAGTGGTGGAGGTGGATTCTATAGGCGCTTTCAAATGAGAGCTGGATATATATTTGAAAGTAACGAATTTAGAGGAGTACGGAGATAGGGCTGGAGAACAGGCCTGGGGGAGTAGCTCTTTCAGGAGGTGATACAGCCACGATGGGACGACTGGCCTCCTTCTGTAGTGGAAAATTCTATGATGTTATAGTTAGTTGTGTGAACAACTAAATATGGTTAACTATGTTTTAACATCGTGCTATTTGAGGAAAGTTGTATAAATGTAACTTTAACTCTCCCAGGTATCGAAGATCCGCTGATAAGTTCAGAGCGCTTAAAACTTTTGTCAGAATTGACAGCGTAGACACTGAGAAATTATTTCTTCCATTTAATGAATAAAACATAGAACATAGAACATAGACCATTACAGCACAGTACAGGCCCTTCGGCCCTCGATGTTGCGCCGACCTGTGAAACCAATCTGAAGCCCATCGAACCTACACTAATCCATTATCATCCATATGTTTATCCATCGACTATTTAAATGCCCTTAAAGTTGGCGAGTCTACACCTGCTGCAGGCAAGGCATTCCATGCCCTGACTACTCTCTGAGTAAAGAACCTACCGCTGACATCTGTCCTATATCTATCACCCCTCAATTTAAAGCTATGTCCCCTCGTGCTAGCCATCACCATCCGAGGAAAGAGGCTCTCACTGTCCACCCTTTCCAATCCTCTAATCATCTTGTAGATGAATCTAGATCTCGGGATGTAGCTCACTGACCTGTTACAGCTGTCGGTTGGTAGTACTGAGGCTTTTCATTTTGTACTCATTAGGACACACGCAAGAATGCCAAATTGCACATGACCACAACAATTTAACCTGCAGAAGGAAAGGGTGCTGATTGGTTGGAAAGTAGAACTTAAGTTATAGAAAAAGAAAGAACTGCGGATACTGTAAACCAGGAACAAAAACAGAAATTGCTGGAAAAGCTCAGCAGGTCTGGCAGCATTTGTGCAGAAAAAATCAGAGTTAACGTTTCAGGTCCGATGAGAACTGATGGTAATTAGAAAATGATGGTTTGCATGCAGAAGATAAGGTTGGGGTGGTGGGGATGGGGTGTGTAAGGAGTAAATGATATGTGGGGATAGAACCCAAAGAGAGAGAAGAACAGTTGGACAGATAAAGGAGTAGATAACGATCTGACTGGGAGAGCAAATTGCTGTTAATGGAAACTGTTAGTGACTAACAATAGATAGTGCATAGTGGCAATGTGATAACAGGGCCTGGTGTGTGGGGTTCGGGTCTAGGACATGGGAAAGCTCAGGCCCTGAAATTTTGAACTCGATATGGAATCCGGAGGGCTGCAGGGTCCCCAAGTGGAAGATGAGGTGTTGCTTTTCCAGCTTGTGCTGAGCTTCGCTGGAGCACAGCAGCAAGCCTGAGACAGAGATGTTGGCCAGGGAACAGGGTAGTGTGTTAAAGTGGCAGGCAATAGGCAGTTCAGGCTCTTTTTTTGTGAGCACAATGCAGATGTTCTGCAAAATGGTCACCCAGCCTATGCTTTGTTTCCCCAAAGTAGAGGAGACCGCACTGTGAGCAGCGAATGCAGTAGACTAGATTGTGGGATGTGGGCATCCCTGGCCTGGCCAGCATTTATTCCCCATCCCTAGTTGCCCTTGAGAAGGTGGTGGTGAGCTGCCTTCTTGAACTGCTGCAGTCTACCTGCTGTGGATTGACCTACAATGCCATTAGGGAGGGAATTCCGGGATATTTACCCAGTAGCAGTGAAGGAACTATCAACTTAATTTGACTTGATATATTATTGTCCCATACCGAGATACAGTGAAATCCGTGGAGAAAAAGTGGAATTATTTCAAGCCCAGTGACTTCTTCAGAACAGATAGCATCTAGGAAGAGATGGTATATATGCTGATGATGAAGGGTAGAGATGGACAGACCAGAAGCAGGACTAGACCAGAAGCAGGACTAGACACAGAAGCTGACTCCCCTACCCTGTGGAAAAAGATCTTGGCTATTCACCCTATCTATGCTCTTCATGATACTGTAAAATTTCATAAGGTCACTTCTCAGCCTCTGACATGCCAGAGAAAATCGCCCCAGCCTATTCAGCTTTCCCTATATCTCAAACCCTGCAGTCCAGGAAACATCCTTGTAACGAGCCCCTGGCCTCAGCGCAGACTCGGATTCCTGGTCTCAGCATAAACTTGTGCTTGTGAACCCACCACGGCCCGATGTGGGGGTCTCTTGGCCCCGTGTGGGGGTTGCTCGGCCCGGTGTGACGGTCTCTCAGCCCGGTGTGAGGGTCTCTCAACCCGGTGTGGGGGTCTGTCACCCTGGTGTGATAGTCTCTCGGCCCAGTGTAGGGGTCTCTCTTGGCATGGTGTCGCGGTCTCTCGGCCCGGCGTGGGTGTCTCTCGGCCCGGTGTGGGGAACTCCCAGCACGCCTTGGGGGTCTCTCGGCCCGGTGTGGCATTCTCTTGGTGGCTCGACATGGCAAACTGTCATTGGCCCGTAGTGGGCCTCCGGACCCAAGATGATTCCAGAGTGATCTCCAGGCTTTGAGAGCCTTGAGGTGAAGCTTGGTGTGATCTGGAGTGATGGCCTGACACAGACTAGAGGCGAGATGCCAGCATGGACTGGATTGGGAGGACTGTTATTCTGATCTTTTATTTCTTTCCTTCCAATTTATTCCTACAATTTGGATTTGCTGGACATTCTATTTAATTTTTTAAAAATTTTTTCCCAAAGAATTTATAATTATGAATCTGTACCTCGGTGCCTTTTACGTTAGATGGCGCCATATGTGGTGACTTGTAAAATTTTCATTGTACTCGTTCGAGTACATGTGACAATAAAATTATTTCAAATTCTAAGATTCCAAATCTTAGAATTTAACAACACCCTTCCTATAACAGAGTGAACAGAATTGTAAGCAGTATTCTAAAAGATTTTCTGATGAAGGGTCTAGGCCTGAAACGTCAAGCTTTCCTGCTCCTATGATGCTGCTTGGCCTGCTGTGTTCATCCAGCCCCACGCCTTGTTATCTCGGATTCTCCAGCATCTGCAGTACCTTTTATCTCTTCTAAAAGCGTCCTGTCTTCAAATAATAAATTGATGTTTCGGGATACGGGACTTTGAGAAATAGGAGTAGGCCATTCTGACTCTTGGGTATGCTCCGACATTCAATTAGAATATGGCTGACCTATACCATAACTCCATTAGCCGCCTGTTCAGCAACAGATCTCTAAAGCTATTTGTACAAAAAAAGTGCATCCTGATTTTGTTTATGAATGGTCTGGCTCTCATTGTAAGAATCTTGCAGAGAAGACAGAGACACGTTGCCAAAATTGATTGTCTTGCACTCACCAGGATAAGATGATTGCATTTCAAACAACAACAACCATTTATACCTCAGGATTAAAAAAAAATGCAGATTCACTTGCAAGTATGCCTTGATTGGCATGCAGGGTTGGCACGCAGAAAGCAAGGGGCCATAAGACGCCCCCCAAGATAACTTCCAGGACAAAGCAGTCCACTTGATTGGCACCATGTCCACAAGCTTCCACTCCCTCCACCACCGACGCTCAGTAGCAGCAGTGTGCACTATTTACAAGGTGCCCTGCAGAAATTCACCAAAGATCCTCATACAGCACCTTCCAAACTTATGACCTCTTCCACCTAGAAGGACAAGGGCAACAGATACAAGGGAACACCACCACTTTAAAGATCCCCTCCAGGTCACTCACCATCCCGACTTGGAAATATATCACTGTTCCCTCACTGTCGCTGGATCAAAATCCTGGCATTCCCTCCCTAATGTCATTGTGGGTCAACCCACTGCAAGTGGACTGCAGCGGTTCAAGAAGGCAGCTCACCACCACCTTCTCAAGGGCAACTAGGGATGGGCAAGAAATGCTGGCCAGCCAGCGACGCCCACATCTCACAAATGAATAAAAGAATAATCAAATCAAAAAATAGAGGGCATCGGTTCAAGGTGAGAGAGGAAAGATTTAAAAAGCACCTGAGGGGTAACTTTTTCATGCAGGGGGTGGTGTGTGTATGGAATCATCTGTCAGAGGAAGTGGTGGAGGCTGGTACAATTACATTTAAAAGGCATTTGGATGGGTACATGAATAGGAAGGGTTTAGAGGGATATGGGCCAAATGCTGGCGAATGGGACTAGATCAGATTGGGATGTTTGTTCGGCATGGACAAGTTAGAGTGAAGGACCTGTTTCTGTGCTGTATGAATGTATGACTCTTTGAGTACTTCATTTGTCAAAGATTTCCATCTTGCATTCATTGTGACTTTCACAAGAATACTGGGTACAACACTTTCTAATGCATGGGAATAGAGTGCTGATTGGTTGGCAAGGGATTGGGAAAGGAATTTCAGTGGAGAATGCACCAGTTGGGTGATGGTTGGCACTTAACGTCTCAGCTTTGTTTAAATTTAAATGAAGAATGGTGACTCTGATTGGTCAGTGAGTCGGGAATGATTAAGTTCACGTCTATTTTAAGCAGAAATAGGAACAAAGCAATCACGTGTTCTTTCTGCAAAGAAAGCAGACCCTGTGATTTAATAGAGTTAATTAATTTACAGTTTATTGAGGAAAACATTTATTAAGGCACACACTATATTTGCATCAATTTAAGGTTCCCTGAAGCCCTTCATCTGTTCTCAAGGGTGAAGAACTTTGATCCCATTGTCCATTTTCAGCCTTCACTCACACACTGTTGTATCCAGCTGCATTTGGGACAATAAGGACTGCAGATGCTGGAAACCAGAGTCTATAGGTGTGAGGTTGGAAAAGCACAGCAGGTCAGCATCAGAGGAACAGGTAAGTCAACGTTTGGGCCGAAATGTTGGTTTACTTGCTCTCTGATGTTGTCTGACCGGCTGTGTTTTTCCAGCCTCACACCTATGCATTTGGAACAAGTTGCTTTTTGTTTTGGCATCACTCCTTACCTAGTAGGGGATCAGAATCAGTGTTGATGATTTGAAAGGACTGTGTTGGACCCCCACTCCCCTGGTTTACTTCTTTGAACTTCCCCTACTGTTCCAGCCCTTCTTTTGTTCCTTTTATGAAGCTGAGATATTTCAGTCAGCTCATATCTCCACCTTTGACGTCGAATTCTCCCCTCGATCTGTCAGAAAGCCAAAAATAAACTATGCAGGACTGAACCTTCAGCAGTGAACCACATTTTTGAATTGTGCTCGTTCGGGTGGTGGTCTCACTGGGAAATGTACTACTCTCTGTGTCCCCTGTGTCAGCTTCTAATCTGACTGGACTTCAAAATTCACATCCTTGTTTTCAAATCTTTCCACGGCCTTATCTCTCCCTATCTTTATAATCCTGTTCAGCCCCAATACACCTGGGATCAATGCAATTTTGGCCCAGCATCCTCAATTTTAATGCTACACCACTGGCCGTCATGCCTTCAGCTCTTGATTCTAAGATCCTGAACTCTCTTGACAAACCTCCTTGCTTCACTGTCTTGTTTTCTCAATAAAAGAAACCTTCTCAAATGTACCTCTTTGATCAGGGTTATTTTTTATAAGCTTGTCCTTACATCACTCTATGTGGCTCAGTGGGAGGTGCATTGGGCTTCATCACCACCTCAGGGACAGATGCTCTGTGTTTATTTAAAGACTTAAAAATATAAACTAGGAGCAGGAGTAGGCCATTCAGGCCCTCCAACCTGCTCCATCACCCAATAAGATCATGGTGGAGCAGATTGTGGCCTTGACACAAAATTCTCACCAACTCCCAGTGAGTTGAATTGAATTGAATTTTGAATTGAATTAGCTTTATGATCACATGTGCTCGGGATGAGTACAATGAAAAGTTTACAAGTTACCACTTATGGCACCATCTTAGGTACAAAGATACATAGGTGCAGATTCTTCAGTCCACGTTCAGTGAAGAACTTAAAGATCCACCATTTCAGATTGTAGGAATAAATTAGAAAATAGAGAAATAAAAAGTTCAGAACAACGGTCCTTTCATCCCAGTCAAAGTTAATGCCTAGCCTCCAGTTCGCACCAGGCCTTGACTCCAGACTATGCAGGGCTTCACCTCAAGGCTCTCTAGACCAGGAGAGCGCTCTGGAATCACCTTGAGACTGGAAGTTGATGCTGAGGGCACACTGGACCTAGAGACTGCTATGGCTGCTGAAAGACCACATCAGGCCAATAGGCCACCACATCAGGCCGATAGACTACCACGTCGGGCCGATAGACTACCACATCGGGCTGATAGACCACCACATCAGGCCGATAGACCACCACATCAGGCCGATAGACCTTTTGGCTTTTGGCCTTCGACTTCCTAGTTAGTCAAGAATCATTGCCCTTAAACGTGTTCAGTGAATCGGCCTCCATTGCTGTTTGGAGAAGCAGGGCTTTATTTTCTTTTATTCTGTTTTGGGATATCAGGGTTGCTGGCAAGGCCAGTGTTTCTAGCCTACTCCTAATCGACCTGGAATTTTGAGTAGCTTGCTGCGCCATTTCGGAGGGCAGTTAAAAGCCAACCAGGTTGCTGCGAACCTAGAATCAAATGCTGGTCAAACCACATAGATTTCCCTCCCTAAATGGCATTGGGGAACCAATGGGTTTTTATGATGATCGGTCATCATCGTCCTGGTCACTATGGCTGCGATGCAGTTTCAGAACCAAATTTTCAGATTGAATTTAAATTCTACAAGATACCGTGTTGACTCAGAACATTAGCCTCATCCTTCGATTACTAAACTATTGACATTACCTGTAAAGCGCGCTCAGTTGGCTGAATGGCTGGTGAGTGTTGACATCAATTCCCATCACTGGCTGAGGATACCATGAAGGGCCCTCCTTCTCAACTTCTCCACTCGCCTGCGGTATGGCGATCCTCAGGCTAAACCACCACCAGGTCATCTCTCTCTCCCTCTCTCTCTCTTTCTCTCTCTCTGTCTGAGTGTGGTGACAATCTTTACCATTACATTGCTATCTCTCCCTAACACTTCCAACAAATTCGCACTTGGCAATCACACCTCGACAGGGGACAGCAAGCTTAGCTTTTAAAGTCATAAAGATCTAGAACACAGAATTAGGCCCTTTGGCCCATCACATCCGTGCTAGTCAAAAGCAGGCTCTTAACTATTCCAATCCCAATTTCTAACACCTGGCCCATAGCCTTGAATGCTTTGCCATCACAACTGCACATCTAAATACTTCTTAAATGTCATAAGTGTTTCTGCCTCTTTAAGGCAGTGAGTTCCAGATTCCCACCACCCTCTGGGTGAAAGCTTTTATCCTCACACCTCCTCTAAATCTTCTGCCCCCTTGCCTTAACTCTATGCCCCTGGTCATTGATCTCTCCATCAAGGGGAAATGTTTCTCCTTAGGTAATGTTATACATCTCAATCCTGTCCTGTCTCAGTCTCCTCAGCTCGAGGGAGAATAGTACCAATCTGTCCAATCTCTCTTCATCTCCAAACCTCTCCAGTCTAGTACATCCTGCTCTAGCTACTTCTGGTTTCACAGGTCTGGGGTTGGGGGTGCCTTGCTGACACACAATTATAGATTCATACAGTCATACATCGCAGAAACAGACCCTTCGGTCTAACCCGTCCATGCCAAACATAATCCCAAACTAAACTAGTCCCGCCTGCCTGCTCCTGGCCCGTATCCTACCAAAAAATTCTTATTCATGTACAGGTCTAAGTGTCTTTTACACACTGTAACTGTACCCGCATCCACTACTTCCTCAGGACGTTCATTCCACACCCGAACCACACTTGGTGTAAAACGTTTGTCCATCATATCTTTTTTAAATCTCTCTCCTCTCACCTTAAAAATATAACCCCTAGCCTTGAAATCCCCCATCGGACAGAAAAGACAACTACTATTAACTCTATCTATACCCCTTATGTTGTTACAAACCTCTATAAATTCAACTCTCAACCTCCAGTGAAAAAAGTCCCAGCCTATCCAATCTTTCTTTATAACTCAAACCTTCCATACCCAGCAACATCCTGGTAAATCTCTTCTGAACCCTCTCTAGCTTAATAATATCCTTAATCTCGAGTTCTCATGTCTATTTATCTTCCTATATTCTCCGCCATGTGACCTCCTGCTCTTTGTCCCTCTGTTTCCCCTTCTCAAAGTGTGCCTGGGGGGGTTATAAAGGGTTCAGGCCCCTCGGATCTCTCTCCCTGGGAGCTCCAGCCACAGTGAGAACTCCTGATGCAGGCATTCCAGTGAAACCCGATCAGAGTCGCCAAATATAGACGACTACAGAGAGGGTCTCCACAGGCACGCAGCAGTTGATAGCTGTGTGGCACTACGACCGGGAGCTCGCTGCTGTCGGCTGCAAGCTTGGTTAGTCGCCCCGAGGAGGTGCAGAGGGGCCCCGGAGGGGAGAGAGTGGCTGTGCTGCCCAAACACTAACACAACACAAACCTATTTACGCTCTGGTTTCTGCTTTAACGTCGTTTCTGCCACCGTCTGGAGCAAGGAGCGGAGGTAACAGCGTTTTAAATCTGACTCGTTTTAAATCTTTACAGAGTTTTTACAGAGTCCTTAAACATGTCCGGCTGTCAGTCTGTCTAAAAGTGGCAGAGCACCATGACTAATCCCGGGTACTGGCAAGGAGAAGGGATATTGAAGCAAATCCTTTCTGAAGTTTCCCGTTGACATGAGAATGCCGTGCCTATTGTGGTGGGGGAAGGGAGGGGGTGTGCATGTGTGCTTCAAAATAAACTTGTTTCGAGGGGATCATTTCAGCCAGAGGGTCGTCCTCTCTGACATTTGCTGGCCACTTTTCTCCGTTTCAAGGAGGGAAAAAGTGGAAGCTTCTGTCCAATATGGACCATGAAAGCAGATTGAGGGATAGCTTTCGAAAGGGGACTGGATGAATACTGGAAATCTAAAGACTATGCAGGTCGACTGGGTAAGGACAGAGGAGGTGAAACCAATTTGGGAGAAAGCTTTCAGACACTGATGCAGTAGAAACATAGAAAATAGGAGCAGACCATTCAGCCCTTCGGCCCTGCTCCACCATCCAGTATGACTGATCGTCAACTCTGATCCCAATTTCTCCTCTCTCCCTTTGATCGCAGCAGTAATAGCAATAATGCAATAAATGGCCAGCTGCTGTGTTCTACCGTTGACGATCAGTAGCTTTCCCTCCTCTGAAAGGACCAATTCTTCCCTCCAGTTGAATAAAATTGCTATCGCATTGACTCCAAGAGTTTGCCAGCTGAGTGACTGAACCAGGGCATAGCCCAGATGCAGGAGATTCAGCTTAAACTGAGACAGTTGGGATTTGGGGAACTGGCATGGCTACAGAGGGACAGGTGATGCATTGTATCTCAGCCTGGGCACCACTCTTTAGGAAGGATGCGACGAAAGGGCTCAGAAAGGATTCCCGAGAATGGTGCCAAAGGAGCCTCTAGACTGAAGATGTTTGGACTATGCCCCTGGGAAAGGAAAAGGTTGACGTTGGTAGAAGAAGCAAAGGCGGAATGAGGAGGAGTGATTTCACACAGTGAGTGGTTAGGATTTAGAACACTGTGCCGGAGATTGCAATGGAGGCAGGTTCAACCAAACCACTCAATAGGAAATTTAATGGGCATTTGAAAAGTAAGAAGGTGCAGGTTTCCGGGGAGAAAATGGGTAGTGGAACTAAATACATTGCCCCCTTAGATAGCTGCCATGACCGCTACCAGACAAATTACCTCCTTCCCCCTGCAAATGTTCTGTGATTCTACACTCTGGCATTATATAGTAACCTATGTCCACTGTACCACTCTTCAATTACAAAGCACAGGCGTCAGCCGAGGACAAATTTGTGTTCAGTTGTGTTTGCACCCAATAGCTCAGTAGCCTGCTGACTTATAACAGGGCAAGGTAGTCGAGGATCATTGGCAATTCATAATTCAGTGTGCCCATCCAGTAGGGAAGTGGCCATGTTTTGAGTGGCTATGGCTTAAGCAAGAGGCAGTTCCTACCCCCCTACCCCCCCTACCTACACTCACCTTTACTGGCTCCATCCCCGCCTCTTCGACTTGTCTGCCTCCTCTCCACCTATCCTCTCCTCTATCCATCCTCTATCCGCCTCCCCCTCTCTCCCTATTTATTTCAGAACCCTCTTCCCCTCCCCCATTTCTGATGAAGGGTTTAGGCCCGAAACGTCAAGTTTTCCTGCTCCTATGATGCTGCTTGACCTACTGTGTTCATCCAGCCCCATGCTTGTTAACTCCTTCACATTCCTGTTTGCTATCCAGTTCTCCAGCATGGAATTACATGTTACCAATCATAGGTGTAGGACATCTGGGAATGGAAAGGATGGAGTTCCTTCGGATTAGTAATTAAAGACAGTGAAAAGAGATGAAGAGATGTCCAAGAGATTGGAGTCGGGGGAATGGAAGTTCCAAGGGGGCCAGTAATAGAGCTGAAGGAGTTAATATAAACATAGAAAGTAGAAGCAGGAGCAGATCATTCAGTCCTTCAAGCCTGCTCCATCATTATATACGATCACAGCTAATCACTTTGCATTTCGAATTCCACATTCCCACCTACCCCAATAACACCCTCGAACCCCCGCCCGACAAGAACCGAGCTCTGCCTTATGAATATTCAATGACCCACTTCAACCGCCTCGCTGAGGCAGAGTTCCAACATTGCATAACCGTCAGAGAGAAAAAAACATTCTCTTCAGCACTCAGAGATAGAAGGAACTGCTGATGCTGGAGAATCTGAGATAACAAGGAGTAGAGTTGGAGGAACACAGCAGGCCAGGCAGCATCAGAGGAGCAGGCAAGCTGATTTTTCGGGTCGGGACCCTGGTCCTCTGATGCTGCTTGGCCTTCTGTGTTCATCGAGCTCTACACCTTGTTTTCTCTTAATCACTGGCCTGAAAGGGTGACTCCAGGTTTTAAACCAATGTCCCCCCTAGTTCTGGCACTGAGAAGGGAACAGGGGCAAAAGTTTTCAATTTGAGATATTACAATATTGGGGAGCAAATGTAGGTCAGTAAGGGTGGGGACAATGGGTGGATGGGACTTCAGTGTGAGATAAGGACAACAGAACTTTGGACAGAGTAGGTTTTGAGGGTAGGGTGTGGATTAATAATGGAAGGCCAATTCAAAGAACAACGGAATAGTTGAGTGAGGACAAGGATAGAGAGGTAAATGATACTAGTTTCTTTTTTTAATTTAGAATTTGACAATTGCTATCTAGGCAGCATTTATTACCTAACTGTAATTGCCCAGAGGGCAGTTAAGAGTCAACCACATTATTGTGGGTCTGGAGTCACATGCAGACCAGACCAGGTAATGATGGCAGTTTCCTTCCCTCAGGTACATTATTGAGGGCAGTTAAGAGTCTGCTGTGGGTCTGGTGTCACCTGTGGGCCAGGCAAGGAGGCAAATTTCCATCTCTGAAGGACATTAGTGAACCAGATGGGTTTTTATGATAAGAAACCGGGCTCGCTTTGTCACTGTTTGGGCAGCTTTTTATTGAATATGAATTTCTCCATCTTTTACGTTGAGATTTGAACTCATGCCCCCTAGAACATGAGCCTACATATCTGAATTACTAGCCTAGCTATCACAGCGCCAGCTCCCGTGCACCCAAAGGCCTGAAGTCAGAGTCAGGGAGGGCCATACCACAGGAGAAAGTCCCTCAATCTACTGAGTCTGTGCCAAGTTGGTTGGAGGTGGAAGCAAGGACAGAATATTTACTTTGGGATTGAACAAGGCTTTGAGCATTTGCAGGCTGGATGTTGGATGTATCTGTATTTACTGCCCAGAAAGAGAGTAATGGATATTGTGTTCATTGAAAAGAAAGCCATGGTGGTAAACTGTAATGTGGCCGGGCTCTTCCTTGGGTTTACAAGTCCCTACTGTATATTCTCATGAATTTAATTATCCATGACCTTACCAAGTATACATGTTAATGTCAAAGGACAGCATGAAGTCAGAACTATTTTCTATTTGTGAGCAGTGCACCAATATAAAAAAAATCCAAGGCTCACACTGACTGACCAACAAATACCCTCTCACAGCTAGATGTGTATTTTAATGGATGTAGCTGGCTCTGGTTGAAGAAATTGACCTCAATGTTCTAAGTGGTATCACATGGTCCTGATCCAACTATTCATTGAGAGCATTAGCCAAGCTTGCAGTGGAACATGAGATGGCAAACTCTTAGCCATTGTTGAGAGATGTCATTAGCATCTGAATCTTATTCTGGCCTGCACAATCCTGGGCTGTGGGTCAGGGTTTCATTTTGCTTCCTTCGGATTTCAATATTTATGCAGTTTATTTTCAAGTACAAGGCTGCATTGAGTAGATTTTGGTCTCACATCTGACAAAGTAGATGGTGGGTATCCAGACTTGAGGCTTGAACAAGGAATCGGGATATTTTTAGTCAACCTGTTCAGAATTATTGGGACACACCACAAGTGAGACTTGAACCAGGGCCTCATGACCCAAAGATAGAGACACTACCCTCTCTGCCAGAAAAGCCCTAGAAAAGATAACTGGGCCTGATATTCCCGGATAGTTTTCCATCCAAGCCTGATTGAAAGAAATGGAGGTCAGAGAATGCAGAGAAATAAATTTTGATGTTTTAAAAACAGTTCACATTACAGAAGAGGAAGTTCGGGAGGTCTTAAAGAATATAAAGGTGGATAAATCTCCAGGACCTGGTCTAATGCATCCCAGAATGTTGTGAGAAGTAAGGGAGGAAATTGCAAGACTCCTTTCGGAAATATTTGCATTACCAATAGCTACAGGTGAGGTGTCTGATGACTAGAGGGTGGCTAATGTTGTACCTTTGTTTAAGAAATGTTGTAAGGAGAAATCGGGGAACTATAGACCTTTGAGTCTGACTTCGGTCAGAGGTGATTATAAAAGACAGGATTTATAGACATTTAGAGTGGCAAAAATTGACTAGGGATAGTCAACATAGTTTCCTGTGAGAAAAATCTTGTCTCACAAACTTGATTGAGGAAGTTACCAAAAAAGTCAATGATGGCAGAGCAGTACACGTTGTTTACTTGGACTTTAGTAAAACCTTTGACGAGGTTCCAAATGGTGGACTAATCAGTAAAGTTAGGTCACATGGGATTCAGGGTGTGCTTGCCAATTGGATACATAATTGGCTTAATGGCAGGAGACAGAGAGTGGCAGTGGATGGTCGTTTTTCAGACTGGAAGCCTGTGACCAGAGATGTACCTCAAAGATTAGTTCTGGGTCCTGTTTCATTTGTCATTTATATAAATTATTTGGATGTGAATATAAAAGGCATGGCTAGTAAGCTTACAGATGATACCAAAATTGGTGGCATAGTAGACAATGAGGAAGGTTTTCTACGATGACAAAGGGACCTTGATTGATTGGGTCAATTGTCTTAAAAATGGCAGATGGAGTTTAATCGAGATAAATGTGAGGCATTGCATTTTGGTAGAACAAGCAAGAGTAGGACTTATACAATTAATGGTAGGGACTTGGCTAGTGTTGTAGAACAGAGGGACTTAGGAGTGCAGGTATGTAATACTTTGAAGTTTACGTCTTATATGGACAGGGTGGTTAAAAAGGCATCTGGCACACTTTTTTTTATTCTATTGGGAGATGTGGACGTTGCTGGCTGGCCAGCATTTCTTGCCCATCCCTAATTGCCCTTGAGAAGGTGGTGGTGAGCTGCCTTCTTGAATCGCTGCATTCGTCCTGCTGTGGGTTGACCCACAGTGCTATTAGGGAGGGAATTCCAGGATTTTTACCCAGCAACAGTGAAGGAACGGTGATATGTTTCCAAGTCAGGATGGTGAGTGAGTTGGAGGAGAACTTGGAGGCGGTGATGTTCCCATATGTCTGACGCCCTTGTCCTTCTAGATGGAAGTGGTCATGGGTTTGTTGTCTGAGAATCTTTGGTGAATTTCTGCAGTGCATCTTGTAGATAGTACACGCTGCTGTTACTGAGCGTTGGTGGCGGAGGGAGTGGATGCTTGTGGATGTGGTGCCAATCAAGCAGGCTGCTTTGTCCTGGATGGTGTCAAGCTGTCAAGTTGTTGGGGCTGCACTCATCCTGGCAAGTGGAGAGTATTCCATCACACTCCTGATTTGTGCCTTGTAGATGGTGGACCGGCTTTGAGGGGTCGGGAGTTGAGTTAATCGCCACAGTATTCCTAGCTTCTTGTCTGCTCTTGTAGCCACTGTGTTAATGTGGTGAGTCCAGTTGAGTTCATTCATTACCCAGTCCTTTGAGTATAGAAGCTGGGAAGTCACATTGAGGTTGTACAGGATATTGGTGAGGCCTCTTCTAGAATGCTGCGTCCAGTCCTGGTCACTCTGTTAGAGGAAGAATACTATTAAACTGGAGAAGTTTAGAAAAGATTTACCAGGATGTTGCCAGGTATGGAATGTTTAAGTGGTAAAGAAAGGCTGGACAGGCTGGAGACTTTTTTTCACTGGAGTGTAGGAGGTTGAGAGATGCACTGAAAGAAGTTTATAAAATATTTAGAAGTATTGATAAAGTTAATGGTAGTTGGCTTTTCCCTAGAATGGGGGATTTCAAGACTAGGGGCACATTTTTAAGGTGAGAGGAGACAGATTTAAAAAAGACATGAGGGACAATTTTTTTTATGCAGAAGGTGGTTCTTGTGTGGAATGAACTTCCTGAGGATCAATGTTTAAAAGACATTTGGATGAATACATGAATAGGAAAGGTTCAGAGGGGTTCGGGGCAGGAACAGGCAGGTGGGATTAGTTTAGTTTGGGATTATGTTCGGCATGGACAGGTTGGACCTATGCTGTATGATTCTATGAGGCTTTTCCAGACTTGCATGGCTGCAGGCATTTACCTCTCTCCTCTTTTAAAAACAAACTTTAACTTAAAAAGTTTGAACAGCCCCCGTTGGGGCTGAGCAAGAAATCGAGGCTGACCCTTGCAGTGTCTCACCAAGTGAATGTTGCACTGGAGCAGACGATAAATTAGTAGATGATGAAATCATGTCAAAAAGGCAATACATTAATCATGGGTGACTTTAATCCTTATGTCGATTGGGACAATCAAATCGGCATAGGTAGCCATGAGGAAGAATTCATCAACTGTATTTGGAGCTGTTTCCTGGAACAAAATGTTGGGAATCCCAACCAGGGATAAGGCTATTTTGGATCTGGTGATGTGTAATGAGGCAGTTTAATAAATGATGATAGTGTGATAGATTCACTAAGAAATAGTAACCATAACATGGTAAAATTTGGCATACAGTGTGAGCAGGAGATACTTGGGTTGGAAGCAACCTTGTTAATCTTAAGTGAAGGCGGCAGTGAAGGAATGAGGAAAGTGCTGCTCAGAGCAGGCTGGTCAAGGAGTTTAGCTGCAAAGATTGTTGAGGAACAATGGCAGACATTTTGGGAAATAGCTCATTGTTCACAGCAAAGATATACCTTAGCAAGGAAGAAGGGCTCTAGGGAAAGTGAGCCAACCACGGTGAACCAGGGATGTTAGGTTAGGGTAGCATCAAATTGAAAGAAAAATCATACAGTATGACAAAGATTAGTGGTAAAACAGAGCCATAGAGATATATAGTACAGAAACAGACCCATTGGTCCAACTCGTCCTTGCCGACCAGATATCCTATATAAATCTACTCCCATTTGCCAGCATTTGGCCCATATTCCTCTAAAACCTTCCTATTCACATACCCATCCAGATACCTTTTAAATTTTGTAATTGTACCAGCCTCCACCACTTCCTCTGGCAACTAATTCCATATACGCGCCACACTCTGTGTGAAAAACTTGTCCCTTAAGTGTCTTTTAAATCTTTCCCCTCTCACCTTAAATGTATGCCCGCTAGTTTTGGGCTCCCCAAATCCAGGGCAGAGATCTTGTCTATTTACCCTATCCATGCCCCTCATGATTGTATAAACCTCTTTAAGGTCACCCCTTAGCATTCGATGGTCCAGGGAAAATAGCCCCAGCCTCTTCAGCCTCTCCCTATGGCTCAAACCCTCCAACCCTGGCAACATCCTTGTAAATCTTTTCTGAACCCTTCCAAATTTCACAACGTCCTTCCTGTAGCAGTGACACCAGAACTGTATGCAGTATTCCAAAAGTAGCCTAACCAATGTCCTGTGCAGCCGTAACATATCCTTCCAACTCCTTTCCTCAAAGCACTGACCAATAAAGGTAGGCATACTGAACACTTCCTTCACTATCCTGTCTACCCGCAATTCTACTTTCAAGGAGCTATGAATCTGCACTCCAAGGTGTCTTTGTTCAGCAACGCTCTCCAGGACCTTAGCATTAAGTGTATAAGTCCTGCCCAGATTTACCTTTCCAAAATGCTGCACCTCTCATTTATCTAATTTAAACTCCATCTGCCTTTCCTCGCCCTATTAGCCCATCTGATCAAAATCCCGTTGTACTCTGAGGTAACCTTCTTTGCTGTCCACTACAGCTCCAATTTTGGTGTCAACTGCAAGTTTACTGACCATACGTGCTATGTTCACATCTTATTCATTTATATAAATGATGAAAAGCAGTGGACCCAGCACCGATCCTTGTTGCACACCACTGCTCATAGGCTTCCAGTCTGAAGAGCAACCCTCCACCACCAGTATCTGCCTTCTACGTTTGAGCTAGTTCTGTATCCAAAAAGCTAGTTCTCCCAGTATTCCATGTGAGCTAACCTTGCTAACCAATCTACCATGAGTAACCTTGTCGAACGCCTTACTGAAGTCCATATAGATCACGTCCACATTTCTGCCCTCATCAATCATCTTCGTTACTTCTTCAAAAAAACTCCATCAAGGTTGTGAGACACAATTTCCCATGCACAAAGTCTTGTTGACTTTGGGAAGTTTTAAAAGTGTACAGGAAAATGAGCAAAATTAGTCATAAAGACAAAGAAGACAAACTATGTGGGGAAACTTGCAAGCAATATCAAGACAAATAGCAAGAGCTTCTTTAAATATATTAAAAGAAAAAGAGAGGCCAAAGTGAACTTTGAGAACAAGGCCGGGAAAATGTAATGGGAAATCAGGAAATGGTAGAGAAGTTGAATAAATATTTTGCATCAGTCTGCCCAGTAGAAGATCTTTCCAAAACTATTAAATAATTAAGGAGCAAAAGGAGGAGAGGAAATAAGTACAATAACTATTACTGAACAAAAAGTGCTAGGGAAACTAATGGGGTTATAGATTGATAAGTCCCCTGGGGCTGATGGATGCAGCCCATTTAGGATCAGCCCAGCACAGGGGACAGAGAGACCTTGTGTGGAAAGCCTCCAATGCTGAATGACTGCAGGCAATAGAAGGATTATAATGTCTATCTTTTGACTTTATGCCTTTATTTTCCTATTATATACTATATGTAGAACTTTCAGCATTTTTTCTTTATTTCTCTAGTTTTGTACCTATTCTATTTTTAGTGCCTAAGATTTGCAACTAGGTACTTTGTACCTAAGATGGCGCTGTGTGCGGTGACATTGTACACTTTTCACTGTATTCCTGTACTTTCATACTTGTGTACACGTAAAATAAAACCTCATTCTAATTCAAGGATAATAAAAGGAAGTAGCTACGGATTTAGTGGAGGCAATGGCAGTTATCTTCCAAGAATCTTTCAATTCTGGAAAAGTTCCAGTAACTTGGAAAAACTTACCAAGGAAGTTTTTAAAAGGTAGGCTTTTTTTTAAATGGGCAACTATAGGCCAGTTAGCTTAACATGTGACATTGGGAAGTTATTAGAGTCTGTTCCAAAGGGTGTAATAGCAGATTGTTTAGAAATACATAACATGGTTAATCAGAGTCAGCATGCCTTCATGAAATGAAGACATCACATCTTTTCAACATGAAAAAGACCCATTTATACCTATTATCTTCTTCCCGTTAGCCAGCCATTCGTCTATCCACATTAATACATTACCTTCCACAACATGAGCTTTTATTTTCCTATTATATACTATATGTAGAACTTTCAGCATTTTTTCTTTATTTCTCTAGTTTTGTACATATTCTATTTTTAATGCCTAAGATTTGCAACTGGGTACTTTGTACCTAAGATGGCGCTGTGTGTGGTGACATTTTCCACAATAACTTTGATGTGGCATTTTATCAAATGTCTACTGGAAATCTAAGAATTGTACATCCGCCAGTTCCTCTTTATATGGAAAATATGTTAGTTCTTCAAAGAACTCTATTAGATTGGTTAAGCATGATTTCCCTTTCAAAAGAGACCATGTTGACTTAGCGAGATTACTTTGAACTTTTCTAAGTGCCCTGCTATAGCATCTTTCATAATAATTCCTAACGCCTTCCCTCTGACAGATACTAAACTAACTGCGCTGTAATTTTCTGCTCTCTCCCTCCCCTTCTATTTTTGGATAACGATACATTTGCTCCTTTCCAGTCCAATGGAGTCCTCACTAAATCTCAGGGTTTTTGGCAAATTAAAACTGATGCCTCAACTATCTCACAAGCCATAAGGCCCAAGTATAAAGTCCATCAGGACCCGATGACCTCTCGTGCACAGCTTCAGCTACTCACCTAATACCACTTTTGTGCTGATTATAATTTTCTTCAGTTCTTCCCTTCCTTCAGTTTCCTTATTTACAACTCTTTCTGGGATGTTATTTGCATCCTCTATGGTGAATTCTGACACAAAATAACTGTTCATTTCGTCTGGCAACTCCATTTTTCCACTATTAATTCTCCAGACTCACTTTCTGTTGGATCAATGCTTTCTTGTCTCTTTTCTTGTTGTAAATATCTATAACAAGCTTTTGTTTTCTGTTGTATACATTTCTAGCTAACTTTCACCCATATTCTACGTTTCTCCCCTATTTATTAACCTGTAGTCATTCTTTGCTGATCTTATATTCTGTCCAATTTTCTGAATCGCCCCCATTTTTGCACAAATATATGCATTTTCTTTAGGTCTGACAGTATTATTAATATTTGCAATTAACGACAGTTGGTGGGTTAGAGATTTTCTTCCTCATTTGAATATATTTTATGTATTAAGTTAACTGTCCACCACTACATTTCTATTGACGCCTCCTTTAACTTACATTGCCAGCTCACTTTAGCAAGCTCTGCCCTTGTGTTCTCACAATAACCCTTGCTTAAGCTCAAACTTTTAATCTTGGACCCAATCTCCTCTCTCTCAAGTTGAATGTAAAATGAAATCATATTTTGAAGTCATAAAATGAAATCACTGCTACGGAGAGGCACCTTTGTCATAAAGTCTCAAAGTCTGTCTCATTTTACAATACCACCCCACATCTAGTATAACTTGCCCTTTAGTTAGCTCTCGTCCTCACAAATGAGTACTTGTTTTTATTATTTCCCATTTCAACTGCAATCACTTCCATATGCTTGTTTCCTGAACTTAGGTAATTTCACGACTTAGTGCCAGCACCAATTAGTCAGCAGGACTACTCTTTTCCTAATCCCCTGTAATTCCTAAATGTCACATACTCTTCCATTTTCAGGTCCCGATCTGTCATTCTGCTATCATGTCTCTGTGACTGTTATCAGATCAAATTCATTTATTTCTATTTGTTCTATTGGGTCATCAATATTATGTGGAATGTTATGTGCAATCAGATACAGAGCCTTAGTTTTTTTTGTAACCTTTAGCTTCCCTGATTTACCCTTACATTTGTACTCACTATCTTTTCCTGTCACTATCAGTTTCTCATTTCCCATATTACTGCCTTCCTCTCTTGCCTTGTCTCAACTCTTTGATTTACCAAATATTCCCATATTTGATCCCTTTCCCTCACTGTTTATTGAAAGCTCTCTCTCTCTCTCTGCCTCCCTCGGTATGCTCCTAACTAGAACACAGGTCCCATCACAGTTCAGAAGTAAGCTGTTACAAAGGTGTGCCGCTCCCATTTTCCCTAGTACAGGAGCCAATGTCCCACATACCAGAACCCACCCTCCCACACATCAGTCTTTGAGCCATCTCCCTCATCTCATTTGCCCTTTGCCAATTTGGACATGGCTTAGGTAATGATTCAGTGATTTGTTTTTGTATTCATTCACTGGATGTAGTCATCGCTGACCAGGCAGCATTTATTGCCAACCCCTAATTGCCCAGAGGACAATTAAGAGTCATTCACACTGCTGTGGGTCTGGAGTCACATGTAGGCCATACCAGGTAAGGATGGCAGTATCCCTGCCTAAGGGGCATTACTGAACCAGATGGGTTTTTCCATCAATCGACAATGATTATCATTTATTCAAACTTTTTATTCAATTCAAATTCCCTTTGGTGGGATTCAAACCCAGGTGCTGAGAACAATACCCGGGTCTCTAGATTAACAGTCCAGTAATAATATCACAAGGCCATCACCTCCCCAAGGATTATTTCCTTTGAGGTTCTGCAACCTAATTTGGTGCCTGACACCTCATACTGACTATGCAGATTTTTTTTCTCTTTCCCTAACAACATCATTAGTGCATCCGTCAAACACGATGACCAAATACTCCCTGAGCAGATGTCCCAAACCCTGACCCCAGAAGGGCAATAAAGCCTCCTACACTCTCCCTTTTGGCTGTACAGAGCAGTATCAATCTCCTTCATTTTACCATCCCCCTTTTTACTGCCTCCGCTTGAATGGCTTTGCTTATCACATTCCATAGGTTATGTCCCTCGTCCACCGTGCAGCCTTTGCTCTCATCCAGACAAACTAAAAGAACCTCAGACTTTCCAGACAAGTGCTCATGCCCTCCTGCCTCCCTGAGTCCCCATAACTGTCTCAGTGGCATCCACACCTACCCCCCTACACCCCACCGCACCCCCCAACAACGTGCCTGACCACTGATCAAATCCAAAGAGAGGGTTTTAAGTGCCTCATAAAAGCATAGAAACATAAGAGCAGGAATAGACCTTCTGGCCTTTTGGGTCTGCTCTGCCATTCTTGTAGAGTCATAGAATGATACAATATAGAAGAGGTCCTTTGTCCAATCAATTCACATACAATAGCATTCTTTATCCCAATGCTATATTCTTGTTTTCTTCTCATACCCTTTCATGCCTTTAAAATGTAAAAGAAATCTATCTCTTTCTTGAATGTATGCAGTGACGTGGCCTCTACAACCTTCCGCAGTATCCATTTCCACAGGTTGACCATGCTCTGAGTGAAGAAATCTTTCCTCCTCTCAGTCCTAAATAGTTTATCTCGTATCCTGAATCTCTGACTCTGGTCCTGAACTCCACATGCAGGGAGAACGTCCCCCCTGATTCTAGTCTGTCCATCCTCACCCTTCATCATCAGCCCAAATACAATCTCTTTCTAGATTGTACCACTTCTGAGGAAGGGTCATTGAACTTGAAATGTTAATTCTGTTTTGTCTCCACAGATTTCACTGTATCTCTGTACATGTGACGATAATAAATCAAATCAAACGAGAATAGCACAGGTTAAAGATGAGAGGGGAAAGATTTAAAAAAGATCTGAGGGTAACTTTTTCACACAGAGAGTGGAGCATGTGTGGAATGAACTGCCATAGAAAGTGGAACTAGCTGATACAATTACAACGTTTAAAGGGCATCCGGATGAATATATGAATAAGAAGGGTTCAGAGGGATATGGGCCAAATGCTAGCAAATGGGACTAGGTCATATTAGGACATGTGGTCAGCATAGACAAGTTGGACCAAAGAGTCTGTTTTTTTTTTAATTCATTAACAGGATGAGGGCATCGCTGGCTAAGCAGTACTTATTGCCCAGAGGGCAGTTCAGAGTCAACCACATTGTTGTGGATCTGGAGTCACATGTAGACCAGACTGGGTAAGGATGACAGTTTCCTTCCCTAAAGGATATTAGTGAATGAGATGGGTTTTTCCTAACAATCAACAATGGATTCACGACCATTGTTAGACTCTTAATTCCAGATATTTTATTGAATTCAAATTCCACCATCTGCCGTGTCAAGATTCGAACCCAGGTCCCAGTACATTATCTGGGTCTCTGGATTAACAGTCCAGCGATAATACCACGAACACATCGCCTTCGTGCTGCATGACTCTATGACTCTAAATGCTGCCAAACCTGCTGAGTTTCTTGAGCAATTTCTGCTTTTCTTTTGCAGTTGTTTTATTTCCTGCATCTAAATGTTCAGCCCTGTTAGAATTGTATATATTTCAGACAAATCTCTATCACCATTCTGAATACAGACCCAGTCAAACTAATCTCTCCTCATTCAACAGTTCTGGCATTCCCTGGTATTGACCTGATAAACCTCCTCTGCACTCCTTCCACGTCAATTGTATCCTTGCTCCAAGCAGAGAGGCCAAAACTGCACACAATACTCCAGATGTGGCCTCACCGAGGCCTTGTGTAACTGCAATAAGACATTCTGGATTCTGAACTCAAATTCACTTGCAATGAAGGCTGATACAAAATTTACCTTCTCAATTTGCTTGTTGCCACTGCCTCACTACTATAGTGATTGGAACGAAGTCAGCCAGGTCGACCTCATAGAATATGACTTCCCTGATCCAATCAGGGAGCCCTGGCTGACAGATATTAGCAGGAGTGTCAGGGGATCTGTTCACCCCAGGAGATGGCTCTCTGCTCGTTGGGTCAGTGTCATGTACTCTGCACGTGTAACTAAAAGGTGACTTGGTAATGGGATACCATCCTTTGTGGAGTTATTTCAATGACTTTCGCTGATTAATGTACATGGAAACCCAGATCACATTGTACATCCACATTTCCCAATATATCACCATTTAAATAATATTTTACCTTTCTGTTTTTCACACCAAAGTGTATACCCCACATTTATCCACCTCATGATGCATCAGCCTTTTGTTTCCCCTCTCACTCAACTTGTCTAAATCTCCTTGAATCATCCTTCTCACAACTCACAATCCCACCTGTTACTTTATCATCAACAAACTGGGAAAGAATGCATTTGTCCTCTCATTCAAGTTATTTATATATGTTGCAATTATCTGGGGTTCAAATACTGAATCCTAGTCATTGCCTGCCACCCAGAAATAGACACATTCACCCTTTTTCTGGTCTATCAACTAATTCTCAATCCATGCCCGTATCTTACTCCCAAACCCTAATTTTGCCCACCAGTCTCTTGTGTAGAATCTTTTAAAAGACCCTTGTTGAAATCTGAATATCCACTGTTTCTCCGTTATCTATTCTAACCATTACATCCGATAAACAAACTTCAGTAGATTAGTTAAGAGTACATTATCTTTCATAAACCCACACTGGCTTTGTCTGATCCCGTCAAAACTTTCCAGTTGGTATAAAATATCCAGGTAACTTCCCATTTTCCTGATATGTTGTGAAGTCTGTAGCTCAGCCTCCATCTCAATGACTCTTCATCAGATCTTGAGCCACAAACATTCACAGCAGACATATTTACCCAGGATCACATTGGCATTCAGAAGCTCCCACATGCTGCAGCCATGACACACCACCTGACTTTCCATTCTTAATGTGTTTATTTGACCACTTAGTTATTTTTATTATTTATTTTCCTATCTTATACCTTTTATAAACCTTGCCACCAGTTCCTGTACTATTTTAAAACTTAGGAATAGGTTTTTTTTAGTGATTTTGATATTGATTTTTATTGTCGTGTATATTTTACTGTAAAAACACAATAAAATACAGTGAATAGCTTTCATTTGTTGCCATGATATGGCACTATTTTGAATAATTTAAGAATAAGGAAAATAAAGAAAGATATAGCTTGAAGAGAGTCCATCAGTCCTGGGCCGGTTCATCGCCATCATCGCTGCCATGTCTCCACCAAAGCTCCACTGCCATCTCCACCGGACCTATCTAACATTGAAGTTGCTGATCCTCAGGCGCCATCTTTGCCACTGGGCCAAAAATCCTCCACCATCACCTCACCGCTGCTTGTGCCAAACCAACCAATGGCAGAATCACATCCCTCGCTGCTGGGCCCACCTCACTGCTGTTGCCGTGACACCCTTCATCCACTAGAATAGACCTTTATCAGATACTCATTGAACATCAAACTTCTATGTGTGTCGAAGAATAAGAGCCAATTTCCTACAGAGCAAACAATTTAGAACAAAAGAGAGTCCCACCTCCTTCCACTAATTCCCCTCATCATTCAACTCCCAACTGTCTGCTCCATTTCACACGGTATGAAAGCACTCTGAAATGCTTCTCTTCGTTTCGAGTTCACTCAGCCGCAGGTAGATTAAAAATAGTTCAAGCTCGTATCATTTGTTAATTGACTTCACCAACTCTCAAGTTGAGAGCCCGGATATTCTCTTTAAGCCTAGATAGAATTTAGAAGTCAATCAGCAAGCTGCAACGAAATGTGATTTCCTTACTCACCCAACTCTCAAGATTTTACTCGATGCAAAAGGAGAATGAGGGGAAAACTAAGGAGAAGTTATCTGTGTAATAGTGCAGAGGAAGATAAGGAAGATCAGAACGCAGGCAAAGCCTGGGTCTTGTAGTCAGATGCAGAGCTCGAGGTTTTTTTAAGAGCCGCTGATAAGTGTTCCACATATTACTGGAAAAGAAAGACTGCTGCATGATGAATAGCTGTCAAATATTTTTAGCGCAAGAACTGTAATGAGATATTTGGCTGGGTGTCTTTGTGAGTGTTGTTCTTACATCTGCTGCCCCAGAGAGAAAACACAGCAGGTGCTGGACGGAGCGTTTCAGTTCAGAATTGTACGCTGATTTTACTTAGTCATAAACACATTCATGTGGAGGTCCAAAACAAATTTAAGCAAAGACGCCAACTCGCCAGGGGCAGTTTCCATATTTTCACTCGTCAGGTTGATCACAAGAGCTGCCTGACTGTGTGCAAAACATGCTGCAATTTGTGGTCCCAGGACCGTTTATTAATATCTGCCAAGTCACCAAGGTAAAGTCAGAAACGAATAGGGAAAGTCTTGATGTCATGTGCTTCAAGTAACACTGCAGGCGAGATGATATTATCGCTGGAATATTAAACCACAGACCCAAATATTTGTCCTGGGGATCCTGGTTTGAAACCGCCCTTGGCAGATGGTGGTATTTGAATTAAATGAAAGAAAAGATTGGGATTAAGAGTTCACTATTAATTAATGATAACCATGAACCATTTCTCTGGGGGAAAAGACCATCTGGTTTGCTCATGCCCTTTAGGGACGGAAACTGCCAACTATACCTGGTCTTGCCTACATGTGACTTTAGACCCACAGCAATGCAGTTGACTCTTAACTCCAGGCAATAAATGTTGGCCTTGCCAGCAATACCCTCTGAATGAAAACAATTCTTATTTTTTCCTATTATATTGGTTTCTTGTTTTCTTAAACAGCATAGTTTCTATTTTAATAGTAATTTTCCTGTTCCTACAATAGAAGGAAGAGCCACCTCATTCCTTCAATAACAAACTGTAGAAATCACTTCAAGAAGATCATTTTAAAGGTTTATAAAATCTTGAGGGGCATGTATAGGGTAAATAGGCAAGATCTTTTCCCCCATGCGGGGGAATCCAAAACTAGAGGTCATAGGTTAAAGGTGGGAGAGGAAAGACATAAAAGAGACCTCAGGGACACCGTTTTTATGCAGAAGTTGGTGTGTGTATGGAATGAGCTGCCAGAAAAAGTGGTAGAGGCTGGTACAATTGTAACATTTAAAAGGCATCCGAATGGGTATATAAATAGAAAGGGTTTAGAGGAATATGGGCCACATACTGGCAAATGGGATTAGGTCAGATTGGGATGTCTGGTCAGTGCAGACGAGTTGGACAGAAGGGCCTGTTTCTATGCTGTATGAATCTATGACTCGATGACTCTACATCAGTGGATATTAGTTGGACTGGAAGATCTGATCAAATTGAATGAGGGAATGTGCTTGAGGGGTTAGTTAGTTCCCTCCTGTTCCAATGCATCTCCACAGTAATATAACCCAAACTGACCAATTTTCTCAACATTGTCCAGGAAACATGACAAGAGCAGTTCCAGTTTGATAGAATCCAACGTTTCAATTTTTGGACTCACTTCATTGACTCTTAAAAATAACAGTCAGCATTAGAAGACAAAATGACTCCAGATGATAGACTTTGTGGTCAAAGCTTTGGTTCGCTCACATTTTTGTCCTCTCGTTGAAGGTTAAAAGTTCGACAGGAACTCTGCTTTCGTACAGCTGTGGACCTGTCCTTCAGCAGGGGCTCCATTAGCTCAGCCAGTAAAATGGCTGACACCATCAGTGTGGGTTCAATCTCTGTAGTTAGCTGCAGCCATCATGAAAACCTGTCTCAACGTTGCCCCTCATCTGAGGAGTAGGGACTTTGAAGTTAGACTCGCCCCCCCCAGTCGTCTCTTTTTCTAACGATAACCAATCTTACGGTCCTCTGGAATTAGGACAATTTCAATCTCATCTTCCCTTCAGTCTAGGCCAAGCATTATTAAATGGGAATGATTGATCTGTTTTCTCCTTCTAACGTTCTTCTCTCAATTTTCGATTTTCAGTATGCAAGAAGGGTCCTCTGAGCATGCAGTGGCCCTCTCTGAGATGCTGAAGGAAGCCCATTCTTGTGGGAAGGTGGACGGTTACTGTGACAGCAGGATGTCGGAGGCATCCTCACACGACGTGTACTTTGACTCTCTGTCCGACCTCCACGAAGATGGGGTGGACGACAGCCCTGCAACTGAGCTCTCAGCGTTCCTCAGCCAGGAGGAAATGAGCAAGAGCCTCGATCTGGCGCGGGTGGCCATCGCCGAGAGCTCTTCTGAAGAAACAGAGCCCGAGCCTGAGATGGAAGATATCTCGCGGTATATCCGCCATCGGCCCCTGGCCAGTTTGCCGGAGGACTCCGCTCTGGCCGGAGCCCGACTCACTCCGCAGCTGGGCAGCCCGGTGACACCCGTGAAGAGGAACGCCCAGCCAAGAAACTCTGCCACAGCGGTCGACCAAGGCACAGACGGCAGACCTGCCCATCGAGTCACCAGCCCCGGTCAGCCAGACCACCCGAGCACTGACTCATCCTCTGAGGAACTCGACCCACAAGCTGCAACCATCTCTGAGGAGGAAAATCCCGTCCCCAACTCCAAACGGAAAGGGATGCCTATTTACCAGAGTGAGAGCTCAGCAAGGAATGAGTTCTGCACCAAGGCCGTGTCATTCATAGAGGAGCTGTCCTCTATCTTCAGGACAGCGAGACCAAGGAACTACGGCCAGGGGAAGAATAAGAGCAATGAAGAAGATAGCTCATCACCCGACAGTGGCTATCTCTCACCAAAGAACTATGTTAAAGCGAACACCAGGAAAGCCACGCCATTGGAATCCAAAATGACAGCTGTGCCTGATTTGGAACCACGTGCTGAGACCGTATGGAGCCGTGAAAAGGACACGGTCCCGAAGACTGCGGAGAAAATCCTCACCGGCTCCGCTCCCCGGTTCATTCAAAAACTGAAAAGTCAAGAGGTCGCTGAAGGAAGCTCAGTCCGTTTGGAGTGCCGCGCATCGGGTCACCCTCGCCCCACGGTCAGGTAAGTCTGACGCACCTTTCCATCCCTTTCTGTTTGTTCATTTCCGTCAGTTAATGTACACCATCACTGGGCTCACAAGAAATTATATTAACGATCCACATCAATTAACAAGCACACTGTCTGGTAGATTGAAGTCCTCCTCCATCAGTTGTCCAATGCTGATGCAATGGGCTTCACTCTGGGACATTTAACCTGTACGATGAGGGAAGTCAGGGATGTGATGGAATGCTCCCCACTTGCCTGGATGAATGCAGCCCCAAAAACATTCACGAAGCTTGACATCATTCAGGACAAAACAGCCATATGGCACCGCATCCACAAATATTCACTCATTCCACCGACACTCAGTATCAGCACTGTGTACTATCTACTAGATGCACTGCAGAAATTCACCAAAGATCCTCAGTCAGCACCTTCCAAACCCATGACCACTTTTACCTCGAAGGATAAGGGCAGCAGATATATGGGAACACCACCACCTTCACATTCCCCTCCAAGCCACTCACCATCCTGACGCGGGAATATAGTGCCATTCCTTCACTGTCACTACGTCAAAATCCTGGAATTCCCTCCCTAACAACATTGTGCCTTGACTTGCGCCAAATAGACTGCAGCAGAAGGCCGCTAACCATCACCATCTCCAGGTCAACTGGGGATGGACAATAAATGCTGGACCATCCAGTGCTGCCCACATAATGTAGCTGAATAAAAGAATTGTACAAAATAATAATTAATGTTTGAGCTTTATTGACTTATCAACTCAGTTCCAAGATTGAAATATTCTTACTGCCCTCAACTCTGACCACAGGCCCAGATGGTGTGTAATAAATAGCAGACAGTTTGCAGATTGTGGTTTATAGAATGTCAAACATAATTGTACTTTATTTCTTTTTTAAAGAATTAGAACATGGTAAACTTTAAATACCATGAATGCACTGTAAATTGAGGGTTTTACTGAAATGTATCCAGTGTCTAATGGTTTATTCAGCCGGAGGTGTAGGATTGAGGTCCCTCACCATTGAGAATGATATTAGGGAGGTGACACGATGTCAACACTCTTGTGTAAATGGCTGAGAGGGTATCAGGGCCATTGACTCGAACAGTGAAGAATTTCCATGGATCTCATTCCAAAATGCAGCTTAACTTTGGGTGTTTCAGCATTTCCTCCATTCTGTTTATGGTGGACAGTGAGGAAAGCTCTGACGAGATTGAAATCTGGTGGATGGGTCATTTGTTTCAAGCATGGATGATTATGCTTTAACGTTTTATTAAGTATCCCTGATTGTAGATACATTCAGTTGAAATCTATTTGGATGCAGATTCTGCTTCTACGACCTGTTTTTTATTTACTCGTGGGACGTGGAAGTCGCTGGCTGATCAGCATTTGTTGCCCGTCCCTAGTTGCCTTAAGAAAGTGGTGATGAGCTGCCTTCATGAACTGCTGCAGTGCGTGTGTTGTGCGTTGACCCACAATGCCCTTAGGAGGGGAATTCCAGGATTTTACCCAGCAACAGTGAAGGAACAGCCATATATTTCCAAGTCAGGATATTGAGTGGTTTGGAAGGGATCTTGCAGGGGGTAGTGTTCCCATGTATGCACTGCCCTTGTCCTTCTAGATGGAAGTGGTCGAGGGTTTGGAAGGTGCTGTCTGAGGGTCTTCAGTGAATTTCTGCAGAGCATCTCGGAGATAGTACACACTGCTGCTACTGAGCTTTGGCGGTGGAGGGAACGGATGCTTGTGGGTGTAATGCCAATCAAGTGGGCTGCTTTGTACTGATGGTGTCAAGCTGTTGCTGGAGCTGCACTCATCCAGACAAATTGGGAGTATTCCATCACACTCCTGACCGTGCCTTGTAGATGGCAGATGGGATGTAAGGAGTCAGGAGGTGAGTTACTCACCACAGTTATTCCTAGCCTCTGAAGCCACTTTCTTTATGTGGTGAGAGCGAGATAAAAGGTACTGCAGATGCTGGAGAATCTGAGATAACAAGGTGTGGGGCTGGATGAACACAGCAGACAAGCAGCATCATAGGAGCAGGAAAACTTGAAGTTTCGGGCCTAGAC
>JAHRHZ010000012.1:6680615-6714609 GCA_024137785.1 Ginglymostoma cirratum
CTGGAGAATCTGAGATAACAAGGTGTGGGGCTGGATGAACACAGCAGACAAGCAGCATCATAGGAGCAGGAAAACTTGAAGTTTCGGGCCTAGACATTTCTGATGAAGGGTCTAGGCCCGAAACGTCAAGCTTTCCTGCTCCTATGATGCTGCTTGGCCTGCTGTGTTCATCCAGCCCCACGTCTTGTTATCTCTATCTTCTTTAGGTGGTGAGTCCAGTTCAGTTTCTGGTCAATGGTAACCCTAGGATGTTGACAGCGGGGAATTCAGTGATGGTAACACGATTGAATATAAAAGGGCAATAGTTAGATTCTCTCTTGTTGGAGATAGTCATTGCCAGGAACTTGTGTGGCACAAATGTTATTTTGCACTTGTCCAAGCCTGATATTGTCCATGACTTGCTGCATCTGGATTTTGACTGTTTCAACATATTGCCGTGTCCAATATATTTTCAGATTTAATATTCTCATCTTTGTTTTCATATCTTCTCCAGAGAATCGATATTTTGTAACTTCAGTTCCACAACCTCGTTCACCTTATAGCCTTCGGATTTCTCCACCCCATGCCCCTCACATCCCCATAATTCTCGCCCCTTGTTTATCTCCTGATTTTAATTGCTCCAATGTTGACAGCCACCTTGACGTGATAGTCTAGAATTTCTCCCCCAAACCTCTGTAACCCTCCTTGTTTATTTCCTCTTGATGCCGTTCTCTTTTCCCAAGAACTGGGTGACCTTTCCTCACATCACTTTATATGGCTTGGTGCTGGCTCTCCTTTGGTAATGTCCCTATAAAAGACCATACTTCGTTATGTCAGAGGAGGTCTATAAAGGCAAGTGATTGTTGTTTTTTATGGGGAACATTTTCACCATTTTAGACTCATAACATAAAGGACTATAAATTAGTAGAACTCACACATTACTTACCCGATCAGATGAAACCTTGAATTGAAAGGTTGACTATTTAAGTAAATCATGATTTAGAGTCATAGGGCTGTACAGCATAGAAACAAACCCTTCTCTCCAACTCATCCATGCAGGCCAGATATCCCCTAAGTTAATCCAGTCCCATTTTCCAGCATTTGGCCCATATCCCTCTAAACCCATCCTGTTCGTATACCACCCAGACGCCTTTTAAATGCTGTAATTGTACCAGCCTTCACCACTTCTTCTGGCAGTTCATTCCATACATGCACCAACCTCCGCATGAAAAAGTTACCCCTTGGGTCCCTTGTAAATCTTTCCTCACTCAACCTTAAACTTATACCCTCTAGTTTCAGATTCCCCCACCCAGGGGAAAAGACCTTTACTATTAATCCTATCCTTTCCTCCACATGACTTTATAAGACTCTATATAGTCACTTCACAGGCTCCAATGTCCCAGAGAAAGAAAGGGGAAAGAAATTTCTTAATTCCTTCGTTAGATCTGAGCATTGCTGATGAGATCATTCCTAGTTGTTGCTTGAGAAGTTGGTGGTGGCCTGCTTTCTTGAACCTTTGCAGTCCATGTGCTGTAGGAACACCCACTGTGCTGTTAGTGAAGGAGTTCCAGGATTTTGACACAGCAACACTGCAGGAACGCCGATATATTTCCAAGTCCGGAAGGCAATGTGGCTTGGAGGGGACCATCATATACAGCATGCCACACTCTCTTCCTTAAGGGCCTGCCTCACTGTGAAACATTCCTTAATTTCACAAGGTCTTATTAAGTTTTGCCATTTCCAATCTTAAGCAACATTCCAGTGTCTGGCAACACAGCAACTTTCACTCCAAACAAAGCTTAATGTGAATCTGTGGCCTGCAAAACTATGATTTGCTCCACGTTCCAAATTTCTCAACAGGCGCTGTGTCCAACCACAGTGGCTGTTGTTATCCTCTGTCTTTGTCCATTCAAACCTCTTTAAACATGCACAGTGATACCTGTTGCTGGGAATTCCAACAGCATTACCCAACAGGCCTGTTCCATTCTCCTCACTGTACCGCCATTAGAGGCTGACATGATGAGGAAAGCAATAGAATCCTACAGCACAGAATCAGACCATTCAGCCCCTCATGCCTGTGGAAGAACTATTTCACTGATTACAGACTATCAGCTCTCTCCCCATAGAACTACAGGTGTTCCTTATTTGCGTACTTACGCATCTTTCTTCCAATGTACAACTGTATCAGCTTCCACCTTCTCCCCATTTAGGCAGCGCACAACTCGCCCAGTCAAATGAAAACTCTTCACACCTCCCCCTTATGATGCTTTCACTAACATTAACAAGAGGAAACTGGGAATCCAGATTGTACAAGCATACCAGAATAAGGTGCTCTAACTTGAGGAGTCAGAATCGTTTTAGAACAGATTATGTGAGAAGACCATTAGGCAGACAATCACCAAGCCTGTTCTTCCGAAAAGCAACTGAGAACAAATCCCAGTATCTCAACCTCTCCCAATTGACCATGGGGAATTGGTTAGCCCAGTTGGTGGAACGGCTAGTTTGCAATACTACCAGAGCAGGCTCCATTCCCATAGCAGCTAAGAGTTACTAAGAAGGTCCAGTAATCTCACCCTCAATGGAGGTGTTGAGGCCTTCAGGTTAGGTTCACCTCCAGCCATCTCTGCTAGTGAGAGCCTATGGTCCGCTGGGACACTGGTATTCTTCATTTCACCATATTCTGTTTTCCAGGGAATGTGTCCCATGGAAAAGTACGCTCTTTAATTGTATGGTTCCTCCTAACCTCTTATGCTTTGGCTTAAATTAATGACAAAATTAATGTGTTGGTGGTGCAATTTAGGAGAGTGAGGGGTAATTTAATTGAAGTATGCAAGGTCCTGAATTGTCTCAACAAGGTGGATGTGAAAAGGATACTTCCTCTTGTGGGAGGTGATGGCCTGGCGGCATTATCGCTGAACTGTTACTCAAGAATGCTAGGGGAGTGCTCTGGGACCTGGTTTTGAATCCCACTATGGCAGGTGGTGGAGTTTGAATTCAATTGTAAAAATCTGGAATTAAAAGTCTAATAATGACCATGAATCCATTGTCAACTGTTGGGGGAAAATGCATCTCGTTCACTTAATGTCTTTCGAGAAGGAAACTGCCATTTTTACCTGGTCTGGCCTACGTGTGACTCCAGACCCACAACAACATGGTTGACTCTTAACTACTGACAGGGCAATTTGGAGATGGACAATAATTTCTGGCCGGACGTCCCTGTCCCCTGAATGAATAAAAACAAGCCCAGAACTAGGGATCACTTTTTCAGGGCAGAGATAAGGAGAATTGCACAGCAAACAACACATTGTGTGACTTTGGAACTCTCTGCCTCTGAAGATGATGGTCATTAAATATTTTTAGGACCGATTTTATTTTTAGGCAGAGGAATCGAAGGTTATCAAGGGTCGACAGGAATGTGGAATTCTAAAAACAAACATGATCTTATTGAATGGAGGAGCAGTTTCAAAGGACTGAGGCTTGGAGATCTACACCACAGAAAAATGTCCTTCAGCCCATCAAGTCTGGAACAGCCAGTCAAAAACAACCACCTAACTATTCTAATCCTATTACCCAACACATGGTCCATGGCTTTGGCATCACAAAAACTACTTCTGCTCCAAATTCATGTGTTCCGACGTTTGTTCTTTTGGTTAATTTGACAGTTACCTGAAATCTGTGATCATTGTTTATCAACCCCCCCTAGGAAAGGAAATCTTAGTTTTTCTCCATCTGCCTGATCAAAACAACTTGCCTTGAAATGGTTTATATTTATTTATGTCCTGTGACAGGGACAGCGTATAAATATTTCCAAACTGTTCTGACAGCTTGCCATGGGCTACGCATAGCTGGAACTTTCCATCTTAAGTTGTGGCACTTTGTATTGATGGGCACATATCCCTGCGAGTCACTCCTGCATATTGCTGACATTGCAAGGACAATAATCTATCGCTTGTTAAAGTCAGTCTGTGGGGTCACCATTTCATTAATGTGTCATTGGCCTAGATTTTAGGGTCAACTGCAAATTGGCCGAGCTTCTGACCAGACCAAGTGAAACAGTGCAGTGTCCTTTAACTGGGATTTATATCTTTTCTTCATTCATTCATTCATTGGATGCGGGCATCACTGCCAAGGCCAGCATTGATTGCCCATTCCAAGTTGCCCTTGAACTGCATGGCTTGTGAAGTTATTAGGTGACACGGTGGCACTGCTGCCTCACAGCGCCAGGGACCTAGGTTTGATTCCAGCCTCGGGCGACTGTCTGTGTGGAGTTTGCACATTCTCCCCGTGTCTGCGTGGGTTTCCTCCGGGTGCTCCAGTTTCCTCCCACAGCCCAAAGCTGTGCAGGCTAGGTGGATTGGCCATGGAAAATACAAGGTTATGGGGATAGGGTGGGGAGTTTGGTCTGAGTGGGATACTCTCTAGAAGGTCAGAATGGACTGGACAGGCTGATTTGTCTGCTTACGCACTGTAGGGGCTCTATGATGCTACCATGAAGAGTCAGGCACATTTCTATGAGAGATAAAAGGTACTGCAGATGCTGGAGAATCCGAGATAACAAGCATGGGGCTGGATGAACACAGCAGGTCAAGTTTTCCTGCACATTTCTATGAGTCTGGTGTCACATGCAGACCAGGTAAGTGTGGTGGATTTCCTTCCCAAAAAGAGCATCAGATGGTCTGGTACAACAGTTGAAAGTAAGCCAGATTTACTAACTGCTGTCCTAGGATTTGAAACCGTGTCTCCTTTACATTAGCCTGTACTAAAGGTGATATTATGACTAAGTGTTACTGGATTATTACAAGATATTATCACATTTATTGCTGGGCCTATGTTTGTAGAGCTGTACAAGAATGAGAAATGATTTTACTGAAACCTGTAATTTCCTCCAAGTACTTGATACGGCTTCGCCTTTGTGGGAACGACTGGTTTGCAGAGAGAAATGGTGAGTGTACCATTTAAGATGAGAGGGTCACTAGTTTCTCAGAGTCTTCTCCCCAGAGAGGAGTGGAGGAAGAGTCAGTGAATAATTTGAAAGCTGAGTTAGATACTTGATTGAAAAGGGAGTCAAAGGGTATAGAGAGTAGATAGAAAAGTCAAGTCGAGGCCATCCTCAGGGAGGCACAGGGCAGCAGAAGCATGGGAACACCACCGTCACCAAGCCACTCACCATCCGGATTTGAAAATATGTCGCCATTCCTTCAGTATTGCTCAGTCAAAACTTTACAATTCCCTTTCTAACAGCTCCATAAGTGTCCATACACCCCAGGGTCTGCAGCAGTTCAAGATGGCAGCTCACCTTCTCAAGGGCAACTAGGGACTGGCAATAAATGTTGGATTAGCCAGTGCTGCCCCTTTCTGATGAAAACAAAGAAAGAGGCCATAATCATATCAGCCATGATCTTATCAAATGTTGAATCGGGTGTGAAATGGCCTACGTCTGCTCCTAATATGTATGTCCATACGCATCAGTACTGTTCAGTCTGATGGTGAGATCGTTTTCTTTAGCTTGTACTGTTTTTTGCTCCATACTTTTCATTGGAATCGATGCCAAGAAAGACACATTGAAAAATTTTCTTCTTTAGAGTGTCTGTCAGAGACCGAAAATAATTGATTATGGATTTATTGTAGCTTCTCCTCGCCAAAGAATTTCAAACAGTAAAGTCAACTGGATGGTACCGTGACTCAGTGGTTAGCACTGCTGCCTCACAGCTCCAGGCACCCAGGTTCAATTCCATCTTCGGGTATGGAGTTTGCACATTCTCCCCGTGTCTGCATGGGTGTTCTCTGGGTGATCTCCTATTGTCCAAAGATGCGAAGGTTAGGTGGATTGGCTGTGCTAAATTGTCCAGAGTGTCGACGATGTGCGGGTTGGTGGATTAACCATGGGAAATGCAGGATCACAGGAATAGGATCAGGGGCTGTTTCTAGGTGGGATGCTGTTCAGAGGGTCTGTGTGGACTTGATAGGCCGAATGTAGGGATTCTGTGGTTCTAACTGAAGAACTAGTGATGAGTAAGAGAGACTGCCATCAGTGAGGGACAAAGGGTCTGCAATTGCTGAAACCGATCTTGTATTTATACAGAGTCTTTTGTGACCTCAATAAAGTGCCCAAGTAATTTAAAATCAATGAAGCACTTTTTTTAACTGTTGTCGGAAATACAAATGGAAATGCACACTGCAATCTCCCGTGTCAGTAAAGTGATTATGAGAAGATAAATTAATTAAGGTATAAATATTAACTTGGCATAGTGGAGACTTCAGCAGATCTCCATCTAAATAACACCAAAGGATTGTTTACTTCCAGTGGTTCAGGGAAGAGGACACCTTTGTTGTGATGCCTCATTTGCAGGCACGGGGAGAATGTGCAAATACCACACAGACAGTCCCCTGAGGAAGGAATCAAACCCATGTCCCTGGTGATGTGAGGCAGTAGTGCTAACCACTGAGCCATTGTACCACTCGCTCCAGTGCTATTAAATTAAATACAATAGATTAAATTAATTAGATCAGCACGCGGTGGCTCAGTGGTTAGCACTGGTGCTTCACAGACACAGAGACACAGGCTCAATTCCAGCCTTAGGCGACTGTCTGCGTGGAGTTTGCACATTCTCCCTGTGTCTGTGTGGGTTTCCTCTGGGTGCTCCGGTTTCCTCCCACAGTCCAAAGATGTGCAGGTTAGGTGGATTGGCCATGGGAAATTGCCCATTGTGTCTATGGTGGGAAATGCAGGAATATGGTAGGGGGTGGGATGCTCTTTGGAGGGTAGGTGTGGACTCGATGGGCTGAATGGCCTGCTTCTACACTGTCGGGATTCCATAATGAAAGCCTGGACCACCACATTTGCCAGCCTCAAATATGCATTAAAACTCTGGAGCCGGATTTGAACCCACAACCGTCACGCTCAGAGGCTTGAGTGTTACCGCAAAAAAAAAGTTTATAAGAATCACAGATGAATTTTGAAGCCATTCAATAAGTTCATCTGGGTTTTATTGACAAGAAAGTTCAACAGTAATTGCATCCATCTGTGAAACGGAGATTTTAACTTGTATCGCATGTGAGACAGGGGGAGAGATAGAAAATAAAGCATTGGACATAGCTGTTATTCATTCTAATTCATTTCAGTTGAACGTGCATTGCAGGCTAAGCCTGTTTGATGGAAGCTAGGCAGAACAAAGGACAGATGGGGAAGAGGAAGAAGAAAAATAGTTGAGGGCAAGGATACTCAGACCTCCTTACATTAGCCCTCGAAGGCGGTGATAGGGAATGGGGGGAGCAGAAGGTGGAGAATTGAGTTCCGTTAGAGCAAAGAAAATTGGAGGGAAGGTTGGGGTTTGGAGAAAGTGGATCAAAGGTGAAAGGTTGGGACAGTGATAGCAGTGCAGAAGTGGTGAGAAGGGGTATGGTTTAGAAATGTTGTGTAAGTGAGAGAAGGTGGTGACCTAGTCGTAATTACCCTGTGCTGACAGCCCAGGGGAGGCAATGGCCTAGTGTTATTATCGCTGGACTGTTAATCCAGAGACCCAGGTAATGTTCTGCACATGAAGGTTTGAATCCTGCCAAAGCAAGTGGTGGAAGTTGAATTCAATTGAAAAAAATCTGGAATTAAGGATCCGGTGATGACCATGAACCCATTGTCGATTGTTGGAAAAACCCATCTGTTTCACTAATGTCCTTTAGGGAAGGAAACTGCCATCCTTACCTGGTCTGACCTACATGTGACTCCAGACCCACAGCAATGTGGTTGACTCTTAACTATCCTCTGGGCAATTAGGGACAGGCAATAAATCCTGGCCTGGCTAGCGATACCTCCATCCCATGCACAAATAAAAATGAGGAATGTTCAGTCTGGAAATATGGGCTTAATTGCCACCACAGCTGCTGGTGGGATTTCCACTCAATTAATAAATTCCAGAAAGTAAGACTCGTCAGTGCCTTTGAATAGTACCTCCAGGGGATCTAGAGCATTCTGGGAAAGTGTGAGGTCATTAATTTTGCTGTATCAATACAAATCTTGTCTTTTTTCTCATTTCTTCAAGTTTCCTTTCCATTACATCAATCGAAGGGACAATATTTGAGCTGTTTAATCGTACAAAATCGAAACAATGCTAACCGTTGTTCTTTAAAGGAAAAGGATAATGTCCTCCTATTTTAATGAGGAAAGGGCAGTGGAGATTCCTGATGCATCCCCTTGGCAATGCCTGACCAAATCAGTATCTATTTCCTGGTTTGAATTTGGTTTGGCAGCATATGTGGAGAGAAATCAGAGTTAACCTTTCAGATCCAGTGACCCTTCCTCAGAATCTGCAGTTCTTTCGGTTTTTATTGAATGTGGTTTGATTTGATTTATTATTTTCATATGTACCGACATACAGTGAAAAGTATTGTTTTGTGTGCTATGCAGGCAAATCATATCTTACATAAGTTTACTAAGATTGACAGTTAACAATCCCTGCTGTGTTTCCATGCTAATCATAGTCAACCCAGTCACCCTCTTCTCACTGTGTAACTTGGTCTTGCCTTCCTAAATTTGTTTTTCTTGCATTTCGGCAGTACAAGACAATGCGATTCAATTCCCATTTCTGTTTTAGCAATATTTGGGGATTGCTTTGCTGGAATTAATTTGCATCTTCCAGCTTTGACATGAGTAGAACTTAGAATTCTGAAATAGCAGCCTTTACTTCCTCCCAACACCATATCCTCCCATCACTGACCAATCAGCTGTCAGAGTGCATCAACTAGAGGAGGCTCAATGTGCTATTTGGGAAATACGACCTCAGGATTTGACACCCCTCTCTTGTATCAATGTCGTCATAAACACGGACACAGCAAGATCTTTCTTGTCAGGGCTTGGGACAGTCTGTAAGGTTGCTTTCCGTCAGGGTTTCTTCCAGGATTCCGTCTTCCGTTCCTGTAGTTAACTGTAATATGACAAGGTAGGATAATAAGCCATAAGGAGAATACCAGAAAGGTGCAAAACAATCCAGACAGGATGGCTGAATGGCCAAATCATGGTAAAATGATGTTGCATAGTGCAAAGTTCTCTAATTTAGACAAATAATACCACAATATATTTGAAAATGTTGACAGGAAAATGTCAGTGAATGGAATAAAGAAAGTTAACACAAGGGCTGCACAAGCAAATAAGGTCATTGATATTGCAGACATGTCGGGATTCTGGTTTGTCATCAGTAATCTGCTGAATTTTCCGTGGCTCGAATCACCCACAGGTCCCTGGTTCTGACTCTGGACGTAATTTCGGAATGTGAAGTGAAGGAGGCAGTAGACAGGTGTTTCGGGGCAAAGAATCTCTGCGTTTATTAAATGCAAAGGTGCGTTTATCACAAGAAATAAATTGAAAGCAAAAGTAATACACAGGGAAATAAAACAAATGTGAATAAAAATACAAGAGTGAAAAAGGCAAATTCAAAAAGGTGATACTGTCAGTCATTAACTTAACACAGGCTAATTACTATTAAAAACTAAGCAGTAGTTTCAAACACGGACACTTTAATCAGACTTCCTGATCCTGACTTTGGGGTGCCCCGCACTGACACCAACCCACCTTCCCCTCCCTGCTAGCTAGGTTGGATACTTTAGGTCTCGAGGGAATAGGCTCACCGCTGGGAATAAGCACAGTTTTGAAATACAGCGAGCTGTTCCCACTGCAGTAACCTTGTGCTTTGTTGAAGACTTCAGACGGTGCAGGCCTTCAGTCTGGTTTGAGAACTTGGTTTTCCTTACTTTGTGGTAGTTTTGTGAGCCAGTTTTCACCTCAGAATGTGTCTGAGGCCTTGTCAGTCGCGTCGGTGGTTTTCGGAGGTGGTCGGCCATCAGATCTGCTGGTTGTGGTCGGTTATCATTGGTCCCCCTGGTACAGAACAGCCCTGTGTCGGTAGGTTTCAGGGAGATAGCTGTGCAGATACCTCTTGGGGTGAGTAGCTGTCTGGGATCTCTCTTCTGTTGGTAGCTGCAGGGATGGCTCTCTCTTTATCTCCCAGATCAGGTCGAACAGGTATACAGGCTGTGTATACAGGCCCCAAGAAGACTTTCCACATCAAGCAGATGTTCACCTGCACATCTGCCAATGTGGTATACTGCATCCGCTGTACCCGTTGTGGCCTCCTCTACATCGGGGAAACCAAACGGGGGCTTGGGGACCGCTTTGCAGAACACCTACGCTCAGTTCGCACTAAACAACAGCACCTCCCAGTCGCGAACAATTTCAACTCCCCCTCCCATTCCTCAGACAACATGTCCATCCTGGGCCTCCTGCAGTGCCGCAACGATGCTACCCGAAGGCTGCAGGAACAGCAACTCATATTCCGCTTGGGAACCCTGCAGCCCAATGGTATCAATGTGGACTTCACAAGCTTCAAAAGCTCCCCTCCCCCTAACGCATCCCAAAACCAGCCCAGCTCGTCCCCGCCTCCCTAACCTGTTCTTCCTCTCGCCTATCCCCTCCTTCCACCTCAAGCCGCACCCCCATTTCCTACCTACTAACCTCATCCCGCCCCCTTGACCTGTCCGTCCTCCCTGGACTGACCCATCTCCTTCCTACATCCCCACCTACACTCACCTTTACTGGCTCCATCCCCACCTCTTCGACTTGTCTGCCTCCTCTCCACCTATCCTCTCCTCTATCCATCCTCTATCCGCCTCCCCCTCTCTCCCTATTTATTTCAGAACCCTCTTCCCCTCCCCCATTTCTGATGAAGGGTCTAGGCCCGAAACGTCAAGTTTTCCTGCTCCTATGATGCTGCTTGGCCTGCTGTGTTCATCCAGCTCTGCATCTTGTTATACAGACTGTGTGTTCCTCCCAAATCTGTTGAGCTATTGTTCCCCCTCTCAGGGCTGAATGGGCTTCCTGAGCACTGGAGTAGGCATGAATGTGTTTTGATTCAGTGGAATGTCCAGTATTTCTGCGAATGAATATTAATTGATGTTGAATGCCTTGGTATCTCTGAAGAGTCCAAGATGTCTGAAGTTGTTGCCTTCGTTCTGGTTCATTGTTCCTTTAGGTGAAGGCATGAATGGGATTTCTAACTGAACCATGGTTCCGGACAGCTATCCCTGTGATTGTGCATTCCAGAGCATTGCCCAGCTCTCTTCCTTTTTGTTTTAAAAGTTCTGTCAAAAATCCAGGGGTTTTGATCCAGTATTTTTACTCTCTTCTACAGACTTTGGGATTGGTATAGATATGTTGGCACAGAATAAATGGGCCAAAGGGTCTCTTTTGTGTTTTATGACTCAATGACACTTTATCCTAAAATGGTTGGAAGGTACGAAAACAGAATTTTTATGAGAATTATGTTGGGCCTTGATAAGGCAACATCTGGTGAATGGTTTACAGTTTTGGTTTAAGGAAGAACAGACTTGAGTTTAAGGGGTAGTAGGAACTGCCGATGCTGGAGTCTGAGATAACAAGGTGTAGAGCTGGATGAACACAGCAGGCCAGGCAGCATCAGAGGAGCAGGAAAGCTGACGTTTTAGGTCTGGACCCTTCTTCAGAAAAGTCAAGAAGGCTTGACTTTGAGGGGCATGCAATGAAGTTTTCCCTGGGGCAGAAGGATTGTCATATGAGGAGAGGCAAGAGTTATATTTGTCAGGGAATGTGGGGTGTTTCTAGCAAGACTAGAATTTCCTGTCAATCCATTATTGACCTGTTTTGCTCTCTCAAGCATTTCAGAGAGCAGTTAAGGGTCAACCACATTTCAGTGAGTCTGAAGGCCAGACCGGGTAAGGATGGCAGATTTCCTTCCCTAAAGGACATTAGTAAATCAGTTGGGTCATAATCACCATTACTAAGTCTAGATTTTAACTTATAAATTAAGAAAATTTAAATACCATAATTTGAAGCCATGTTCCCAGAACAGAAGACTGGGTCTCTGAATTATTGTGCCAATGTCATTGTCCCAACACCACCCTATTCCTTGGTGTTTAGAGGAATTTCATGGAACCATTTCTCATTTTCGTGAAGCTTGGCAGGGCTAGATTCTTATCCCTTCATTGGGCAGTGTGGAATGAGGAACCACAGTCTCAAACAAGGTGTTGGCCATTTTGAACTGGGAGGGTGGGAGTTTTCTTCACTCAAGCTATTGTCCACCTTTGAAATTCATCTCCTGAGAGGGTACACCAAACAAAGATAGACAGATATCTAGAGTCATAGAGATATATGGCATGGAAGCAGACTCTTTGGTCCAACTCACCCATGCTGACCAAATATCCTGAATTAATCTGGTCCCATTTTGCCAGCATTTGGCCCACTTCCCTCTAAACCCTTCCTATTCATGTTCCCATCCAGACACCTTTTAAATTTTCTAATTGTACCAGTCTTGACTACTTCCTCTGGCAGCTCATTCCATACGTGCACCACGCTCTGTCTGAAAAAGTTACCCCTTCAGTGCCTTTTAAATCTTTCCTCCCTCACCTTAAACCATGCCCTCTAGTTTTGGACTCCCCCACCCTTGGAAAAAGACCTTGGCTATTCACCCTATCCATTCCCCTCATGATTTTATAAATGTCTCTAAGGACACCCCTCAGCCTCTGACACTCCAGGAAAAATAGCCCCGGCCTATTCGTCCTCTCCCTATAGCTCAAACCCTCCAACTTTGGCAACATCCTTGTAAATGTTTTCTGAACCCTGGAAAAGGTAGTCAATAAGGCATATGGCATGCTTGCCTTCATCAGCTGGGGCATTGATTTTAAAAATTGGCAGGTAATGTTGCAGCTTTATAGAACTTTAGTTAGGCCGCATTTGGAATATTGTGTTCAATTCTGGTCACCACACTGCCAGAAGGATATGGTGGCTTTGGAGAGGGCACAGAAAAGATTTACCAGGATGTTGCCTGATATGGAGGGTATTAGCTGTGAGGAGAGGTTGGAGAAACTCGGGTTGATCTCACTGGAATGACAGAGGTTGAGGAGTGACCTGATAGAGGTCTACAAGATTATGAAGGGCATGGACAGAGTAGACAGTCAGAAGCTTTTTCCCAGGGTGGAAGTGTCAGTTACCGGGGGGCATATGTTTAAGGCGTGAGGGGCAAGGTTTAAAGGTGATGCACGAGGCAAGTTTTTTACACAGAGGGTGGTGGGTGCCTGGAATTTGCTGCCGGGTGAGATAGTGGAAGCAGATATGATAGCGACTTTTAAAGGGCGTCTTGACAAATACATGAATAGGATGGGAATAGAGGGATACGACCCCCAGAAGGGTATGGGGTTTAAGTTGTGATGGGCAGCATGTCGGTGCAGGCTTGGAGGGCCAAAGGGCCTGTTCCTGTACTGTAATTTTCTTTGTTCTTTGTTCTTGTTCAGTAAGTTTAACAACATCTTTCCAACGGTGGGGAGACCAGAACTAAATGTAGTATTCCAAAAGTGGCCCAACCAGTGTCCTGCACAGCCACAACTTTCTAACTTATATACTCAATGCACTGACCAATAAAGGCAAACGTCCCAAACACTTTCTTCATTACCCAGTCTACCTGCAACTCTACTTTCAAGGAACTATGAACCTGCACCACAGGGTCTCTTTGTTCGGCAGGATCTTACCATTAGGTGTATAAGTCCTGCCCTGATATGCCCTGCCAATCTAGTTGCAAAGGGAATGAAGCGAAATGGACACAGTGTTAGAAAGTGGGGTTGTGATAGATGCCACAATCTTACTAAATGGCAGAAGAGTTTTGAAGGGACAGATGGACTACTCCTGCTGGTGTTTCTCATTGTCTTGTGCACCAGAGTAGTGTTCCACTATCCACCTCCCATTGTGATTTATTTCACATTCTGTGCCAAGTTGCAATGTAGTCATTTGTTCTCATTGTATACAAAGATGCTTTGAATTAAGTGCAAAGAATATTTCTACTCCAGCTGTACATTGCAGAACATGAAAAATAGACCCTGTGTTCAAATTCTGTTCCTGAAAATCTTTCACATCCTTCCCTATCTCTGGAACCTCTTCTCACCCCGTTACCATATTCCTCTCTCTTTTATCATAACCTCCAAGTTTTCTGCCCAAGATTAAAGGAAATATCTGTAGCCCAAGGGCCCTGCACAGGCCTCAACCTCACCTCAACCACGCTGCTCAAAGCCCTACCCCAAGAGGTAAAACCTAGTGCACACTCTGAGAGGCTGACCTGCAAATATGGAGCATGACCTTGATCCCAAACGACAAGCCAGAGACTCAGCAACATTCTTGGGATGAATGGAGGTCCCATCTTACTGGTCGTTTACTGGGAATCAATGGTCAGACAGCCAGCTAGCTTTTGGGAGCCTTCACCTTTGAGCATTTCCCTATAACTTCAAGCATGTCCTTCTTCCCAGCTTCCTAGCACTTATGATTTTTTTTACACTTCTTCCACATTCAATTCACATGTTTTCCAAAGATGGAATCCACTCGTTTTGTACTTACACTCGCTTCTGCATCCAGTTCTGTACGCCACCCTTTAGTGAGTACCAGAAGGCTTTGGAGACCATGCAGAAGAGGTTTACACAAATGGTCCCAGGGATGAGGAACTTCAGTTCTGAAGATGGATTGGAGAACCTGGGACTGGCCTCCTTAATGCACAGAAGGCCAAGAGGAGATCTGACAAAGTTCTTGAAGATTACTGGGGATCTGGACAGAGTGGATAGGGAGAAATTGTTCCCACTCGTGAAAGGATCAAGCACTAGGGAGTACAGGTTTAACATAACTAATAAAAGAAGTAAAAACAATAGGAGAGAAAACGTTTTCATACAGTGAATGGTTAGGGGTCTGGAATTCACTGCTCAAGAGTATGGTGGAGGCAGGTTCAATCGAGACATTCAAGAGTGCATGAGATGTACATTTGAAAATGAAGAAGGTTAAGGAGGCAGGAGAGCTAACACAGACATGATGGTCCAAATGGCCTCCTTCTGTACTGCAGCAATTCTTGAAAAGCTGCATTGTCGGCAAAACTAGAATTTATCGCTCATTCCTTGTGGCCAGTACAGAGGTATCTAGAGTTTCAGGTACATAATTCTTTGAAGTTTGCAACACATATAGATAGGTTGGTTAAGAAGGCATTTAGCAAGCTTGCCTTCATTGCTCAAACCTTTGAGTATTCGAGTTGAGACGTCACATTGAGTTTATACAGGAAGTTGGTGAAGCCTCTTCTGAAGTACAGTGTCCAATTCGGGTCACCCTGCTATAGAAATGTTCTTATTTAGGTGGAGAGAGTTCAGAAGAGATTTAACAAGATATTGTCGGGAATGGAGGGTTTGTGTTATAAGGAGAGGTTGGATAGGTTGGGACTTCCTTCACTGGAGTGTAGGAGGTTGAGGGTTGACCTTACAGAGGTTTATAAAATCATGAGGGATAAGGTGAACAGCAGGTGTCTTTTTCCTAGAGTTGGAGATTTCAAAACTAGGAGGCACATTTTTAAGGTGAGAGCAGGAAGATTTAAAAAAGAATCTGGGGCAAGTTTTTTATACAGAGAGTGGTTAGTGTGTTAAATGAACTCTCAGAGGACCTGGTTGATGCAGGTACAGTTACAACATTTCAAAGACATTTGGTTAAGTGATTGAAAAAGAAAGATTTGGAGGGATATGAGCCAAGCATGGGCAGGTGGGACCAGTTTATGGTCAGCATGGACTTGTTAGACTTAAGGGTCTGTTTCCGTGCTGTATGACTCTATGACTGTAAATAGATCTTCGGATATGATGCCAGAAGATGAGGATCTTCAGTGAATTGGAAAGAACTGGGAAACTTGTGCTACTCTTCAAACATGGAAAGTTTAGGACATGTTTAATCAAGATGTTTAAAATCATGAAGCATTGTTGTGAAAACTGTTTCCACTAGTTAAAGGGTTCAGAAGGGGATGGAAATAAAGGGAATAATTTTTACTCACGATGAGGCGAGTTATTTTGACTCAGAGCTTTTTGAGGTGGGAGTTGTTTTGCCTGGAGAAGAGTAGATTGAGAGGAGAAGTTTCCAAAATCTTCAGGGGTCTAGACAGAGAAACTGTTCCCATTGGTGGAAGAATCAAGAAAAAAAGCGCACAAATTGGCGAAATAAGCAAATAGTGACCTGCCTGGAAGTTTTATTTTTAAACATAGCGAATGATAAAGACTTCTTGAGAGGACGATCGAGAAACATACAATCATGGTTTTCCAAAGGATATGGGACAATTTGTCTGAAGAGAACAAAAAAAAAGGGCTACAGGGAAAAGGCAGGAAATAGGGAAGTGTCTAAGCTGATCTTGCAGAGATCCAGTATTGACATGATAGGTTGAATGGCCTTATGCTGCACTGTATCATTCCATGATTCTAGATCAAAAATGGTGATGGAAAAAGATTCAGTTATCACTTTTACAAGGGATTAGGATAAATAGCCAAAGAGTTCATGTTTGTAGGGCCATGCAGAGAGAGTGGATTGATTGGTAGCACAGGTACAATGGACAGAATGGCCTGCTTCTATGCTAAGCCAATCTATAATGCCATGTGGAGGTTTGAGATGATTTGGGTACTTTGTTAGACGAGTTAACAATTAACCAATCTGCAGGTGTGGGACAGGAGTCCTGTGAGAGGGTAGTGGGCATTTTCCCATCATCCCCCCATCAGCCTTTACCCAAAACCCTAGATGCTGAAAGGCCATGAGCTGCTGAGCACTTACCCTGTTGCTGTGATCGGGAACAGCTCACATGTGACAGCTGCTTCCGAACCCAGCCCTACAAAGGGAAACAGGTATCAATGTGGTTCAGAGAGCAGGGTGTTATTGGAGGAGGAGGTGAATTGTGGAAGGACGCTCTCAAACTCCTCCTGCCAATCAAGCACCTCCAGCAGAGGAATAGTCAGAGATGAGGGGTTCGGGTGTCAGAGATCACAGTGACCTCAGCAACAATAATTCAAACAAAGAGGTACGAGAGAGGGTCCATTGAATTCCAATGGGGATCACCACCATTGCCTTGACAGTGATTCTATTAAGGATTCCTGTGACCAACTGAATTCCCATCACCCATGGGTGCAATTGGCTGGGTATATTGTCCGTCCCTAGTTGCCCTTGAGAAGGTGGTGGTGAGCTGCCTTCTTGAACTGCTGCAGTCCATGTGCTGTAGGTTGTCCTGCAACGCTATTAGGGAGAGAATTCCTGGATTTTGACCCAGTGACAGTGAAGGAAAGGTGATTTATTTCCAAGTTAGGATGGTGAGTGGCTTGAAGGGGAATTTGCAGGAGGTGGTGTTCCCATGTATTTGCTGCCCTTGTCCTTCCAAATGATGCATGTGGAGATGTAAGGCATTGTGGAAGGAGGCAGGGTGGATCATTGCTGTGTATCTTATCAAACCTCAATAAGCTTCATATGCTGCATCAATGACCTTCCTTCCTTCCATCACAAGGTCAGAATGAGAATTTCTTCACCTAGAGAATGGTGAGCCTGTGGAATTCTCGGCCACAGAAAGGGGTTGAGACAAAAACATTGAATGTTTTCAAGAAAGAGTTAGACATAGTTCTTGGGACTAAAGGGATCAAAAAGTGTGAAGAGAAAGTGGGATACTGAATTGGATGATCATCCATGATCATATTAAATGGCAGAGGCAGGGTCGAAGGGCCCAATGCTCCTATTCTCTATGCTTCGATCTGAAAGGCCGCCCAATACAAAAAGTGCCGTAAGTACCAGCCCAAAGTGATAACACCAGAACAGTTCGGGAGCTCGAAGGAGTAAAAGCTAACATTTTCTCTTGGCCCTGCTGCTTCACAGCGCCAGGGACCCGGGTTTGATTTCCACCTTGGGTGACTGTCTGTGCGAAGTTTTCACATTTTCCCTGTGCCTATGTGGTTTTCCTCCATGTGCTCCGGTTTCCTCCCACAGTCCAAAGATGTGCAGGCTACATGGGTTGAACATGCTAAATTGTCCATAGTGTCCAGGGATGTACAGGCTACATGGGAAACACAGGGATTACAGGGACAGGGTAGGGGATGTGTCTGAGTGAGATGTTCTTCAGAGGGTTGGTGCACAATTGATGAGCCAATGGCCTGCTTACACACTGTAGGGATTCTATGATTCAAAGTCTTGAGAACAATGGGATATTCCAACAGCCTGACTGTTGTTGGAGCTGGAAAGACTGAAGTGACACATTGGGATCTGGCGAAACTCCGAATGCCATAAATTCAGAGGGAGCAGAGGTAGCAGGAACTGCAGATGCTGGAGAATCTGAGATAACAAGATGTAGAGCTGGATGAACACAGCAGGCCAAGCAGCATCAGAGGAGCAGGAAGGCTGACATTTCGGGCCTAGACCCTTCTTCAGAAATCGGGGAGGGGAAGGGGGCTCTGAAATAAATAGGGAGAGAGGGGGAGGCGAATAGAAGATGGATAGAGGAGAAGATAGGTGGAGAGGAGACAGACAGGTCAAAGATGCAAGGATGGAGCCAGGAGAGGTGAGCGTAGGTGGGGAGGTAGGGAGGAGATGGGTCAGTCCAGGGAGGACGGAGAGGTCAAGGGGGCGGGATGAGGTTAGTAGGTAGGAGATGAGGGTGGAGCTTGGGGTGGGAGGAGGGGATAGGTGGAAGGAAGAACAGGTTAGGGAGGCTGGGACGAGCTGGGCTGGTTTTGGGATGCGGTAGGGGGAGGGGAGATTTTGAAGCTTGTGAAGTCCACATTGATACCATTGGGCTGCAGGGTTCCCAAGCGGAATATGAGTTGCTGTTCCTGAAACCTTCAGGTAGCATCGTTGTGGCACTGCAGGAAGCCCAGGATGGACATGTCGTCTGAGGAATGGGAGGGGGAGTTGAAATGGTTCGCGACTGGGAGGTCCAGCAGTCCCCCTCCACTGACACCCTCATCCGCTTAGCCGAACTCATCGTCACCCTCAACAACTTCTCTTTCAATTCCTCCCACTTCCTACAGACAAAGGGGGTGGCCATGGGTACCCATATGGGCCCAAGCTATGCCTGCCTCTTTGTAGGTTACGTGGAACAATCCCTCTTCCATACCTACACTGGCCCTAAACCCCACCTCATCCTCTGTTACCTTGATGACTGTATAGGTGCCGCCTCGTGCTCCCACGAGGACCTCGAACAGTTCATCCACTTCACCAACACCTTCCACTTCAACCTTAAGTTCACCTGGACCATCTCCAACACTTCTCTCTCCTTCCTGGACCTCTCTGTCTCCATCTCTGGCAACCACCTAGAAACCGATATCCATTTCAAGCCCACTGACTCCCGCAGCTACCTAGAATACACCTCCTGCCACCCACCCTCCTGCAAAAATGCCATCCCCTATTCCCAATTCCTTTGCTTCTGCCGCATCTGCTCCCAGGATGAGGCATTCCACTCCCGCACATCTCAGATGCCCTCATTTTTCAAGGACCGCAACAACCCCCCTCAGTGGTCGAGAACACCCACAACCGTGTCACCCGCATTTCCCGCAACTCATGCCTCACACCCCGTCCCAGCAATGAAAACCAAAACAGAATCCCCCTCGTCCTCACATACCATCCCACCAACCTCCGGATCCAACGCATCATCCTCCGACACTTCTGCCATCTGCAATCCGACCCCACCACCAAAGACATTTTTCCCTCCCCATCCTTATCTGCTTTCAGGAGGGACCACTCTCTCCGTGACTCCCTTGTCCGCTCCACACTCCCCTCCAGCCCCACCACACCCGGCACTTTTCCCTGCAACAACAGGAAGTGCTACACCTGCCCCTACACCTCCCCCATCACCTCCATCCCAGGCCACAAGAAGACCTTCCACATCAAGCAGATGTTCACCTGCACATCTGCCAATGTGGTATACTGCATCCGCTGTACCCGTTGTGGCCTCCTCTACATCGGGGAAACCAAACGGGGGCTTGGGGACCGCTTTGCAGAACACCTACGCTCAGTTTGCACTAAACAACTGCACCTCCCAGTCACGAACAATTTCAACTCCCCCTCCCATTCCTCAGACAACATGTCCATCCTGGGCCTCCTGCAGTGCCGCAACGATGCTACCTGAAGGTTGCAGGAACAGCAACTCATATTCCGCTTGGGAACCCTGCAGCCCAATGGTATCAATGTGGACTTCACAAGCTTCAAAATCTCCCCTCCCCCAACTGCATCCCGAAACCAGCCCAGCTCGTCCCCGCCTCCCTAACCTGTCCTTCCTCCCACCTATTCCTCCTCCCACCTCAAGCCCCACCCCCATCTCCTACCTACTAACCTCATCCCGCCCCCTTGACCTGTCCATCCTCCCTGGACTGCCCTATCTCCTCCCTACCTCCCCACCTACGCTCACTTCTACTGGCTCCATCCCCGCCTCTTTGACCTGTCTGTCTCCTCTCCACTTATCTTCTCCTCTATCCATCTTCTATCCACCTCCCCCTCTCTTCCTATTTATTTCAGAACCCCCTTCCCCTCCCCGATTTCTGCAGAAGGGCCGAGACCCAAAACGTCAGCCTTTCTGCTCCTCTGATGCTGCTTGGCCTGCTGTGTTCATCCAGTTCTACACCTTGTTAATTCAGAGGGAATTGTCTGGGAAAGTGAAAATTCTCGTGGGTAAATTCCCAATGCCTGGAACATTCTGCAAAGTCCCTTCAAGACCAAGGATTCTGAGGGTTCTGACTCACTTCATAGATGCCCAGAAAACGCCTTCTGGGTAGTGAGATTTCAGAGTATGCCATCCAGTGCTGTAAAATGAGGCACGGTGTCAATGAAGATTTTCTTCACAGTTGGATTTGTGGGTTTCTAATCAGGTTCATAACATGAGGGCTCTGGAATCTCCAGATCATAAGTCATGAAAAGACAAGTAAGTCATTTTTAATTGGAAAAGGGTTGGAAGCAGGGATCCCATCCTGGCTGGAATATCTGGACCACCAATATACCCTGCAACCACATGCTAACATGAAATGAACTATATCATGCGTTTGAACATGGACTGCTTCAGTATCTGAGGAGGCATGAATGGTGCTGAATATTGTGTAATCATCGACGAACATCCCCACTTCTGACCTTATGATGGAGGGAAGGTCATTGATGAAGCAGCTGAAGACATTTGGGCCTGAGACACTACACTGAGGAACTCCTGCAGAGATGTCCTGGAGCTGAGATGACTGATGTCCAACAGCTACAACGATCTTTCTATGTGCCAGGTATGACTCCAACCAGCAGAGATTTCCCTGGTTCCCATTGACTTTAGTTTTGGTAAACCTCCTTGATACCACACTCAGTCAAATGTGATTTTAAGAGCAATTACTCTTATTTTTTGTCTATGTTTGGACCAAGGTTGCAGTGAGGTCAGGAGAAGAGTGTTCCTGGCAGAACCCAAACTCTGCAATGATGAGCAGAGAATCAATCTGTATTCGCCTGTTTATGACACTTTGCCATGATCAAAAATTTTCAAGATCAGATCAGAGGTGAGGAAGCATGCATTGAGAACATAGGGACGAAAGACCAGGAGTAGGCTGTTCAGTCCCTCAAACCTGTTCCACCATTCAATGGAATCCTGGCTGATCTATGGTCTAACTCCATTTCCCTGCCTTCAGTCCATACCCTGAATACATTTGTTTAAAAAATTATCATCTGCGTATATTGGGTATATGAATAGGAAGGGTGTACAGGGATATGGGCCAAATGCTGGCAAATGGGACTAGATTAATTTGGAATATCTGGTCAGCATGATGGACCGAAGGGTCTGTTTCTGTCCTGTATCTCTTTAAAATTTACAACTGATCTAAAGCCCACTGCCAGTTATGGAAGAGAGTTCCAAATCTCTACTACCCTTTGTGTGTTGAAGTGCTTCTGAACATCTTTCTTGAATGGTCTAGCCCCAATTCTCAGACAACAACCTTAGTTGCAGATGAGTAGCTCACCTCCTGACTCCCCAAAACCAGTCCATCATCTACAAGGCACAAGTCAGGAGTGTGATGGAATACCTCCCCCCCCACTTGCCTGGATGAGTGCGGCCCCAACAACACTCAAGAAGCTTGACACCATCCTGGATAAAGTAGACTGCTTGATTGGCACTGCATCCTCAAGCATCCATTCCCTCCCGCATGACGCTCAGTAACAGCAGCCGTGTACTATCTACAAGATGCACTGCAGAAATTCACCTAAGAACTTTACACAGATCTTTTCAAACCCATTACCACTTCCATCTAGAAGGACAAGGGCAGCAGATGCATGGGAACACCACCACCTCCAAGTTCCCCTCCACTCACCACCCTGACTTGGAAAAGTATCACTGTTCTTTCAGTGCTGCTGAGTCAAGTACCTGGAATTCCCTCCCTAATGGCATTGTGCGTCAACCCACAGCAGGTGGACTGCTGTGGTTCAAAATGACAAATTACCACCACCTTCTCAAGGGCAACTAGGGACAGGTAATAAATGCTGACCCAGCCAGTGACGCTCACATCCCATGAATGCATTAAAAAATGCTGGGGCGATAGTTGGTCAGGTTGGATTTGTGTGCAAGACTTACCCGGGCAAATCTTCACATTGTTAGGTTTATGCCAGTGTTGTAGCTGGGCTCAAACAGCTTGGGCCGCATCTACTTTTGGTAACAGTACTATCACCAGAATATTGTTAAGGCTGATTGTCTTCAAAGCATCTTTCTGGTTTAGAGCTGTTGGAGTGAATCGAATTGGCTGACAAGTGAAATAATCAGTGATAGTCATTGAATACCTACAGTGTGGAAACAGGCCCTTCGGCCCAACAAATCCGCCCTGACCCTTGGAGCATCCCACCCAGACCCCGCCATAACCCACCTAATCTACACGTCCCTGAACACGATGGGCAATTTAGCGTGGCCAATCCACCTAACCTGCGCATCTTTGGACTGTGGGAGGAAACCTGAGTACTCGGAGGAAACCTACACAGACACGGGGAGAATATGCAAACTCCACTCAGACGGTCACCCAAGGGTGGAATCGAACCCGGGTCCCTGGTGCTGTGAGGCAGCAGTGCTAACCACTGTGCCGTCCTAGGCCATCACCCATCGCCCATCGCCCATCCCTTCAGAATGTGATGCTGGGGACCTCCAGAAAGGGCTGAGGTGTATCAGCCACATGGCAGTTGTCACTGAAGGTTGATGCAGATACATCAGTCCTTATCTATTGAACTGATGTGCAGCACTCTGCCCTCATTGAAAATTTTGCTGAAGTTTCCACCCCACCCCAAGTCAGTCAACCACCTGCCACCATTCAGAACTGAATGGGGCAAGAATTCCGAGCTTAGATCTGATCTGCCTGTTGTGGCATTGATCATCTCTGTTTGTCGTGTGAGCAATCAATTAAAAACAAAGACATTCACAATCTCAGGACATCCTAACTAAATTTAACGACAATATAGTACTTTGGAAGTGTAATAATGCATAAAACATTATAATGTAAGAAATATGAAATAATGGTGACTTAATAGAGGCTTTGGATGGTTGTAATGTTACCTAGCTCAGTTGACTGGATGATTGGGAGATAGCAAGTACTGCAGATGTTGGAAGTCAGTGTGTTGACCCTCCCGGCCCGAAACGTCAACTCTCCTGCTCCTCTGATTCTGCCTGACCTGCTGTGTTCCTCCAGCTCCACACTGTATTGGCTGGATGACTGGTTTGCACAGCAGTATGATGCCAACAGTGTGGGATCAATTCCTATCACCAGCTAGGCCACTATGATGGTCCCTCATTGTCAACCTCATCAGTTGTCTCTCTATTGAGAGAGCAGCCCTATGGTGGCTTTACTTTTAAGAGGGATAAATATTGCACAGGACACAATGTTTACAAGGAAGTTGCTAGGACTGAAGAGTTCGAGCTATAGGGAGAGGCTGATTCATCTGGGGCTATTTTTCCTGGAGCTTCAGAGGCTGTGGGGTGACTTCATAGAGGTTTATAAAATCATGGGGGGCATGGATATGGTGAATAGCCAAGGTCTTTTCCCCAAGGTAGGGGTGTCCAAAACTAGAGGGCATAAGTTTAAGGTGAGAGGGGAAAGATATAAAAGGGACCTGAGGGGCAACAGAGGCTGGTGTGTGTATGAAATGAGCTGCCAGAGGAAGTGGTGGAGGCTGGTACAATGACATCATTTAAAAGACATTTGGATGGGTACATGAATAGGAAGAGTTTAGAGGGATATGGGCCATATGCTGGCAAATGGGACTAGATTTATTCAGGATATCTGGTCGGCATGGACAAGTTGGACCAAAGGGTCTGTTTCTGTGCTGTACAGCTCTATGGGTCTATGACTTCCTCCAACCAGCAGCCACAGATTGTTTCTCATCTATTTGAGGGGGGCAGATACGGTCATTTTTTTACCATCTCAATGAAAAGTTAGTACAGTTAGCAATGTAGCACTCCCTCAGTACTGCACAGGAACTCTGAGGACAGCTGAGGGATCTTTTATCGCCTGTTGACATGTACAAACATGAGGTCGCCATCATTCTGGGAATTCTGAGAACCAGTTCCACACCCAGACGGCAACAACCAACTCAGCAGTGTCCAAGAGATGGCGGAGGGTGACGGCAGGGTTAAAATGGTGTGGAGGTAGCAGAGAAGTGGGGCATTAGAGACCGTTAAAGTCTTGAACTTCAGAAGCTGTACCTAACTCACAGTTTCATTACACCGGGTGAATCACCCAACAGGATTGAAGCTGGAATATGGGTCAGTTAGTTAATTAAAGCCAGAGAGTAGAGCCAAGTTCCACAATTAGCTGGTTACCAAATCTGCTGTATCATACACCATGGCTATTAATACCCAGGTCAGAGGGAGAGTCTCCAAACTTCTCAGCTTTACATTTTCTTCACCCATGGCATGCAAAAGTTTGGGAGGTTGGATTAAATCATTGGATCAAATTTCAGAACCATCTATTTCAGCCACGGCTTTGCAAGGAACTTAGCAACAAATATTTAACCAGTTCATGAAAACAACCAGAGAAAAGGGGAATGTAAATACTGATGCTGCTGTGGAAACTGAGTTTTATTTTGGCCTAGACAATACATACCCATCCAGCACCACCACTATAACAGATCATTTTAGAATAAGAGCGTAAGAAATAGGAAAAGATCTGAAATGTGTCCCCTAGAGTGTAATGTACCGAAAATTGTGTTGCATATTTTTTCTCCACTTGAGGCTACCGTACACAGGAACTCTGCTGGAGGATACCACATTGTCGCCATGTGCTGTCTCAGGAGCCTTGGGCAACGTGCTGGCTCTTGGTTAGTATCACAGCCTCACAGCACCAGGGACAGGTGCAGCAGGCTGTACAGAAGGTAATCATCATTGGCAGTCCCTCACAGACCAGGATGACTCTCTTCCGCTCTCAGGGTGAGTCCGTTGGTGGCTGTACAGATCGATGCAGCTAACGCAGGCTCTATTACACTGGGGGAAGTTGGTGATCGCAGGAAGGGGGTGGGTGGAATGGTGGTGTCTCCTTTCGCTGCTTTCGCCTGGCTTCCGCCTGGCTTCCGCCTGACTTTTCCTGACAGCAAGTCTCGAGGTGCTCAATGCCTTCCCAGATGCTCCACTTTGGACGGTCTTGGCCCAGGTGTCTGTGCGAAGTCCACACTATGCCAGTGAGGCCTAGAGGGTATCACTGAAGGCCTTCCTCTGTCCTCCTGGGCCTCTCCTACTGTTTTGAAGCTGGGAGTAGAGCACCTGTTCAGGGTGTCTCATGTTGGTCACACGGACAATGTGCCCAGGCCATCATAGCCAATCAATGGGGGTCAATGCCTCAAAGTTGGGGATGTTGGCCTGGTCAAGGACATTGCTGTTGGCGCGACTTTCCTTCCCAGCGGATTCACAGGATCATACACAGGCAGCGTTGGTGGTACTGCTCCAGTGCCTTGAGGTGCCTGCTGTAGACAGACCGAAACAAACTGCATCACTAGCTGTATTTACTGCACAGGAACAGTAGGCAGTACGGAATGCAAACTCTATGTTGGCCTTCATTGTGAGAGGATGCGAGTACAGAAAGAAGCATACAATTGTCTCCATTATACAGGATGTTAGCAAGGCCACACCTTGGAATATTGTGTGCGGTATTGGTCTCTTTATCTGAGGAAGGATGTTCTTACTATAGAGGGAGTGCAGTTAAGGTTTATCAGTTTGATTCCTGGGGCAGTAAGACTGATGCTTGTGGAGAGATTGAGTCAGTTAGAATGTGAGGGGTATCTCATAGAAATCTATAAAATACCAACAGGACTAGACAGTGTAAACGCAGGAAGGATATTCCTGATAGTGGGGGAATCCAGAACCAAGGGTCATAGTTCAAGAATAAAGGGTAAAACTTTCAGGACTGAGATGAGAAGAAATTTCTTCACCCAGAAAATGGGAGACTGTGGAATTCTCTGCCACACAAAGTGGTTGAGGCCAAAACATTATGTGTTTTCAAGAAGGAGGTAGATATAGCTCTTATTGCTAAAGGGATCAAGAGATATGGGGGGACGGTCAGATTAGGGTATTGGGCTCAATGATTGGCAAAGATCCCATTGAATGACAGAGCAGGCTTAAGAGGCTAAATGTCCTACTCTGCTTCTATCTTCTCTGTTTCTATTATAGGTGACAGGCTGCACTTTATCTAGGGAAAGCTAAAGGGAAGAAATAATCACAAAGGTGATGGCATTAGACCTGTGCCCTCATGATTTAGACGCTGTTTCCTGTCTCCCAGTATCGATTCTCTTGAGCCTGGCTTTGATTTCCCTTTTCAGAAAATCTTCCACACTCCCTGGTTATGTCCAGTTCCCCTGATGTATGTTCCACAGATCATTCTTGAAATGTCACACCAAAAATCCCAAGAGAGATGAGGCTTGTTCCTCCTGTAAACAATGCATTAGACCTGCTGTTTAAATGGAACGGATTGACACTGCTGTTGTAGTCTTCACATAAAGTTTTATTTTGTAATTTATGGCGATAGGTTCTGAGCGGAATTTGAACTGTTTATAGTTCCAAACCTGAAAGCTGAAGCAAAGAGAAAACAAGGTATAGAGCTGGATGAACACAGCAGGCCAAGCAGCATCAGAGGAGCAGGAAAGCTGACGTTTCGGGCCTAGACCTTTCTGATGCTGCTTGGCCTGCTGTGTTCATCCAGCTCTACACCTTGTTATCTCAGATTCTCCAACATCTGCAGTTCCTACTAACAGCTGAAGCAAAGCTCCTTTTTTGTCAGCGATGATAGGGGCTATAATCAGCTACATGATTGCCTTAAGGTTTACACCATGTATGGCCAGCGATATCAGCTCTAATTCTGACAGCCTGTAGATATTGTACAGCCCACAATTACAGACAAGGCTTTGACCTGTAACCCCAAGCTGTTAACATCAAAACGTCTCCATGTAGTTCAGAGCTGTCATTGAATACAGCCCAGTCGAGATCTGTGCGATTGTGAAATTGCTCCATACTCCATGGATGTTTCACTTCTTTCAGTTGAAGTAGCTCACTCAGTGTATTTACAACAGAGATAGTTGGGTTCTTGATGAGTAAGAGGGTCAACTGTTACCAGGAGAAGGCGGGACAATGGGGTTGAGAAACATATCAGCCATGAAGGAATGTTGCCACCTTCTCCACCATGATGGCTGTATCCCTGTGACAAGCAAATGGCCGCGAATCACTTGCAAGTCTCCAGGAACCGGGGAGACAAGTTGACTGGGCTGGCAAACCATAGGCTTAGGCTAATATTCCAGAGAAACTGGTTCAAATCCTTCCATAGGACTCAGATTGAAAGCAAAATCATACAGTACAGAAGAGGACCTTCTGCCCATTGAGTCTGTAGCCCCCAAAATACACTGCTCCCCATACTAGACACACTTTCCGGCACTAGGCTCAAAGCCTCAGTTCAAGTGTTCATCCAAATATTGTTTCCTGGAATCCAGAGCTGGCTCCAGTAATGGTGCCCAAAAAACAATCGTAGATTGTTACTGAAACCAATTGTGCTCACTAATGTGTTTTGGGGAGGGAAATCTGCCATCCTTACATGGTCTGGCCTGCATGTGACTCCAAACCCACAGCAATGTGGTTGACTCTTAGCTGCCCTTTGAAATGGTCGAGCTAGTCCCTCAGCTCTCAAGGGCAATTAGGGATGGGCAAACACACCAGACTCACCAAGCTCAACCCTCATCCCACTAACAAGTAAAGGGGAGAAAACATGATTTTGTTTCATTGTCATTTCCGGCATTTCCTCAGCCCACGGACTCCACCACCTTCCCACGTCATGGCCTGAGGCAGAACCCCAGTGTTTGATCTTCAGAATCACCTCCTTTACCTCCAGCTGTGTTGAGTTTCCAAATCCTGTTCATCACCATGGCCACCAATTTCTACCCTGGCAACATTCCATCATGGCTGATATGTTTCTCAACCCCATTCTCCCACCTTCTCCTGGTAACCCCTGACTCACTTACGAATCAAGAACCCAACTATCTCTGTCGTAAATACACTGAATGAGCTACTTCAGTTAAATTTAAGTGAAACATCACAGGAGAGCAAGTTTGTGATTGGTGAGTATTTCTCTCTTGTCTCTTGTGGATACTGGTTGAAGTTAAGATGATGAATGCAGCTTATAAACTTTATTTAGATAATTAATAATGTTAGAAATTCAAACCTAGAGGATCATCAGACTTTGAGGAATATGGAGGCGGTATTGGTCGCCTATGCATCTGTTGTCCTTTAAGATGTTGGAGGGTTTGATACTCTGTGGAAGGTCTGCCAAGGAGCCAGAGAATGACCATACAATCATTGAATTTTACGTTGCAGAAAGAGGCCATTTGGCCCATCATCCTTGCAAACGCGCATCATTTCCCAGTTCCAATCTCCTGTCTTTGCCCCAAATCTTTGCACATTACTTTAATCCAAATAATCATCCGTTGCCCTCTTGAATGCTGAATCGAGCCTGCCTCCACCACATTTTCAAACACTCTATTCCAGACCCTAACTACTCACTGTATTTTTCTCACTGGCGATAGTTGGAGGCCTAGTGGTATTAGCACTCAACTCTTCATCCAGAAATCCAGCTTATGTTCTGGGGACCCGTGTTCAAATCCCACCATTGCAGATGGTGGAATTTGATTTCAAATAAAAAGTCTGGAATTAAGAATCTACTGATCACCACAAAATCATTGCAGCTTGTCAGGAAAAACCCATCTGGTTCACTAATGCCCTTTAGGGAAAGAAACTGCCATCCTTACCTGGTCTGGCCTATATGTGACTCCAGACCCACAGTCAATGTGGTTGACTCTCAATTGCTCTCTGAAACAGCCTACCAGCCATTTAGTTGTACCAATCTATACAAAGTCTCAAAGAAATGAAACTGGACAGATCACCTGGCATCAACTTAGAGACCGGAAAAGACAACAGCAGAAACAGCCCTGTTGACCCTGCAAATTCCTCCTCGCTAACATCTGGGGGTTCGTGCCAAAATTGGGAGAGCTGTCTCACAGACTAGTCAAGCAACAGCCTGACAGAGTCATACTCACAGAATCATACCTTGCAGACAATGTCCCAGACACCACCATCACCATCCCTGGAACAAAAACAGAGTTACTGGAAAAGCTCAGCAGGTCTGGCAGCATCTGTAAAGGAAAAAATAGAGTTAACATTTCAGGTCCAGTGACCCTTCCTGTTCTGAGCCACCAAACAGGGCTACTTGCACACCAAACAGCATAGCAACAAGTGATAGACAGAGCTAAGCATTCCACAACCAATGGATCAGATCTAAGCTCTGCAGTCTTGCCACATCTCATTGTGATTGGTGGTGGACAATTAAGCGACTCACTGGAGGAGGAGGCTCCACAAATATCCCCATCCTCAATGATGGAATAGCCCAACACATCAGTGCAAAAGATAAGGCTGAAGCATTTGCAGCAATCTTCAGCCAGAAGTGCCAAGTGGATGATCCATCTCTGCCTCCTCCAGTGGGCCCCAGCATTACAGATACCAGTCTTCAGCCAATTCGATTCACTCTACACGATATCAAGAAACGGTTGGAGACACTGGATACTGAAAAGGCTACAGGCCCTGAAAACATTCCGGCAATAGTACTGAAGGCTTGTGCTCCAGAACTTGCTGCTCCCCTAGCAAAGCTGTTCCACTACAGTTACAACACTGGTATCTACCCAACAGTGTGGAAAATTGCCCAGGTATATCCCATACACAAAAAGCAGGGCAAATCCAACCCGGCCAATTACCGCCCCATCAGTCTACTCTCAATCATCAGTAAAGTGATGGAAGGTGTCATCAACAGTGCTATCAAGCAGCACCTGCTCAGAAATAACCTGCTCAGTGACGCCCAGTTTGGGTTCTGCCAGGGCCATGCAGCTCCTGATCTCATTACAGCCTTGGTTCAAACATGGACAAAAGAGCTGAATTCCAGAGGTGAGGTGAGAGTGAAAGCCCTTGATGTGGCAATGTGGCATCAAGGAGCCCTAGTAAAACTGGAATCAATAGGTACCGGGGGCAAACTCTCCGGTGGTTGGAGTCATACCTGACACGTAGGAAGATGGTCGTGGTTGTTGGAGGTCAATCATCTCAGCTCCAGGACATCTCTGCAGGAGTTCCTCAGGGTAGAGTCCTCGGTCCAACCACTTTCAGCTGCTTCATCAATGACCTTGCCTCCATCATAAGGTCAGAAGTGGGGATGTTCGCCGATGATTGCACCATTCGTGACTCCTCAGATACTGAAGTAGTCCACGTTCACATGCAACAAGATCTGGACAATTGCCAGGCTTGGGCTGACAAGTGGCAAGTAACATTCATGCCACACAAATGCCAGGCTATGACCATCACTGATAAGAGACAATCTATCCATCGCCCCTTGACATTCAATGGTGTTACCATCACTGAATCCCCCACTATTAATATCCTGGGGGTTATCATTGACCAAAAACTCAACTGGACTCACCACATTAACAGAGTAGCTACAAGGGCAGGCCAGAAGCTGGGAATACTGCAGCGAGTAACTCACCTCCTTACTCCTCAAAGCCTGTCCACCATCTATAAGGCACAAGTCAGGAGTGTGATGGAGTACTCCCCACTTGCCTGCATGAGTGCAGCCTCAAACAACTCTGGCACCACATCCACAAATATCTATTCTCTCCCCACCAACGCTCAGTAGCAGCAGTGTGCACTATCTACAAGATGCCCTGCAGAAATTCACCAAAGATCCCCAGGCAGCACCTTCCAAACTTATGACCACTTCCATCTAGAAGGACAAGAGCAGCAGCTACATTGGAACACCACCACTTTCAAGTTCCCCTCCAAGTCACTCACCATCCTGACTTGGAAATATATCATTGTTCCTTCACAGTTACTGGGTCAAAATCCTGGAATTCCCTCCCTAAGGGCATTGTGGATCAACCCACAACATATGGACTACAACGATTCAAAAAGGCAGCTCACCACCACCTTCTCAAGGGCAACTAGGGACGGGCAAGAAATGCTGGCCAGCCAGTGACGCCCAGATCCCACAAATGAATAGAAAACATCATACTTACTTCATTTGAACATCTAATCCCCCTCAATCTTCTTCCTTTTACAAATGGGAAATTTACTCAATCCGGCTGACTCATGATTTTGAAAACCTCCATCAAATCTCCTCTCAGCCTTCTTCTTTCCAAGGAAAACAGTCCCAACTTTTTCAGTCTATCCTCAAATTGAAATTTCTCCTCCCTGGACCCATTCTTCTAAATCATTCTGCACTCTCGCGAATATTTTCACATCTTTCCTATCACGTGGCACCCACAACTTTACACCATGTGGAAGGATGTTCTTTTACTCTATGTTGACTCTTTACAAGGATAACTCAGCCAATCCCACTCTCCTGTTTTCTTTTCCATTCGCCTTGCAAATGTTTTCTCCACAGATAATTATCAGATTCTCTTTTGGAACTCTGCTCCTGCCACACTCTTGGGCTCTGCCTTCCAAATCCTAAACACTCATTGAGTTAAAACGCTTTCTTGGTGTCATCCCAGTTCCTTTGACAATCACTGAGAGTGTTGCAAATCCTTGGAATTCGGGAACACTGTGTGCTGTGTTGGTCTCCTTATATCAGGAAGGAAGCTATTGCCAAAATGGGATTGCAATGGAAGTTCAGCAGGCTTGTTCCCAGGATAGTGGGACTGTCCTATGAAGAGAGACTGGGGAATCTATGTCTGTATTCTCCACGGTATCAAAGAATGAAAAGTGATTTCATTGAAACTTACAAAACACTGAAAAGGGCAGCAGGGTAAAAGGAGGTAAGATGTTTCCCCCGGGCCAGGGAGTATAAAACCAGGGGCCACAATTTAAAATGAGGGATGCCACTTAGCCTCAAGAATGAGAGGAATTTGTTTATTGAGAGCTCTTAAACTTTGGAATCTCTACCACAAAGTGCTGAGATTGATAGATTTCTGATTACCAGCGACATACAAGATTACGGGGATGGGTGAATAAAAGGCATAGAAGTGTTCGATCAGCTGCGCTTGTTTCAAGTGGCTCGATGGTTTAAACGGCTTAATCTTGTCCCTATTTCCACTCTCAATCATTCCACAGAATTTTATGGGATTTGACTTTCCCGCAGTTAATGCTCGTGTCTACTTCATAGCCACTGGGGGGCGGTGTTGTCTTTAGTGACCAAGACTAAACAGGATCAGGAGTTAACTGCGGAATACACAGGCGTGTTTGAAAACTTTGCTGATTGACCTTGTTCATTTATCCCTGTTGATTGATGAAAATATTTCCTGCTTGCTAACTTTAGTGAAATGGTAGGGGTGACTAAATATCAGAGTTCCACATTCTGTATTCTTGTCAGGGAAGTCCAAAACTAAACAGCATACGTTTAAGGTGAGAGGGGAAAGATTTAAAAGGAACCTAAGGGACAACTTTTTCACACAGAGGATGGTGTGTGTACAGAATGAGCTGCCAGAGGAAGTGGTGGAGGCTGGTACAATTACAACATTTAAAAAGCATCTGGATGGGTATATGAGTAGGAAGGGTTTACAGGGATATGTGCCTAAATCTGGCAAATGGGACTAGATTAATTTAGAATGCCTGGTCAGTACGGATGAGTTGGACTAAAGGATCTGTTGCCATCCTGTACAAAACTATGAGTTTGCCTACTTTGAACGAAAGCTAGTTAAGGAAAGTACTGGCCTGGCATGCCTCAACAATTACAGAATTTCAGAATGCAACAATTTGCAAAGTAGCTATGTCTTTTTACAGAATTCACATGCTTGGGATTCTCAAGATTCGCTCAGCAGAAACTGGCTCACCTTTAACCTCTCTCACACTTGATGACGAACCCCCTGTTGATGGAGTATTTGTTACAAGAACCATAATTCTGATGAGCTATAACTCTGCTCTCCACTGTGCCTTCACTCGCAGCAACTTTCATTCATCCATCAGTGACTGTACTCACTCCCCACATTGGCTGCTCGTTCACTAATGCTTCAAATTTTAAGATTCTCATCTCCTGTTTCCAAGTCCCTCTCCATCTCCCTCGGCCTTACAACTTTCCGAGGCATCTGTGCTTGTCTAACTCTGCTGTCTTGGCTATCCATTTTAATTTGAACACCACTGGTATCCATATTCCCAATTGTGTGGGCCCTAACTTCTGGAATTGACTCCCTACACCTCCCTGCTTCCTTCTACTCCTTTAAGATACCCAAGAATTAGGTGCAGCCAGGTCTGAGAATCTGATTTATTCTCTTGTGGGGCATGGGTCTCGCTGGCTGGCCAGCATTTATTGCCCTAGTTGCCCTTGAGAAGGTGGTGCTGAACTGCCTTCTTGAACCACTGCAGTCCATGTGCTGTGGGTTGACCCACCATGCCCTTAGGGAGGGAATTCCAGGATTTTGTGATCCAGCGACACTGAAGGAACGGCAATATATTTCCAAGTCAGGATGGTGAGTAGCTTGAAGGGGAACTTGCAGGTGGTCATATTCCCATGTGTCTTCTGTCCTTGTCCTTCTAGATATGGTCATAGAGTCATACAGGACAGAAACAGACCTTTTATTCCAACCAGTCCATGCCAACCATAATCCCCAAACTAAGATAACAAGGTGTGGGGCTGGATGAACGCAGCAGGCCAAGCAGCATCATAGGAGCAGGAAAGCTTGATGTTTCGGGCCTAGACC
>JAHRHZ010000012.1:19206827-19249553 GCA_024137785.1 Ginglymostoma cirratum
TAAGTCATTAGGCACATAATTCCAGTTTCTTCTTGAATTGAAGTTAAGACTCCAGTTGCCATGGTGGGATTAGTAGTCCAGTAGCAATAGGTCATTACTTCCACTTGATTCATTGCAAAAGCCCATTTTGTCTTTTTTTCCCCCTAGGGTTGGGGAGTTCACAACTAGAGGGCATAATTTTAAAGTGAGAAGGGAAAGATTTAAAAGGGACCGAGGGCAACTTTGTCACAGAGGGTGGTGCATATGTGGAATGAACTGCTAGAGGAAATGGTAGATGCAGGTACAGTTACAACACTTAAACAATATTTGAGCATTTACGTGAATAGGAAAAGTTTTTGAAGGTTTTGGGCTAAATGCTAGCAAATGGGACTTGTTTAGTTTGGGAAACTACTTGTTTGGCCTGGACTAGTTGGACCAAAGAGTCTGTTTCTGTGCTATATGACTCTGGCTCTTTGGTTCTTACTGGTCTGGCCGACAAATGACTTCTGAAGTGGCCCAGCAAACCACTTTCTTCAAGGGCATATGGTAAAGGGTAACAAATGCTGGTCTTACCAGTGATACACACACCACATGAAAGAAGAAAGGGGGGATAGAAGTAACCTGATTTAAATAAGAACCCACACCCTGAGTCTGCCATGACAATGACAATAGTAAGATCTTCGATGAGTTTAATTCCCACTAACAACAAATAGAATCTAGTTACTTGAGGCTTTGATTACATGTTTTGAGATATTGACCAAGTAACACTGATTTGAAATTTTGGGGTATTTGTTGCAATGGGATGCACAATATTGAAGTAACCTGTGTGGTGTCTCAAACTGGTAGTATGAAGAATATCTCCCCCTGCCCCCACCCCAACTGGGGAGTACTGGGAACACTGTATGTGGTGGGGTTGAGAATCTAGAGGGTCAAGGTGCATGGTGAGAGCAGAGGTGGGTTGGGCAAGATGGGCAGAGGAGAATCGGGAGATGAGAATGCAAGGCTAGGGCTTGGAGGAGTGGGGCAGGATGCTGACCTGAACATCAGGGTTGGGGGTGAGGGTGGGGAAATATTCAGGTCCTCCGAGTAGTGATGTGGGAATTTGAGGGATAGTCAGGGGACTTGGAGGGCAGACAGGATGATGAATCTCTGGGACTTGAGTGCAGTAGTGAGTAGAACTGAATGCTGTTTCAGGCTAGCTAACTATCTCCCTATCATGTATCAGACACACTTGAAGATGGGAAATTCGTGAAATCGTTTGAGTGTTGCAAGTGCTCGTGGTCAGATGTTGGGAATGAATCTGAAAAAACAGAACTGAACAGGAGATCTATTCTTCTCTGAAAGTCGCCATGCAGACTATTGTTAGTTACGTTTATAAATTACATCTTGCTGATCGCTGGACCCGCCATGTTAATTTTTTTCTTTTTTCTCCCTTTACTTTTGAAGTGCGATTCTGTTCCATTCGTTTGTTATTTGAATTGATAATTTATCTCACTGAGGTTTGTAAGTTTGCTTTTTTAAAAAAAAAAATCTCTCCAATAGGAAGTGAACTTCTTGGCAAAGCTGAAAGGATAGCTTTTGGAACCATTGGCGTCTGCCTGTTTTATGCAGCGGGTTATGTTGTTCTACCAATTTTTGCGTATTTTATCCGGGACTGGCGGATGTTATTGGTGGCTTTATCACTTCCACAAATCCTTTATATTCCTCTTTGGTGGTGAGTTTAAATTTCAGTGAAGTTTTCTTTTATTTTGTAACTTGCGTTTATTCAAATCGCACAGAGTTCCCTAAATTATGATAAATGTATTCACTGCATTTCAGCATGAAATAAATTTCGAAGAGGGTGGATGAATCCCAGTGCCTTTTAATTTTGTAGGTCAACGTATCTCTCGGCCAAAACCCGATGACCCTGACCTTCTGATCTCCACTGCCTGCTGACCAATACAAGTGGCAGTTTTGATGGTTCTCTTTGGCACCACCTTGTGCCCTCCAATTTTTTTTTATTTCAACAGTGGAGCCTTTTTTTAAAAATTATTGCACAACAGCCTCAGTTCCAGCACACTATATCCCCTTGGCTACGGTTGAGCAGTGAGAGAAGGGAATGTTTTCTCTGCAGGTTTGCTTTCCTCCTCACTAAACCACTTGAGCAAGTTTTCCCCTTCTCTGAACTCAATTTGTACAGTCTTTACTAAGCTGCCTGCTACAGTATTCCCCCCTTGTATTTTACAGGTTCATACCAGAATCTCCAAGATGGCTGCTCTCTCAGGGTCGAGTGGAAGAGGCAATAGTGATTTTAAAAGCTGCTGCTAAAAGAAATGGCATTACGACAACTGCTGAGATGTTCGAGAATATAGGAGACCGAGAATCCGTTGTAATGAACCGTTGAGCTTTTTAGTAATTTGGTATTTACTTTCAATGGTGTTTGAGTAGAAATAGTGGAAAAAGACATGATAATACACCAGGAGATAGTAGGAACTGCCGATGCTGGAGAATCTGAGATAACAAGGTGCAGAGCTGGATGAACACAGCAGGCCAGGCAGCAGCAGAGGAGCAGGAACGCTGACGTTTCGGGTCTGGACCCTTCTTCAGAAATTTCATCCAGCTCTACACCGTGTTATCTCATGATAACACACTACTTTTTCAAAATGTTCAGATGTCAATTTTTGTGTTACCCTGATTGCATACCCAGAAGCATTTGGCAATTCTCTTATTGTCAAGTGATGTAGTCCTGACCTCTGATGCAATGTCTATCTTATTGTTACCTGCTAGTTAGAGGAATGAGAGGTGATCTAATTGAAACATAGGATTCTTAAGGGGTTTGACAGGGTCAATGCTGAGAGGATCTTCTCCCTCATGGGAGAGTCTGCTCTCAGAATAAAGGGGTGCCAAGTTAAGACTGAGATGAGGAAGAATTTTTTCTGAGGGTTGAGAGTCTTTGGAACTCCTTGTTACAGAGAGCTGTGAGAGCAGTGTCCTTTATGTATATTTAAGGCCGAGAGAGATAGATACATTCTTGATCAGTAGAGGAATGAAGGTCACAGAGAACGGCAGGAATGTTAGATCAGCCATGTTCCTATTGAATGGTGGAGCAGGTTTGAGAGGCCGACTGGCCTACTCCTGCTCCTATTACGGTCTTATGGTCCTACATGTAGTCCTACAAAACTAGTTGTAGTACTTGGTGCATTATTTAAATCCTTGATGGCTCTTGGTTAGAAATTCTCTTAAAATTTGATCTTTTTAAAAATTTGTTCCTGGGATGCCTGCAAGGCCAACATTTCTTCCCCAAATCTAATTACCCTGGAGAAAGGGACAGCGATTTGCATTCCTGGACCGCTGATTTCTTTTTTTATTCCTAGCGTTCATTTATTTTTTCATTTGGTGCTTAAAAGTGAAAAGTCTAATACCACCTTGCTCCCTATGCCAATCTGCTGAAAAACCTCACAGTCCTTCTCCCTGAATTCTGTACCTACACCCTCCTCCTCCTGAGCGAAGGCAGATATGATGTACTTATTTAACAAAGTCCTCCAGCTCCACACGCGGATTGCCCCCTTGATCCCTAATAGGCCCTACTCTTTCTCTGGTTAGTCTTCCCCTTGATATACTTGTAAAATGTCTTGGGATTCTCCATCACCTTACTTGCCACTGTTTTCTCATGCCTCCTCTTTGCTCTCCTAATTGCTTTATTAAATTCCACCCCCCACTTCCCCCATTTTGTTTACTCCACAAGGGCCTCCATTCGTTTGCTCCCTGCTTATAAGCCTTTATATTTTTTCCTTCTTATCTAGTCCTGAATATTCTGAGGCATCCAAGATTCTCTGGGCTTGTAGCTGCTACATTGCATCCTGAAAGAAACATGTTTGGCTTGTACTCTTCCCCAGTTCTTACACTATTCTGCTGTAGATTTACCCACAAGTAGCTGTTCCCACTCTACTTTGGCCAGATCCTGCCTTAATTTTAATAAAATTTGCCTTTCCCCAATCCGAAATCTTTTGATTTTTGTTTTTGCAGACCATCTTTCTCCTTTTCCATAACAAACTTAAAAAGTGCGGTAATGTTAAACAAAGATCTGCAGATACTGGAAATCTGAATCAAACAAAAACAAGTTGTTGGAAAAACTCGGCAGGTCTGGCAGCATCTGTGAAGAGAAAGCGGAGTTAACGTTTCAAGTCCAGTAACCTTTCTTCAAAATGCACCGTGTTGTAGTCACTTTCACTAAAATGCTGTCTCACTGCCACCTCCTGACTTTGTTCACCTTCAGGTTTCAAAATTGTCATGTTTCCCCTATGTTCCAGTCATTTAACATGTATTAGAAACAGCGGTGGTCTTGAGACAGAGTGAGGGAAGACCATTGTACATTGCCCCCTGCAGTCTCCCTTACAGCCATCAACCAAAGTGCAATATTCCATAATCTCTCATTCCTTTAACTGCATGAACCATCCATGTCCATGGATCCTGGTGAGCCTAACATGTGACGTTTATTTTGGATATTTGGGATGACTGGTAGACAACAGAGGCAAACAGGTCTCGTAGAATCATAGAATCCCTACACTGTAGGAGCAGGCCATCCGGCCCATCAAGTCCACACCGCCCCTCTGAAGAGACACCCTCAGACCCACCCCCTACCCTATCCCATGATACTTTTCTGGGAGTAGGAGGGACCATTTGTCCTCAACCAAGATGGAGGAGGAGGGTGGTTTAAAGCGAACCTGTTGCGCTCACTGGTAGTTTCATAGATAAAACATAGAAGCATTTAAATGACTTATCAACATCAGGAAAAGACCAAGCATGGGGCTGGATGAACACAGCAGGTCAAGCAGCATCATAGGAGCAGGAAAACTTGACGTTTCGGGCCTAGACCCTTCATCAGAAATGGGGGAGGGGAAGAGGGTTCTGAAATAAATCGGGAGAGAGGGGGAGGCGGATAGAGGATGGATAGAGGAGAGGATAGGTGGAGAGGAGGCAGGCAAGTCGAAGAGGCGGGGATGGAGCCAGTAAAGGTGAGTGTAGGTAGGGAGGTAGAGAGGAGAGGCAGGTACTGAGAAAGGTGATGTGGCTGTGGTACCTGGTTTGCTTCAGGACGTGGTCGAGCAGTTTCAAGGCCGAAGAGGTGATGAGAGAGTTGCAGTGGGAGAGATTCCCTGAGGTTTGTCTGGAGGGAGGAGGGTAACTTCTTCAGGGTAGGCATCCTTAGAAGAGGCTTCGCAGTGGGGTTAAAATTGTATCAGAGATAAAAGATAAATCACCTCTTCGGCCTTGACCTTTTATCTCTGATACAATTTTAACCCCACTGCGAAGCCTCTTCTAAGGATGCCTACCCTGAAGAAGTTACCCTCCTCCCTCCAGACAAACCTCAGGGAATCTCTCTCCCACTGCAACTCTCTCATCACCTCTTCGGCCTTGAAACTGCTCGACCACGTCCTGAAGCAAACCAGGTACCACAGCCACATCGCCTTTCTTAGTACCTGCCTCTCTTCCCTACCCCCCTACCTACACTCACCTTTACTGGCTCCATCCCCGCCTCTTCGACTTGTCTGCCTCCTCTCCACCTATCCTCTCCTCTATCCATCCTCTATCCGCCTCCCCCTCTCTCCCTATTTATTTCAGAACCCTCTTCCCCTCCCCCATTTCTGATGAAGGGTTTAGGCCCGAAACGTCAAGTTTTCCTGCTCCTATGATGCTGCTTGACCTGCTGTGTTCATCCAGCCCCATGCTTGTTATCTCGGATTCTCCAGCATCTGCAGTACCTTTTATCTCAGGAAAAGACCAGTCCTGTTTACTAAATCAAACACGCACTTGTGCTTTCAATGGCCCATTCTGTCTTCAATCACTCACTTTCCTTTTTTTAATGTTTCTTTCCGACTGTTGTTCATCATGTCACTGATTTCACCCCATTGAACTTGCAGCATCCAGTCTTCACTTTCTGTGTGTTTTCTCACCTCTGCACCGTTTTTAAGTTCATTCATTCTTTCATGAAGTGTGAGTGACATTGGTACGGCCAGCATTTCTTGCCCCTCCCGAGTTGCTCTGCAGAAAGTGGTGGTGATACAGTTCCTTGTACGACTGCAGGACTTGGCATATAGAGCTGCCACTGTACAGTAGGAAAGGGTTCCAGGATTTTGACCTCCAGCAGTGAAAAGAATAAGGAGGAGAAATGTGTAACTTACTGACCCCATATCTTCACATGGTTACATAAAAATCTAAACATTTTCTTTGTCTCACATCTTGGACCCTGAGGACTAACTTGTATTCACTTCGTCATAAGAGTATTACAGCATGGAAATACACACTTTGGTCTAATCAATATATGTGACCATAACCCTAAACTAAACTAGTCCCACCTGCCTGCGCTTGGCCCATATCCCTCCAGATGTTTCCAACTGACGTACTTATTTTATCTTTAAAACATTGTAACTGTAGCCACATCTACCACCTCCTCGCCAAGCTCATTCCACACACAAGCCTCTCCCTGTGTTTAAAAAAAAGAGCGCGTCTCATGTCTTTTTTAAATCTTTCTCCTCTCACCTTAAAAATGTACCCCCCAATCTTGAAATCCCTCACCCTAGGGAAAAGACACCTGCCATTTACCTTATCAAATCTCAAATGTAAGTGTTATGGGATCAGCTTCCAAGAATAACTGAAGCAACTGAATCAGGGAAAATTCCTGTGGAAATTTAAAGTTAAGACTTAAAATTTGTAATATACAAGTGTGATTTAGTGCAGGGTATACAGTGTATGGATTGGTGGGACCACGTTGCTTTTCAGGAGATCTGTTCCCCTCAATACCTTACCACAATTGGTATAGTTCCAGTTCCATACATTGGATCAACAATGATGTCAGTTGGCTGAAGATTACAAAGCCTTAAAACCCATAAGCTTTGTTTTGTGAAGACTTGCTGAGGTCTGAATGTGCAATGGGTGGGTAAGTGGTTAAGGAACTGTTTGCTACAATGGAAATAGAAGAACACAGGGTTTGGAACTGGCAATAAGTCTGTGATTTCTGGGTGGCACTGGTACCAGTGGGTGCCCCACCTTCATCCAGTCCTCCATATTCTTCCATGTTTCTATTCGTCTGAAGACAATTAATGAGTTCCTTTTTGTCCTTTTGCACCAGTCTTGCATGAGGCTGATTCCATCCTAGCTTCTTGTTGTCACTGACCTGGATGATGATAGTCTTTCCCATCTGTGTGTTGGCTTTATCCGAGGCATTTCTTACCCGATCTTGTCCTTTGAAATCCTCAATTGAAAAAGTTTCATCACTGTCTGCAAGGTGTTTGCCATGGAGAACCATGATGGTAGCGGCTTCAAGCCGCTGGAGTTCCTCCAGTGATCCTTCTAATAAACTACCTAAACTCCCTTCTTGTTTTTCTCATCAGTTTTCTTGATTTCCTGGGCACCCTGTCATTCTCCTTGTGTAAAATTTGGAACAAAGCTTAGAAACAGTTCTGAAAATACCCAATTAACATGGCTAAAAAAAGAACCAAACGTCTCCTTTTTATGGTAGATTCATAGAGTCATACAGTGTGGTATAGTTCCTTCAGCCCATGGAGTCTGCACCGAAAATAACTTCACTAAAGCCCCTGCTTATATCCCAGCAGCAAAATCGCTCATTTCTGCATGTTTCTCACCTGCATCTAAATATACCTGTGTTTGCCTGGAAGAGGATGTGTTGGGGCAAAATTGTCCACTATCCCCAAGAATTACTTTTTCTTTAAACCACTGTCCATTCTTCATTCTCTCAACAGAAGAGTTATTCTCTGATAACCCATGGAATTGGGGAGCATTCTCTTGCATTTATTTTGGTCATTCCTCAAGGATACATTTTGCATAATCAACCAAGTGAATTGTCTACGGTTTTGTTTATTGAGTTACGAGCAGGGTCATGCTTCATATTGTTCAAATAACATTTACCAGCCCTTCTCTGTCTGTGTTAGTTACTCATTTCACAATGTTAATTTTTATATTCTCTTGTACTCTTCAGCTGCCCGATGAAAATACACATGCAGTCACTTACTTGGATTTGGTTAGGACTGCCAATATCAGAAACGTCACCATATTTGCGGTCCTTGTGTGGTGAGTAAAGAGAAAATTCTCATTAAGCGTTTCCTTTAGACCCCTATCCTTAACTTCTCTGAGGACGTTTGTGAAAAACTGACGGGCTTCCTTGCCACTAAGGTTGAATCTCTCCGGTTTAGCTCCATCTTCACCAGAACCACCACCACCGCCACCGCCTTCTCCCCCCGCCCAGCTCGTGAACCCCTAGTAATAGTCTAAAGTTCACAGCATTTTTCGAGTTTGTTTTCTATGTTGCCCTCTCCCATCTAGTTGGCATGACTGTATGTCCTCGTCCTCCTCCTCCTGCCCCAACCAACTTTCACACACGCTCTAAACTGGTTATTGCTCAATTTCTATTCCTAGTCCTCAGGGCTGATAAGTAAGGGTCTCCCTATCTTTAGGTACTGTCATCTTAGCTTTCAAATCTGCCCTCAACAAAAAGTAAGAAAATCCTTTGATGTTCCTGTCCTTGCCCTTTCACCATGTTATTTTCTCGAGTTTGAAGGCCTTCCAAACGCACACTGAAGTCTTCAATCTGTTTTAAACCTTGCTACAGCATTGAAACAACTCTGACCAAAATGACAAACCATCTTAGTGATTTGGTTATGTGCTGGGCAGTTCTTCCACCAATCTGTAGAGAGTTGACCATACCATTTTCCTTCAACACCTCACGTCCATTGTCCTGCTGGGTAGGACTGCCTTTGACAATTTCCACCCTCAACAAAACCAGTCACATCTAGAGGATCTACATCAGTGGCTTTTAATTTTTCTGCCTGAAGCTGGACAAGATTCTACAACACATGATTCCTCACTGGAAGAGTGGAAGGAAATAAACTTTCCAATAATCATGGTGTTTCCTGAGTGTTCCTGTATTTCTCTCTTTGTTTCAGATTTCTAGCACCTGCAATATTTTTCTTTCCAATAACACTTATTTTTCACATCTTTTTGTAGGATGATTTCCTCTCTGGGTTACTTTGGGTTATCCTTCAATACGCCCAATATGCACGGAGACCCCTATATCAACTGCTTTATCTCTGCAGCGACTGAAATAGCATCCTATGTGATAGCGTGGATATTGCTGCGTGTGTCACCTCGTCGGATCTCCCTTGCTTGCGTTGTGGTGTGTAGTGGAATTATGCTGCTGTTGATCCAGGTTGTACCTTCACGTAAGAGTTCAAACCAGTTAAGTTGGGGACCCTCCGTTTTCTTGAATCATGTTGTATTTAACATCCCAATTTCATTCTGTGGCGTTCCTCCAGTGCTATTCTGGCTAACAAATCCCAATCAGGTCTTGCGTAGGTGATGTTGTGGAGTTGCCCACAGTGGCTACACTGTAAGGCTTGTGTGATGGGCAGGAAGGTCCACACTGCTCACATTGATCATGTGGTTGAAAACAAGTTCATTTAAAAAATTGAATTAAACTATTTGGTAACTTTTGCGTAAAAACTAACCTGTTTGTGCTTGGGTTTCACAGGTCACTATGTGGTTACCATGGTAATGGCAATGGTTGGTAAATTCGGATATGCAGCAGCATTCTCTATGATCTATGTTTTCTCAACTGAACTGTACCCAACTGTAGTGAGGAATATGGGTGTTGCAGCTTGTTCCATGGCAGCCATGATTTCCACCATAATATCCCCGTATTTTGCTTATCTGGGTAAGAGGTAAAAACTTCTGGCAATTATATATTTTAATTGTTTAAAAAATTGATACCAGTGAGATGAGTGAAGTGGGTATCTCAATTTAAGAACTTAAACTGTTGATAAAAAAACAAACCAAAGACCTGCAGGTACTGGAAATCCAATACAATACCAGAAAGTGCTGGAGAAACTCAGCAGGTCTGGGAAAGAGAGAAACAGAGTTCACGTTTTCGGTTTAGCCCACTACTCCTTGCTTTAAATATCTGCTTAATTTTCCTTTGGGGCAAATGGAATCATCTCTGCAGCAAACATCCAATTTGGAGCATTTAGGAAGAACACAAATCTGGGAAAGCAGTGGTAAATATATTTCATGCTTCTGAGGAAGGGAAGAACTGCTGATAATTTAAAACTGGTGACTTGAATGGATCTTGAAGCACTCTCCTTCTGTTTGAGATGAGAATATTACCATCCCATTGTAGAGGGTAAGGAGGAGAAGGTTGCAGGTTTACGCTGTCCCGATGATGGGTATTAATATATAGAACCCTCTAAGGGTTCTGATACACATTCCATTTTATTATCAGAACAGAGAGCCACGGTAGCATGTTTGCAGTTTTTGCTAACTCATGCTTATTAATTTTATTTTTAAATAAAGCTGAAAAGGATTTTGTTTATCCCTCTGCTTTTTTAAATAAAAAATGTCAATGGGATAGATGCATGTCGCTGGCTAGGCCAGCATTTATTGCTCACCCAAAGATTAACCACGTTGCCGTGGGTTAGGATTCAGATGAGGCTGGACAAGGTAAGGATTGGAGATTTCCTTCTGTAAGTAACATTAATAAACTATAGTTTTTTTTTAAAATGACAATAGTTGCCTTTAGACAAGTTCTTTGAATTCAGTAAGAGACTGAAATAAATATGTCATGCTGGGATTTGAACCCATCTTCCCAGTGCATTAACCTGGAGTTTTGGGTTACTAGTCCAGTGACATTATCACAATAACCACCACCGATCCTTAACAACAAGTAGCAGTTAGTTGTTCTATATCACCTTGAAGCGATAACATGACCTACAGGATTGTTTGCAAGAAAATCTGACTCTGAGCCGTGTAAGGAGATATGGGGTAACTAAAAGTTCAGTGAGAAAGATGGCTCTGAAAGGAGGAGTGAGACATTCAGGGGAAGGAATTGCAGAATTAGAATGAGATATGCAATTGGCCAGAATTGGAAAAGTACAGGGATCACTGAGGGTGTAAAGCAGAAGGAAGTTATTACGAGAGTCTGTTCAGGAATTTGGAAGTAAGGATTTTGCATTTCTAAATTGAAGCTTTTTTTAGTTTGTTCCAAAACGATGACTTTGGCATAATGTTACAGTATAATGGTGTAAGATTCTACTTGTCCTACCAAAGGTATTGGGCAAAACAGGAATGATGCATTTGTGCATTACAAAGTATGCCAATGTGTGGTTGTATCTGAGGCATTAGGTTTTTGTTGTTTGCTTCCTCTTCATTTTAGCCTTATTAGTTTCACATTCCTAGCAGCATACGTTCATAGAGTAAACTCATCTGAGGAACCTCCAATGGCTGTAATATTATTTCTTTCTTTCTCAGGGATGCGTGATAAAGTATTGCCATTCATCTTAATGGGAAGCCTATCGATAACGGCTGGAATTTTTTGCTTGGTGCTGCCTGAAACATATGGCCAACCTCTTCCACAGACTATTGATCAAGTGCAGCCAATTCTCTGGTATGTCTGCAGTACAGTAGGCTCTTGCATGTCCGAGTGTGTCCTTTCTTCTTTCTTTATCTCAGTTTTCTTCATCACACTCTCATTGTATAACCTTCCAATACCTTTTCTTCCCCTTGTGCCAATTCTTGAAGGTCAGAAGTCACAAGACACCAGGTTATAGTCCAACAGGTTTGTTTGAAATCACAAAGGAGTGCTGCCCCTTCATCAGGTGACGTGTGATTTTTGACCTTGTCCATCCCATTCCAACAGCGGCACCTCCACGTCATAACTCTTGGAGAGGTACTGGACAAACCTGGCTGGGGCAAGATTTGTGTGATCTCTGGAATCCTTTAAAAGTTGCAGTTCAGACTCCTGGAAAAGGTTGCTCAAGAACATTTTTAAAAGGAACGACTATCTTTTGCTGGAGGATTGTGATTTTTATATTCCTGTCCAAAAAAATGAGAAAAGCAACTATCGCAGTAACTGTCCATGGGCCTGTTAATCTAATGTCTGTGATGAGGAAACTTTGAAACATTAATCTGGGACAAAATTAATCAGCACTCAGAAAAAATATGGGTTAATAATTAAAAAGCAGCGCAGAGTGACTACCGCCCAGTGGCTCTGACCTCCCATAATCATGAAGTGCTTCGAGAGGCTGGTCATGGCCCACATCAACTCCGGTCTCCCAGCCCGCCTCGATCTCCTGCAGTTTGCTTACCAACGTAACAGAGGATGCCATGTCCCTAGCCCTGCACTCATTCCTGGAACATCTGGACAACAAGTACACCTACGTCAGACTCCTGCTCATCGACTACAGTTCCGCTTTCAACACGATTATCCCCTCTAGACTGATCTCAATACTCTGAGACCTAAGTCTTGGCTCTACCCTCTGCCACTGGGTCCTTCGCTTTCTGAAACAAGGACCACAATTAGTGATGATAAACAACTGCACCTCCTCCACAATAACATTCAACACTGGAGCCCCCCAGTTCTCAGCCCTCTACTGTGATCCCTGTACATCCACAACTGTGTTGCCAAATGCCGAACGAACGCCATCTGCAAGTTCACTGACAACACCACCATGGTAGGACAGATATTAAACAATATTGAGTCAGAATACAGAAAGGAGATAGAGGTCTTGGTGACATGGTGCAATGACAACAGCCCCTCTCTTAATGTCAGAAAAACTAAAGAACTGATCATAGACTTCAGAAAGAAAGGAGGAGAACACACCCCCATCATATCTTTGGAGTGGAGGTTGAGAGCGTCAAGTTCCTCGGTGTGACGACAATCGACAATCTGTCCTGGACTTCCTGCTTGGATGCAATGGTCAAGAAGGCACAACGATGCCTCCTCTTCCTCATGCAACTCAGAAAATTTGCAATGTCCGTAAGGACCTTCACTGACTTTTACAGATATTCCATTGAAAGTGTACTGTCTGGGTGCACAATGGCCTGGTATGGCAACTGCTCTACCCAGGACTCTAAGAAACTGCAAAAGGCTGTGTGCACAGCCCAGACCATCGCGGAAGCCAACCTTCCATCCATGGATAATGAGGTGTAGAGCTGGATGAACACAGCAGCATCAGAGGAGCAGGAAACCTGACGTTTCGGGTCTAGACCCTTCTTCAGAAATGGGGGAGGAGAAGGGGATTCTGAAATAAGTAGGGAGAGGGGGGAGGCAGATAGAAGATGGATAAAGGAGAAGATAGGTGGAGAGGAGACAGACAGGTCAAAGAGGCGGGGTTGGAGCCAGTAAAGGTGAGTGCAGGTGGGGAGTTAGGGAGGGTATAGGTCAGTCCAGGGAGGACAGACAGGTCAAGAAGGTGGGATGAGGCTAGTAGGTAGGAGATGGGGGTGGGGCTTGAGGTGGGAGGAGTGGATAGGTGGAAGGAAGGACAGGTTAGGGAGGCGGGGACAAGCTGGGCTGGTTTTGGGATGCGGTTGGAGGAGGGGAGATTTTGAAGCTTGTGGGAAAGAGGGTTTCCTTTTCATGGGGCACTGGCATCAGTTCTGGGACAGGAGGGATCTACACCGCTGGGATGGACTCACCTGAACAGGGCCGGGTCGAGTATTCTGGCGAAAAGGGTAAATAGGGTCGTTAATAGGACTTTAAACTAGTAAGTAGGAGGGAAGGGAGAAGTGAACGTAGAGGAAGAATAACAATTAATGTAAGGCAAAGCAGCAGGTTAGCAGGTGACAAGGAAGCTTCAACTCCATTGAAAATTAGGAAAAAAGTTAAAGGGAAGGAGAACTCAAGAGCTGTTAGTAATAGAGGTAATAGGACCCAAAAAGAAGGTGCAAAAACTGGCATGAGGGCACTTTATCTGAATGCTCGGAGCATTCAAAACAAGATGGATGAGTTGACGGTGCAAATCATGGCAAATGGGTATGATTTAGTGACCATTACAGAGACATGGTGACAGGACGGTCATGATTAGGAGTTAAATATCCAGGGGTATCAAACTGTTCGGAAGGACGGACAGGAAGCTAAGGGAGGTGGTGTTGCTCTGATTTTTAAGGATGATGTCAGGGCAGTAGTGAGAGATGATATAGGTTCTACTGAACAAAACGTTGAATCCATTTGGGTGGAAATTAGGAATAGCAGGGAGAAGAAGTCACTGATAGGTGCGGTCTATAGGCCACCAAATAATAACATCGTGGTGGGGCAGGCAATAAACATAGAAATAGCTAATGCATGTAAAAATGGTACAGCTATTATCGTGGGGGATTTTAATCTACATATCGATTGGTCAAACCAGGTCGGTCATGGCAGCCTTGAGGAGGGGTTCGTAGAATGCATCCGCGATAATTTCCTTGAACAATAAGTAATGGACCCAACGAGGGAGCAAGCTATCCTAGATCTAGTCCTGTGTAATGAGACAGGAATAATCAATGATCTCACAGTCAGGGATCCTCTCGGAAGGAGCGATCACAGTATGATCGAATTTAAAATACAGAGGAAGCATGAGAAGGTTAAATCCAGCACCAATGTCCTGTGCTTAAATAAAGGAGACTATGAAGGAATGAGGGAGGAGTTAGCTAAGGTAGAATGGGAGCAAAAACTTTATGGTGGGTCAATTGAGGAACAGTGGAGGACTTTCAAAACAATTTTTCACAGTGCTCAGCAGAAGTATATTCCAGTGATAAGGAAGAACTGTAGGAAAAGAGAGAGCCAGCCATGGATGTCTAAGGAAATAAAGTATCAGATTGAAAAAAAACACATACAAAAATGCAAAGAGTAGTGGGAAACTAGTAGACTGGGAAATCTTTAAAGGCCAACAGACAGCCACAAAAAAAGTTATAAAGAAAAGTAAGATTATGAGAGTAAACTAGCTCATAATATAAAAACAGGCAGCAAAAGTTTCTATAAATATGTAAATCGTAAGAGTGGCGAAGGTAAACATTGGTCCTTTAGAGGATGAGAAGGCCAATTTAATAACTGGGAATGAGGAAATAGCCGAGACATTAAACAGTTATTTTGTGTCGGTCTTCACAGTGGAAGACATAAATAACATGCTGAAAACTAATGGCAAGAAGGTTGTTGCAGGCGAGGACCTAGAAACTATCATTATCACTAAGGAGGCAGTGCTGGGCAAGCTAATGGGGCTAAAGGTAGACAAGTCTCCTGGCCCTGATGAAATGCATCCCAGGGTACTAAAAGAGGTGATGGGGGAAAAAGCAAATGCACTGGTGATTATTTACCAAAATTCACTGGACTCTGCGGTGGTTCCCGCAGATTGGAAAACAGCCAATGTGACGCCACTGTCTAAAAAAGGAAATAGACAAAAAGCGGGTAACTATAGTTAGCTTAACTTCGGTAGTGGCTTGAATCTATCATTAAGGAAGAAATAGTAAGACATCTGGATATAAATTGTCCCATAGGAAACACCCAGCATGGGTTCATGAAGGGTAGGTCATGGTTAACTAATTTGGTGGAATTCTTTGAGGACATTACTTGCATGGTGGACAATGGGGAACCTATGGATGTGGTGTATCTGGGTTTCCAGGAGGCATTTGACAAGGTGCCACACCAAAGCCTGCTACATAAGATAAAGTTGCCCGGTATTACAGGTAATGTATTGGCATGGATAGAGGATTGGTTGACCAGTAGAAAGCAAAGAATAGGGGTAAATGGGTATTTTTCTGGTTGCCGGTCAGGTGGCCAGTGGTGTGCCACTGGGATCAGTGTTGGGACTGCAATTGTTTACAATTTACATAGATGATTTGGAGTCGGGGACTAAGTGTGGTGTGTCAAAATTTGCAGATGACACTAAGGTGAGTGGTAGAGCAAAGTGTGCAGAAGACACTGAAAGTCTGCAGAGGGACATAGATAGTCTAAGTGAGTGGGCAAAGGTCTGGAAGATGGAGTACAATGTTGATAAGTGTCAGGTCACCCATTTTGGTAGGAATAACAGCAAAATGGACTATGTTTTAAATGGTGAAAAATTGCAGCGCACTACTGTGCAGAGGGACTTGGGTGTCCTTGTGCATGAATCGCTAAAAGTAGGATTGCAGGTGCAGCAGGTAATTAAAAAGGCAAATGGAATTTTGTCTGCCGTTGCAGACAATGGAGTTTAAAAACAGGGAGGCTACGCTGCAGCTGTCCAGGGTCCTGGTGAGGCCACACCTGGAGTACTGTGTGCAGTTTTGGTCTCCTTACTTGAGAAGAGATATACTAGCACTGGAGGGGGTGCAGAGGAGATTCACTCGGTTGATTCCAGAGTTGAGAGGGTTGGAGTATGAGGAGAGACTGAGTAGACTGGGATTATACTCATTGGAATTCAGAAGAATGAGGGGAAGATCTTATAGAAACATATAAGATTATGAAGGGAATAGATAAGGTGGAGGCAGGGAGGTTGTTTCTGCTAGCAGGTGAAACTAGGACTAGATGGCATCGCCTCAAAATTAAGGGAAGCAGATGTAGGACTGAGGTCAGGAGGAACTTCTTCACCCAAAGGGTTGTGAATCTGTGGAATTCCCTGCCCAGTGAAGCGGTTGAAGCTACCTTGCTGAATGTTTTTAAGGCAAGGCTAGATAAATTTTTGAACAGTAAAGGAATTAAGGGTTATGGTGAGTGGGCGGGTAAGTGGAGCTGAGTCTCAAAAAGATCAGCCATGATCTTATTAAATGGCGGGGCAGGCTCGAGGAGCCAGATGGCCTACTCCTGCTCCTAGTTCATATGTTCTTATGTTCTAAGTCCACATTGATACCATTGGGCTTCAGGGTTCCCAAGCTAAATGTGAGATGCCATTCCTGCAACCTTCAGGTGGCATCGTTGTGGCACTGCAGGAGGTCCAGGATGGACATGTCATCCAAGGAGTGGGAGGGGGAGTTGAAATGGTTCGCGACTGGGAGGTGCAGTCATTTGTTGTGAACCAAGCGTAGGTGTTCCACAAAGCGGTCCCCGTTTTAACTCCCCCTCCCACTCCTTGGACCATTTCAACTCCACCTAGACACATCTGCCTGTCCTTTCCCTGTAACCCTGCGTTTCCCATGGCATATGCACCTAGCCTGCACATCCCTGAACACTATGGACAATTTAGCATGGCCAATCCACCTAACTTGCACATCTTTGGACTGTGGGAAGAAATCAGAGCACCACGCGGAAACCTACGCAGACATGGGGAGAACGTGCAAACTCCACACAGACAGTCGGCCTGAGGGTGGAATTGAACCCGTGTCCCTGGTGCTGTGAGGCAGCAGTGCTAACCACCATGCCGCCCCCTTGATCCTCAGAGAAATAATTTCTCCTTATCTCTGTTGGGCATACTCATTTTGTGGACCCCTAGTTCTAGAATCTGTCACACAAAGAAGTGTCCTTCCCATATGCACGCTTTCAGCAAGTCATCTCTGATTCTTCCAAGTTCCAATGGATACAGGGTCCAGGCCTATCCAGGCTTTCTTCTTAAGACAACCTGCCCATTCCAGGTATTAGTCTTGTAAATCTTCTCTGAACTGTCCTCAACGCATCTACATCCTTTACATATAGAGACCAGTGCAATACACAGACCTCCAGATATGGTCTCATCAGTGCCCTGTATAACTGAAGAAGAATCTCTCTCTTTTATTGTGAGGGTTATTGAAAACTTGTGAGAACATCTGTTGGCTTTCCTAATCATTTGCTGGACCTGCATTCTAACCTTTACAATTTCATACATTTGGATACTCAGATCCATCTGAGCTTATCAGAGCTTGACAATCTTTCAACATTAATATGCTTCTTTTTTATTGTCCATTTTGGCAGGAGACATTCACGTTTTTCCACGTTACGCTCCATTTGCAAGATCTTTGCCTACATGTTTAGCCTATCCATATCCCTTTGTTGTCTCCTTGTTTCTGTTTCACAAGGGAGCAGGAGTGGGCCACTTGCCCCCTTGAACCTGTTTAACTGTTCAATAAGGTCATGGTTTATCTGACTGTGGCCTTAAACCAGTTTGTCTCCATGTAGGCCGTAATAAAAACCCAAATAGGAAAATTTCAATGCAGATGTACATTGTTCTATCTTGCTCTGGGATTTGAACCTACCAACCTCTGTGGTTGCCACTTGAATAGCATAACCATTCAACTGAAGTATCCTTCACTTACAAGTTTCTGTCTAGATTGTGGATTTAAGCTCTCTTGAATTGTTGTTGCTGTGGCCATGTGTTGATTTCCTGAGGTCTGAAGGCATTGTAGTATTCAAACTATAGCATGGTGAATTGTCTCTAATATCTTTGCATACCTTCCTGAAGTTTGTGCTCCAGTGTTAATACTTTATCTCTAAGTACATAAGAAGGAAGTATTTCTGATCATTTGGCATTTCTCCAACATCTCTATCCCACAGGGCAGCGTCTTAGCCAAGGAATTCTATATTGAAGAGCTCCTGGAAATCCATTGCAGTAACTGGAGCTTCAGCCATTCTTGCCTCCTTTTGCTGAGGTGGACAATGCATTTAACTGGGTGGGAGGATAAGCACCTCGCTGCCTTACTGATAACTTTATGTCTAGGGCCGGACTTAGTTTCCTAGCCTGCTACTAACTAAGGCCAGAGGTGGGCACCTGATGTCCACTTGAGGAACTGATCCTTCTATCAACAGCAGCTGGGGTGCAGACAAAACAAACCCCATCAGGCAGTGTTTGCGGGCTCTTTGGGGTATTTTTGGGGGGGATCCATCTTTCAATGCCGCCCAGTGCATCATTGAGGGATCCAACGTCAGGAAGAGAGATCCCAATGAGAAGTCACCCCTCCCTTGCTGACAATACCTGCTCCCCCCACCCCCCATCCCAACATTTACCTATGGCCTGGGACTTGCAGTGACCTTAGGCCTTTGGTTGGTACATAGCAGTAAGTAGGCACTGTTCTCACCTCTGCATGGTACCTCTTGGGCAGGATATTGCCTCATGAGGGTCTTTGATTGTTGGAAGACCAGCTGCTGCCCAGTGAAGTGCTACTTTATTCCACCAGAATCCTCAATGGAGGGTGACACAGGGCTCTTAGCAGCTGTCCTGCTGATGGGCAAGGCACCTCCTAACCAGCCCCTCCCAGTTGTTGTTATGGCCATTACATCTACTGCAAGAGAGTTCAAATACATCTGCTAATTCAGCGCTCCTTGTGCATTGCCTGATCTATCAATGAATGAACTTGTCTGTTTTCTGTTTATTTGAATGGAATGTCAATGGCGAAGGGGAATGAAACCAGCTACCTGCAATTCTTGAAGCTGCTGGACGCCCCCCGCCCCCCTCCGAAAATCTTTAAAACCTGTAATATTGGGTGGGATGCTCTTCAGAATGTTGGTGTGGACTCGATGGGCCAAATGGCCTGGTTCCACACTGTAGGGATTCTATGATTCCCTTATGGCTTTGTATTGAAATCTGTCATTGGAGTGTTTGTGGCCTCTAAAGCATGTAAGACAACACTTTTCTCTGTCCCTTGGTACACGTGACAGTAATCAACCAAACTGTGAAGTGAACCCTGGTTTTTGATGTTAGGGGGGAAGGTGTTCATTGTATTTTTTTTTTTTTCAGTTGTACAGCATCAAGGGAAGATGATGCCACAGAGGCAGAAAAGGATAAAAATGCTGAATACGAACAAACCTTGAACTGTCAAATGGAATCTGTGTGACTTTTGATTTTGTAAATTGCTGGCCGTTCAGAATTGTTGCTTGGGAGAAACCTCAATAAAATGGAAGGATTTTAATCACCGAGCTCAGTAGCTCCGACACTGTTTGAGCTTTCAAACCAGAGTTGTACAACTGAATCATTTGTGACGTTTCTCAAATTTGTTCGGTTCTGCCTTTATAGCTGATGAAGTGAAATTTGCAGTTATCTGGAACTCATTTAGAAAGCCAGGACTAACACTTCATGCACCAAAGAATTTCCTCGATAATTTGGCTTAATTATAAGACTGTATCAAGGTTTAGCAATTTTAAAATTCCCTTCTACTTCTTTCAAACTCCTCCACAGTTCTCCTTGCCTCATCTTTAACCTCCACAGACCCTCCAACCCTTCTAGAGCTGGTCAGTTGTCTATCAGTATCACCACTCAATCATTACCATCTTTAACTTCAGCTCCCTTGATCTGGGACTGCCTTCTTAAGTCACACTACCTCTATCACCTCTTTTACCAAGCCTATTGGTGACTTGTTCTGGTCTCTCTCTAATGGCTTAATGTCAGATTTTGCTTGATAATGCATCTGTGATGCTGCCTGAGATGTTAAGACCATAAGACATAGGAGTGGAAGTAAGGCCATTCGGCCCATCGAGTCCACTCCGCCATTTAATCATGGCTGATGGGCATTTCAACTACACTTACCTGCACTCTCCCCGTAGCCCTGTTCTGTTATGTTAATTGCTCTATATGGATGTAAATCATGGTTGTTCTGGTCACTATTACATAAACTGTTTCCTCACCATATCTTTAATTCCTTTTCTATCCTGAAATGCTTGAACCTGCTTTTGTGGTTCCCTTCAGTGGCACTCTGAAAGGTTAAAATTGACTGCAGGTCCAGATCAAAGTCTGTTGTTAACATTGCATTGCCAAATCACAATATCAGAACATCATTGAAGTCTCAGTAGCAAATTTACCGTATGTGGTAAATACTGGGTAATGTATGCAAGTAGGGAAAATTGATCAGGATTTGCCTGTTATTGCCGCAAGTTAAATGGTGCTGTAACAGTTCTGGTCTAGTTTCATATGTTCCAACTCTGTTAGGTAAACCATCGCAGTTGGTGATGAGTCTGAAATGATGCAGTGCTAGGAAGTTTTATTATTAACATTAAAGCTGGAGATTCAGTATTTGATACTTTCACACATGCCAATCTAAATGCTGCTGTGTTACCCCATTAAAAAGGCTTTAACCTATTACAGCAAAACATAACCTCCAAGCACGCACCATAGGTTGAAGTTGTGAAGGTGCTTACTATACTGGCAGTCAAACTAGAGGTGGCAGTGCTCTGGGGTATTTTAGACTGGAGGCAGTGACCAGCGTTGTGCCCCAAGGATTGGCACTGCTTTTTGTAATCTATATGAACGATTTGCATGTGAATATAGGAGGAATGGTTAGTAAGTTTGCAAATGACACCAAACTTGTTGGTGTAGTGGACAGTGAATAACGTTAACTTGGACTACACCGGGACCTTGATCGGATGGGCCGATGGTACAAGGAGTGACAGGTGGAGTTTAACTTAGAGAAATGTGAGGTGTTACATTTTGGAAAGGCAAATCGGGGCAAGACTTATACACTTAATGGTACGATCCTGGGGAGTTTTGCCGATCAAAGAGACCTTGGAGTGCAGGTTCATAGTTCCTTGAAGGTGGAGTTGCAGGTAGATAGGATCATGAAGAAAGCGTTTGATATGCTTGTCTTTATTGGTCAGTGCATTGAGTAAAGGAGTTGGCATATACAGGACATTGGTTGGGCCACTTTTGGAATACTGCGTTCAATTCTGGTTTCCCTGGTATAGGGAAATTATTAAATTTGAAAGGGTTCAGAATAGTTTTACAAGGATGTTGCCAGGGTTGGAGGGTTTGAGCTGTAGGGAAAGGCTGAATAGGCTGGGGCTGTTTTCCCTGGAGCATCAGAGGCTGAAGTGTGACCTTAATGGAGGTTTTAAAATCATGAGGGGCCTAGATAGGGTGAATAGCCAAGACTTTTCTCCCCCCCAGAGATTGTAGGAACTGCCAGACCTGAAATGTCAGCTTTCCTGCTCCTCTGATGCTTCCTGACATGCTGTGTTCATCCAGCTCTACACCTTGTTATCTTTTTTTCCCCCAGAGTAGGGGAGTCCAAAACTAGAGGGCATAGGTTTAAAGTGAGAGTGAAAATATTTAAAAGGGACCTAAGGGGGGCAACTTTTTGACGCAGAAAGTGGTGTGTGTATGGAATGAGCTGCTGGAAGAAGTGGTGGAGGCTGGTATAATTACATTGAAAAGGCATCTGGATGGGTATATGAATAGAAAGGATTTAGAGGGACATGGGCCAAAAGCTGGCAAATGGTACTAGATTGATTTAGGATATCTGGTCAGTATGGACAAGTTGGACCAAAGGGTCTGTTTTTGCTGTGCAGCTCTATGACTCCATAAAGAGAAGCTGTTGCACCATACTTTATCTGCATGTAGCTATCTGAATAAATGCTTGCATGCTCGCAAGTTATGAGTTTAGCCCCTTCATGTTCCACATTTCGAACCAACACTGTGTGCTTGTCAGAGTTCAAAACAAGTGTATGCCTTTTCCCTCTATGAGTGAATATTTTGCAAGTTTTTGTGCTGATTCACATTCGTCATGTTTTCTTCCTCCCTAGCGATCTTTTGTTGGGCTGTGATGTGTGCCCTAGTTTTTGGGCAGAAGAGTCATGATTTGCAACCTGCTCATACAGGTTCAAAATGTGCACCATGTGAATGTGATGTTCTCTAGGGCTGAATGGATCCCATGCTGTCTCCTCTATCTTAGTACTGCCTGCAGTCAGTAGGAGAGTGGATAACTTTGTGCAGTCAGGCTGCCCCTCCTAAAAGCAGGCTGCACCTCTTTAAAAAACAGCTGCACTATTCAACGGCAGCTCCCTTGCTGCCCGCCCACAACTCCAGTCATTGAACGGTGGCTGGAACATATTCTACATGTTACTGCTTAAAATTAATGGTGTTCTGTCCCCTCTCTTTTGGGACAAAGCACCACTCAATGTAAGGGGCAAAGCTAGTGGGCGACACATGTCTGCATCTCCTGAACCCTGTGTCTTATAGCAGTGAGAGACCTTGTACCTCCCATCAGATTAGATAAAATGGTTTGAGTGAGACAACCATTTAAAACACCTAGCCAGTGAGGACTAGCCGTATTCTGGGCAGAATCAGTATGATGTTGCAGGAAAGGGGATGGTTAATTGCTTGAGTATTTTTCCTGTATCATTTCAAACCTAGGTAAAATATTAATTGTAATGTTTTATAAGCAGTATTATTAAATCGTACTGTTTATTAATTAAATAAAGTTTATTAATTATCTTCTTAATGCATAATGAAGATGACAAGGCAAGTGATGTGTTGTGGCTGCAGTATTCTGGGAGCTGAGCAATGCCCATGTGATCAAAGACATCCACATCTGCAGTAAGCGTCAGTGGTTCGAAGAGCTTTGGCTCAGTCAGCGAGCTGCAGACTGAGCTACTGACACTGCAATGCCTAAGGGAGAGGGAAGACACTGAAATATTTAGCACAAAAGGCAGTCACATGCATTGCGATTGTGATCCAATTGGTTTCGGGGCAGGAAGGTATGACTGCAAATGCAATTGGTGTGGGGACTGAGACTGTCGAAGTGGAGGAGTCTCCATTCATGGAATTATCCAGCAGGATTTGGATTCTTGCACCTATGATGATGAAAGTGGACAGCCAGAGTGGATGAGTGAACTGACATAAAAACAAGAACTAGGAGCAGGAGTATGCAATTTAGTCCCTCTAGCCTGTGCCACCATTTACTGTGATCATGTCATGGCTGACCTCATCTTCACTTTTCTGCCTGCTCCCCACATTCCTTTCACCCATTACCAATTACAAGTTGCTGTATTTCCCTTAAATTTATTCAATCTTCACACTCATAGAATCCCTACAGCATAGAGACAGGCCCTTTGGCCCAACAAGTCCATAACAAACCTCAAAGCATCCCACCCAGACCCATCCCTTTAATCTACTCATCCCTGAATGCTATGGGCAATTTAGCATAGCCAATCCACCTAGCCTGCACATCTTTGGACTGTGGGAGGAAACCCATGCAGACACGGGGAGAATGTGCAAACTCCACACTCACACTCACCTGAGGGTGGAATCAAACCCAGGTCCCTAGCACTGTCAGGTAGTAGTGCTAACCACTGAGCTACTATGCCACCCCTAATGTGGGGCAGTGAATTCCACAGATTCCCCTGAACCTCTAGCTTGCCCCACAAGGAGAAACATCTGCTCTATGTTTACTTTGTCAATCCCTTTTAGCATTTTATATATCTCAATAAGATCTCTCATTCTTCCAAACTCCAAAGAATTTTTCCAAATTCTGGTGAATGTTTCTCCCCCTCCCCTGCCATGTCAACCCAGGCCGTTTTGTTTCACCTCAAATTAGATATTTTAAAACTTGGGGGTCTAATAAAGCCCTGCATTTCTGGACAGTTAGCGGATTCACAGTAAATTGTGCTCTAGTCAGCAATGCTAACATGCCATGAACAAAAAAAAAAATTCCGGGAGTCTCAAACAAAAGGCCAATATTTCTTTTAAGTCACTGTTTCCAACCATTGAAATATCAGCAAAAATTACACTTCTGGGGCAGCACAGTGGCTCAGTGGTTAGCACTGCCACCTTACAGCGCCAGGTTCAATTCCACTCATGGGCAACTGTCTGTGTGGAGTTTGCATATTCTCCCCATGTCTGTGTGGGTTTCCTCCCACAGTCCAAAGATGTGCAGGCTAGGTGGATTGGCCATGCTAAATTGCCCATAGTATTCAGGGATGTGTAGATTAGAGGGATGGATCTGGGTGGGATGCTCTGAGTGTCAATGTGGACTTGTTGGGCCAAAGGGCCTGTTTCCACACTCTAGGGATTCTATGATTTCATAATACATTGTCAGTTTAATTTTTATCAATATGTAGTTGCAGGTGCTGCCACTAGATGTCAGCATGTGACACCTCTTGTGGATATCAAATCCAATCTATCGCTAAATTAAAACCAAAAGAACTGCAATGCTGTAAATCAGAAACAAAAACATATGCTGCTGGAAAAGCTCAGCAGGTCTGGCAGCAGCAGTGAAGAGAAATCAGAGTTAATATTTTGGGGATAGTAGGAACTGCCGATGCTGGAGAGTCTGAGATAACAAGGTGTAGATCTGTATGAACGCAGCAGGCCAAGCAGCATCATAGGAGCAGGAAGGCTGACGTTTCGAGTCTAGACCCTTCTTCAGAAAAATCTGAATGACATATGTTTTTGTTTCCAATCCGTTGCTATGTTTCATATAACTGAGACTGTAGTTTCCATCCGTGTAGGCAGCTGAATCAATGCAAAAGGTTGAGGAATTTTAAGCATAAGTGAGTTAGGAGGAATGGTAATCAACCTGAAATACCCTTGTGTCTCTCTCTAGAGATTCTGCCGAATGAGCTGAGAATTTCCAGCATTTTCTGGTTTTTGTTTCAGGTTCTTGTCTGCAGTATTTTGTTAATGTAATTAGTGTTCGAAACCTTTGTATGATCTTTGCTCAATGTGTACTTTTACTCTGCCTGGACCTGCTGGGATGCATTCTAGGATACTAAGGGAGGTAGCTACAGAGATAGTGAATGCATTGTAGTAATATTCCAAGATTCCTCAGAATCTGGAAAGGTCCCAGAGGTTCTGAAAACTGCCGATGCAACAATTTTATTCAAAAAGTGAGGGAGACATAGAACAGGTCAGGGAGGTCAAATCAGGGAGTTCGCTTAACAGCCCTCATTGGGAAAATAGAGTAATTATAGAGGATGTGACAGCAGACCATTTAGAAATACGTAGCAAAGTAAAACAGAGTCAGCTTGGCTTTGTGAAAGGAAAATCTCCCCTGACAAATGTAAGACGAGTCTTTGAGGAGGTAACAAGCACGGTAGGGGCAGCATGGTGGCTCAGTGGTTAGCACTGCTGCCGCACAGTGCCAGCGAGCCCAGGTTCAATTCCACCCTTGGGCGACTGTCTGTGTGGAGTTTGCATGATCTCCCCGTGTCTGCGTGGGTTTCCTCCAGGTGCTCCAGTTTCCTCCTACAGTCCAAAGATGTGCAGGCTAGGTGGATTGGCCACGCTATAAATTGCCCGTAGCGTTCAGAGGTGGGTTGTAGGGGGATGGGTCTGGGTGAGATGCTCATCGGAGGGTTGGTGTGGACTTGTTGGGCTGAAGGGCCTGTTCCCACACTGTAGGGATTCTATGATCCTATGATCATAACGGGAACCAGCAAATGTAACAGATTTGGATTTTCAGTGAGAAGCTGCATTTTCTGGGAAACAGGTTCAGGGAGAGCAAAGTGCATACATGATCATTGGTGCTGATGTAATACGAGTGGGCGGGCCTTCAGGTTCCCAGTGACCAGGAGACTGACAGACCTGGATGAAAGGTCAACCCTCTTGATCTCCCAGTAGGGCCCCTGTGCTGGAGTTCGGCCGCTTGTCTTTTTTCTCCATCTCTTTTTTTACTTACCTGGTGCTGAGCTTGGATGGCATCGGGGGCGGTGAGAGCCCAGGATGTGGACCTTGACCGGCCCCACTGCGGGGGAGAATGATCCCGTACTTTTCCAGAGCAAGTACAAGGCCTGGAATTAGTGGTTACTACCGTACGTCAGCAGAGGCAACATCGGTGAGATAGGCCCAGCGGCAATAGATGGCACGTGAGGATTGGTGACTTTGATGTTGCCATGATACCCTTCTGCCACCAGTGCCGGACCCAACCAACAGCAATGAGGTGGGCCCAGCGGCGAAAGATGCGACTCTGAATTTGGTTGGTCCAGTGCTTGTGGCAGTGAGATGGTGGCGGAGAAGTATCGGCCTAATGGCAAAATGGTGCCTGAGGATCGATCACTTCGATGCTGGTTGGGCCCAGTGTAAAAGGTTGTGTAGGGATGGTGGTACAGGTGATGTTGATGGTGATGAGCTGACTCAGGACTGATGGACTCTCTTCAAGCTATATCTTTTTTCCCTTATTAATAAATTAACGAAAATAGCACCATTTTGTAGAGACAAATGAAAGCTTTTCACTCTATTTTACAGTAAAAATACAAAAAAAAGTGACAGTAAAATCAAAATCAAATAAGACTATCTAATGAGATAAGAGCGTGTGGTTTTGGGGCTAACGTCAGCAAGGAGAGAGGATGAGCTAACTGGTAGAGTTGGGATAAAGGGGGCATATTTAAGATAGTAATGTATAACTAGTGGAGTGCCACAGGGATCGGTGCTGGGGCCACAATTATTCGCAATATATATTAAAGACTTTGATGTGGGAAGTTAACACACTAAAACCAAGTTTGTCAATGACACAAAGGTGGAAAGTCAAATGGTTGAGTGGGCAAAAGAACTTGACAGATGGCCTTTAATGTGGGCAAATGTGAGGTTATGCTTTCTGTCAGGAAGAATAGAGGAAATGAATATTATTTAAATGGAAAAAGACTGCAGAAAGCCGCAGCACGGAGGCATTTGGGAATCCTAATCCGTGAATCACAAAAAGCTAGCATCCAAGATAATAGGAAAGGCAAGTGAAACATTGGCCTTTATTTCAAAGGGCATGGACTTTAAGAGTAGGGAAGTTTTGCCAAATCTATACAAGGCACTGGCCTGATCACAGCTGGAATTACGTGAACGGTTTTGGACCCCTTACCTAAGGAAAGATATATTGACATTGCAAGCAGTCCAGTGAAGGTTCATTAGGCTGGTTGCAGGTATTGGGTGGCTATCTTATGGGGAGAGGTTGGGTAGATTGGGCCTGTACTCATTGGAATTTGGAACAATGAGAGGCAACCTTACTGAAATATACAAGATTCTTAGGGACTTGACAGCGTAGGTGCAGAGAGGCTGTTTCTCCTTGTACAAGAGTCTAGGAGAAGAAGGCACAATCTCAGGTTAAGGTGCCACCCATTTAGGACAGAGATGAGGAATTTCTCCTCTGAAGAAGTGAATCTGTGGAATTCTTTACCCCAGAAGGCTGCTGAAGCTGGTCATTGATGGATTTTTAAACTGAAAGGGAATCGAGGGTTATGGGGAAAAGGCAGGAAAGTGGAGTTGAAGTTTATCAGATCAGCCATGAGCTCATTGAATGGTGGAGCAGATTCGATGGGCTGAATGGTCTACTCCTGATCCTGTGTCTTGTGGTCTTGTGTCTGTAGTCCCCAACAGTAGAAATTCCCACCTTCGGGTGCTTGAGTTGCTTGTTAATGTAAGTAATTGTAGTATGGGACTTGGGTAGATTTCGGAGCATAGTAAGCCCTGGTTAGTGTGGTACTAACACCACTACCACAGAAAGTGAAAGAGACCTGAGACAGCTCGTGGTCAGGATTACTGTATCCCCATCTCCCTGCACGTTCCTGTAATTGGCTGGTACTGCTTGTAGTTCTGAGCCATGTTCAAATATATTTGCTGGTGAACATTGGTGTAAACGGAGCCCTGGAGCACTGGGAAACAGAATGGTCTTTGCCAAAAATTGTGCTTGAACCTTTTGTGTTGAAACTAATTTTATGATGTACTTCACAAGGCCCTGATCCATTCACGATACAAGCTCCTCAGAGTTACGGTGTGAAGTTCTTACTGTCGGAGTCAAAATTCTCCTTGCATTATGAATGCTGTGTATTTCCTACTGATGAACTTCACCAGGAGGTTGGTGTTGTTTGACATTGTCATCATTGTGTGCCCACCACACCGACATGGGAGCACACTTTGTTGCTGCTTTTCCCTTCTCCAGCCTGTGTCACCTCAATAGCTCTCCCATTCCCTGCTCTCATTGCAGCCATCCACAAGGTTTCATTCATCGTTCTGTTTGCTGCCAGCCCACTGCCCTATTCACTGTCCCCTCCCTCGCTGTCCCATTCACTGCCCCTCCCTCCCACACTAGTCACTGCTCCCCCTCCCTGTCCCATTTCCCACTCAATCTTCCCTCCTCTGCTTGCTGTCCCATTCTCCCCTCCCTTTGCCCTCGCATTCTCCACTTGAGTTGGTGCCCCATTCTCCCTTCCCCTCACCACCCTTTTCACCAACCAGACAGCGAGGTGACAGCTGAAATGGGCTCATAATTCATTTTGGGGCACCACGCTGCTTTGTGAAGTAAATATTCAGTTTGATGCCATTGTGCATGTCCCACTATGTTGCTGGTAATGATGTCTTGAACACTAACTACACGGACTGAGTGTACTGTAAATACAGTCCCAGCAAAGACAGACTATTAGGATAATTGTCCAAATCCTCTTGACATTGAAAGTAAGAAGTCTGTAATACTCTCTCTTCCTATTCTTCACCTCTCAGCTAATTGTATTCCATACGTTACTTGTTCTTTTATTTGTTTTGTTCTATATAGTTGCTGCTTTTGTTCTGGGTATTAATACTATGAATGAGTAAGAGTCGTTTATTGGTCATCTCTAAAGGTGACGGTGGGCTATCTTGTTGAACTGCTGGTGTCTTTATGGTGCTGCTGCTCCAGTATCGATGCGGAAACACTGAAGGAATAAAGAATCAGAATGGGCTGTGATCAATCAGTTGAGCTGTTACATTGTGGGAAGTGCTGAACATTTTGAATGCTTCGCAGCTACACCCATACAGACAAACTCATGGATCTATCTTCCCTTTGATGATGCCCTGCATTGTGTTGTGCGGCACTGCTATCTTGTTGACTGAAATAGACTCTGAGCAGAATTCAAAATTAGGAATCCATGAGACACTATTAGTGTTCAGCTGTAACTGAGTTGGGTTCAACCACAATCTGTCACCTCCTGCCGTCACTATGCCCCACTCTATCATAAGCATAAAGCTGGGAGAAAAGCCCTGTTTTAATGAAGAGTGTAGGAGGGCATGCCAAGAGTAGCACAAGTCTCTTTTAAGGAAAAATGAGGGGTCTGTCTGATGATGCAACAATACAGACCAACTTGGGAACCAAACAATGAAAACAGCCTGGAGTAGACACGGCTGAGTGATCCCACAACTGATGGATCAGATCTCTATAATCCTGCCATATGGATGGTGATGGTCAGCTAAACAACTAACAAACAGGAGGCCCCCTCAACTATCCCTGTCCACAATGTAACAAGGCTAAAGAGTTTTCAACTATCTTCAGCCAGAACTGCTGAGTGGATGATTCATATCGGCCTACTCTTGAGGTCCCCAGTGTTACGGACACCATGATTCAACAAGTTTGATTCATGTGATATCACAAAATGGCTGGAGGATATAGATATTCAGAAGACTACCATGTCTGACAACATTCCAGCAACAGTACTGAAGGCTTATGCTCTAGAACTTATCATACCCTTAGCCGAGCTGTTCCAATCCAGTTACCAGACTGGCATCTAACCGACTGTGGAAAGTTGCCCAGAAATGTCCTGTGTACAAAAAAAAGGACAAATCCAACCTGGCCAATTAATCTCAGTGAGGACCTACTCTTGATTGTCAACGAAGTGATGGAAGGGGTTGTCAACAGTGCTAGCAAACAGCACTTGAGACTAAGTTATAGAAGATCAACCTAAGTTGCAACTTCTACATTATCATTTGTTCATCCTCCATCAATATTAATTTGCTATTGCTGAGCACAGGAATTGTTAACATTTTGAAATCTCATGCTGTTTATAGCAATCAAAAATGCAGTGTACTTTCTAAGTAATGAGATCTTAAGCAGTAAAATGCATTGCAATGATTTGTAGCAATAAACCATTTCGTTCAGACTTAACACAAAGCTGATAAAGTGCAGACATACCACTTTAGCAAAATAAAACGAAGAACTGTGGTTGCTGAAGATCTGAAACTAAAACCCAACTCTGAAGAAGGATCGCCGGACTGAACTCTGCTTTCTCACCACCGTTGCTGCCAGACCTGCTGAGTTTCTCCAGCAATTTCTGTTTTTGTACCATTTTACTTAAAATCTACTTTTACTTAACATCAATTCGATAACGCCAGAATCTACAGTGTGCATTCTGGTCCATTTCTGAATTAATTAATCAGCAAGATTCCTTCAGTCTAGAAATAATATAGATTGGTTAACATTGGAACATTGCTGCTTTTTCTTTATTCTTCTATGAGATGTGTATGTCACTGGCCAGGCTCGCTGTTTAGTGCATTATTTTTGTCTTCCACTGTGCTGATTCAGCAGCTGAGTTTGAAGAGGTTTAACTTGGTTAGAAGCCTCCTTCTTGGTCAATGAAGCTGCTAAGTATATCCTACTCTTTCAGTTTGTGTTGGCTGGTGCTTAATATTAAAGTGCTGGCTCTCAAAATGGAGGGATACCGATTTCACTCTGCACACATGGAATGTGTTTGCTTTGTTATTGTGAATGATTTCAAGACAACAGCATACCAAAGATTTAGTCAATTTGACCAACTGTTGAACATTTCTTTGTGTTGTCTGTTTAACTATGCTGACAGCGTTTAATCAGGGACAGCTGATGATGTCATGGAGGCTGGCTATTCTGAGTTACTAAGCAACCATAGCTACTCTTAAAAACTGAGGGGATCTTCGTCATTGAAGAACAGCTTCTTCCCTGCTGTTATTAGACTTCTGAATGGACCTCTCAAATTTTAAATTTAGTGTTGATCTCACTCTTGTTGGAACTTTCTGTGGACATAATATTGTATTCTTACCCTAAAGCACTTTGTATTGTATGATCTGCCTGTACTGCACACAAAACAAAACTTTTCATGGTACCTGCGTATATGAGACAGTAATAAATCAAAATCAAAGGACCAGCTCTTCCAGTTCTAAAACCTCTTTCCCTTACAATAATGAATTGTAATCATATGGTTATGCAGAAACTGGCATGGAAAGTTTCCTAGTAACATCTGTGCTAGTGGTACACAACTTACTTTGAAAATTTCTTTTAGGTTAGCTAGAAATTTCAGAACAAAGATTGTTGTGAGGTATCAGATAGAACAAAGGTGGGTCCATTGAATGGCAGATCAAGTTTGATGTGTTGAGTGGCCTACCCTTCTTTCTGAAAACATACTTGTCTCCATCTCCAAAGGAGCATAGAAGCAGAGGGAGCTGCATGGAATTGGACTACTTTTAAAATGGTTACAATCAGCTATAACATTTAATACAGAAAAGTAATGATGTTAAAAGAAAAGAGAGAAACTGGAAAGCAGGGTTGGGGGGAGGGAGGCAGAGGGCAGAGCTGGGAAAGGTAAAACTATTTTCACTTGTGTTCTATTGTATTAAAAAATACTTGCCCCAGATTTTTAGATTGCCATCCATGGAATCAGCTGCTGGAATTTGAGTTAAGCCGATAAATCTGGACTATATAGTTAGTGTCAGTGATGGGGACCACGACAACTGTCATCGATTGTCATAAAAACCCATCTGGTTCACTAATTTCCTTCAGCTTAGAAATCTGCTATCCTTACCTGGTCTGGCCTACATGTGACTCCAGACCCACAGCAACGGGGTCAACTCTTAACTGCCCTCTGCGGTGGCCTAGCAAGCCTCTCAGTTCATGAGCAGTTGGAAATGTGCAACAAATGCTGGCCTTACCAGCAATGTGCACGTCTTTTAAAAGAATAAAAGAAAAATGGAGAGCTATTTAATCACTACTGCCTCTTATATGAAGAACGGACTTAATGTCTTCGGTAAAAAAGCAGTTTATGGAATAATCTGCAGTCTTGGCAAAAATAACATGATGGTCTGACTGCTTCTTCAGTCACTTGTGAAGTTGAAATACAGGAGGGATGTATTAAGAAGAAAACCTTTAAACAACACATGATGCTTTACTTTTGCTTCGGTGAGGTCTTGAGTTGCAATTGAGTTAAATATGTTTGAATCCATGAGAATTTATTTCCAGCAAATGCTGCACTTTAAGACCCTCTCTGGACTTGTTTCTTTTTCCATTTAAGTTTAAATACAAGCTCGATGTAAAGAGCTGCTATCTCCAAAGAAAAAATCTCCTTTGGCAGTTGTATCCTACCATTCAAGTGCTCGATTTGTTGTTGAGGCGAACAGTTTCATCTTGATAAATCTGAACACTTCATGGGTGACACATAGACTTCTGAGCCCTGGAAATGCTGGGTCCTGGAAAGTGCAGTATTCTTGCAATTTAAACATCCCAAAGTTATAGATGCCTGATACCAAGATTCAGCATGAAGAACATTGTCCATATCTTCCAATTGATACAAGGTGTTAGTGACATGGATTTCACTGATATGCGTGATGTGTTACAAATCAGTTGTGACTCTAATCAATTTACCAGCAAAGAGTTTGGTTCAAATTCAGCACTGCAGGACCGATGTAATAATTTACCACTGCATGTCAGCCAAGGGTGTATACTGTTAGACTAGCCATGGCAAGACTAAGTTGTTGTAACTTTCACATGGCAAGCTGCTGAAGCTGAGAATGTCACTGCAGGAGAAAATGGGGAACTGAGACCTGGGTGAGCAGAGCAAGTGTGGCCCTTACGCCAATCAAATTGAAGGATTGTGCAAAGATTAAACAGGAAGTGGACAGTTCCACAGTTTCTTATGAATAAGTGATCTCTGTTATTTTGACAGCAAATTCTGGCCCAGGGTGTTAATAAATCAGCGTTAATGTTTAAGGACATTCCATAGCACCATCTCTTCAACCAGTTTTTCGGGTCAGATTTTCATGGAGCAGGTGGGAAGGACAAGTCAGAAGGCAAATGAGATGCCTTTTAAAATGGGTCCCCAGATTGCTTTCATTGTGGGGAATTGACTGTGGGATGAAGGGCAAGGCTAACTGGCTGGGACACCTGTTTCTGTTTACTGCGACATCAACCTAGAGTTACACAGTCTACAGTATAGAAACAAATTATGCCCCCTCCTAATAGTCATTTCAGAAATGGGGAAGGAGGAAGGGAGCTCTGAAATAAAGAGAGAGAGGAGGGGTGGGGCTGGAGAACATAGGTGGGATGGTGATAGGTGAGTGCAGGTAGGGGGTGGTGGGGATTGATCAGTGAGGTGGGAGGAGCGGATAGGTGGGAGAGAAGATGGACGGGTTGTGTCAGGTCAAGGAGGCAGGGATGAGGGGGAGGGTTGCTCAAGGGATGAGGCCGGGGGGGTGGGGAGAGTTTGAAACTGGTAAAATCCACATTTAGGTCATTGGGCTGTAGGCTCCTGGGGCGTAATATGAGGTGGTGCTCCTTCAGTTTGTGGGTGGCGTCATTATGATACTGGAGGAGGCCCAGGATGGACAAGTTCCTCCAGCTCCACAGTGTGTTAGCTCAACTTTGTTTTGCAGTTTGCAAGCTGCAATGGAGCATGGGAGACGTGCAAGCGCTGAAGCAGCTGGTTAAGTGGCTTGTCTTCATTACCCTGTTCCTAATGGCGGCTTATGAGACCCCAAACCTAATCCAACCACTTGCCACCTCGTATTGTCCATGCACCAATTTGTCCCCCATAGCCATGTGCTCGGCAGCTACTAAGTTGAATCCTCAAGACTCATGTAAAAGCAAAAAGAATTATTTTAAATGGAGTTGTAAAGAAACGCGCGCCTCTAAAGCTTTAGTCTGGAGTTCTGGATTACTAGACAAGTGACTCTACCCGTTCAGGCAGGAACCCTGTACACCAGTCTTGTTCAGCACTTTTAAATTTCTCCCACTCTATTCCAACACAGAGTTATGAAAATGTGACTGCAGATATTCATTTCTCTTAAGAAAAGAATCAACAAAAAAATTAGTAATCAATAGATTGACTTTATAAGAAGCTAATGGCAAGAAGTAGATTTCCATATCAAAAGCAGCATATAATAACTTTACTCAATATTTTTCTTTGTGGATACTGGCACTTCAGCCTAGTATCAGCTGCTAGAGAGCTGAACGTTTGTAGGTCATGTCTGTAACATGAGCTACTGGGACATGTCTTGATGGAATGGAGCATGTGATGTTGGCCTCCCTGAGGTATAAAAACAGGAGAAGTCTAGTTCACATGATTTATGTAACATGAGGGTTGGGGAGAAAGTCTATGAATTGTTTATCCTATTCGTACTTGCTAGGTAGTCCTCAAGTTCCAATAGTTTTAGTGGTTGTGTTCTGTTATGCACTTTGGAGAACTGTGCTATAATTAGATGTACAGAGGCTTTTAATGTGAGGCAGTGCAGCTGTTAATATTTTTCCAATGGAAGTAAACAACAGACCATTTTGGTTGTTTCCCATTCTCACTCAGAACCTGTGGCCGGTGTGCCCTTTTAACAGTGAAGGGAATCGGTGGAAGGTCTACTAGGGCCCTCCCTTTGGGAGCGTGATCAATCTACGCTGAATTCCCTTTGGCCCAAGTTGTGTGTCCTTTTCAGAACTTTGACTAATGGCTGAAGCTTTCTGAGACCCTGTTTTGTCTTTGACCATGAAGCAGACATTTTTCTTATTCCCATCAGTGTACAACAGTTGAAAAGGAGGATTTGTCACCATGAGCTCAGTAAATATTAACTGCAGAGCATGGAACTGAACTCACTTATAGATGGACTCTTCATCTGTAAACAAGAGCAAACCAATTTTAGGTGTTTTGACAGACAGTTGAAGAATACAGGAAGAAGTAAGGCACATTGCCCCTTGAGCCTGTTTCGTCATTCAATAAAACTATTGCTGAACTTTGATGCCAACTCCACCCTTTTGCTTCCTAGAGTTGAACAATCAATTAGTCTCAGCCTCGAATATGTTCATGAATACAGCCTTCCAGGTAGAGAATTCCAAAGAGTCACATCCGGTGAGAAAAGACATTTCTCCTTAACTCATTTTGATTTTAACAACCCCTTATCCAATAACTATGATCCCTAGCTCTAGACTTTCCTAGCAGGGGAGCCAGCCTATACATTTCAATGAGGTTGCCTCCCATCTTTCTAAACATCAGAGATTACACAACCATTGTACTCAATCTTTCCTTTCAGGAAAACTCTCTAACTTGAGGTGTCAATCCAGTGAACATTGGACATCCCTTCCTTTATTTTACATAAACTCGTCCAATCCTCAGGCTTATTATTGTTCATTGCAAAGTTGCCAACCTTTAAAACTAATGTTAACCTTAACTTATCTTGGGAGCAATAGTTGCACCACTTTTCCAGTGAAGGTTTAACTTCCAAATTTTCATTGAGAATCATGAATGATTTCTTCATACAATGCCATTATTTATCTGCTGAGATGCCTTTAATCTAATTTCCCAATTTACCATAGCCATTTCTCCCCTCAAATCTCCATCATTGGCTTCTTTTAAATGTATAATCCTGATTTATGATTTACCTACATCACTCTCAAACCTAACCTGAATTTTCTTTATATTACGATCACACTTCCACAGAGGATACATTGAAATTAGATGTAAAATATCTGTTCTTTAGATGGTTCCTCAGCATATTGTTCTAAAAAAAATGTTTTGAGTGCATTCCCCTAACTTGTTCTCCAAGTTCCTGTCACCAATTCTTTTTGCCAAGTATACATGAAAATTAAAGTCCTTCACGATTATTCATTACTCTTTTGAAACACATTGCACATCCTGCGTTGTACTCTGTTCAACCCTATAATTACTGTTAAGGGGATTATAAACTGCTTCCATCAGTGTATTCTGTTCTTTGTTATTTAAGCTATGCCCATATTGATTCTACACCTACTTTTCAGGTTAAACTTTCTCGCTTCTGTTTTCATCTCATTTTTTGTTAACATGGCTCCCTGCCACCTTTGCTATTTTGCCTATCTTTTAGAGTCATTAGGGTATACAGCACGGAAATAGATCCTTCATCTAACTCGTCTTTGCTGACCAGACGTCCTAAATTAATCTAGTCCCATTTGCCAGCATTTGGCTCATATCCCTCTAAACCCTTTCTATTCATACACCCATCCAGATGCCTTTTAAATGTTGTAATCTCACCACCCTCCATCACTTTCTCTAGCAGGTCATTCCATACACACATTGCCTTCTGTGTGAAAAAGGTGCCCCTTAGGTTGCTTTTATATCTTTCCCATCTCACCGTAAACCTATGCCCTCTAGTTTTGGACTCTCCCACCCTGGGGAAAAGACCATGGCTATTTACCCTATCCATGTCCCTCATGACTTTATAAACCTCTATAATGTCATGCCTCAGCCTCCGATGTTCCAGGAAAATAGCCCCAGCCTATTCAGCTTCTCCCTATAGCTCAAGCCCTTCAACCCCCACAACATCTTCATAAATCTTTTCTGAACCCTTTCATGTTTCACGACATCCTTCCTATGGGAGGGATACCAGAATTGCATAAGAATCAGTTGTTCTCAATCTTGGTTACCATTTAAGGGGATTATACTCACTTATTCTCTATCCATGTCAGTAATTCATCTCTTTTGTTATGAGGGATCAATGGTTTTTTTTACACATTCAGTGGGCATCGCTGGCTGGGTGAATATTTATTGCCTGTCCCAAATTGCACTTGAGAAAGTGGTGGGTGGCTGATTTCTTGAACCACAATCATCTGTTTTGTTTTAACTTTTCACTACTTATCTCTGATAACATCATACATGACAAACAGAGACTATTCAGATGATGAGATAAAACGTTGTGGAGCTGGATGAACACAGCAGGCCAAGCAGCATCAGAGGAGCAGGAAAGTTGACGTTTCGGGTCGAGACCCTAGCAGGCTGCTGTGTTCATCCAGCTCCACAACGTTTTATCTCAGATTCTCCAGCATCGGCAGTTCCTACTATCACTATTCAGATGATGCAAGGATGACTACTTTTAAACTGATCTGTGCTGTACTTCCATATTCAATGGGACATTGTGGAGAGAGCTACACTGTGTATCTAATCCACCTGCTGTGAAAGGGTTTGACATTCACCTACGTTGCTTAGAGGGGAACGTATCACATTCCTTTCACTTTGAAGAACACAAAATTGAAAAAAAAATTAATAAAAGCAGCACCATCTGAAATTGCTGGAAAAACTCAGCAGGTCTGGCAGCATCTGTGGAGAGACAGCAGAGTTGACATTTCAGGTCCAGTGACCCTTCTTCAGAACTCAAGACTGACTTCAGTTCTGAAGAACTGGGTACAGAAAATGTTGACCAGAATGTTGCATGGTTTAGAGGGTATTAGCTATGAGAAGCGATTGGACAAACTTGGTTTGTTTTCACTTGAATATTGGAGGCTGAGTGACCTGATAGAAGTTTACAAAATTATGAGATGCATGCATTGAATGGATAGAGTCTTTATTCCAGGGTAAAAGTGTCAATTACTAGGGGACATGTTTAAGGTAAGTACGGGTAAGTTTAAAGGAGATGTGAGGCAAGATTTTTACTCAGATGGTGGTAAGTACCTGAATTATGCTGCCAGAGGAGGTGGTGGAAACAGATAGAATAACAATGGTAAAGACACATCTGGACAGATATATGATTAGGCAGGGAATAGAGGGATATGGACCATGTAGAAGCAAAGCATTGTTAGTTTAGAAAGACTTCATGTGTTGGCCCAGGATTGGTGGGCTGAAGGTCCTGTTCCAGTGCTGTGCTGTTTTTTGTTCTATTATCCAGTGAGCAGTAGTTTCTCTCATGTAATTGGTTAATAACTATTATGCTAATTATTAGAGTACATCATCAGTGGTGTTCAATCACTTATAGTTGAAGCCTGAGAGAAAGGCTGTAATAAAGCCCTGCAACATTCAACCTTCTTAACAGTATAGTAAATGTTTATTCATTTGCAACAGTATGGTTTCTAGCTCTCTTCTATTGAGCACATGAAGGCACCTGTTATGGTATTAATGTAGTTTCAATTGAGTAAATTGTTATACCATGAGATATAGGAGCAGAAGTAGGACATTCAGGCCATTGAGTCTACTCTGCAATTCAATGAGAGCTTGGCTGATCTGATAATCCTCAGCTCCGCTTTCCTGCCTTATCCCTAAAACCACTGATTCCCTTCCTGGTTTAAAAATCTGTCTACCTCAGCTTTGAATATACTCAACAACCCAACCTCCACAGCCCTCTGCAGTTAAAAAAAATTCCATAGATTTACAACCCTCTGAGGGAGCAATTCCTCTTCCACTCTGTTGCAGCTGTGCCTCAATGTCTTGAAGCAGTGATTTAATTTGACACGGTGTTCTGGATTTGTGCTTTATACCACTTAGTATCTTATATCAAAGTCTTATAATCCCCTCTGTTTTCCTGGCAAAGATCATAAAGCCCAAAACGTTTTCTCTGCTGCTTTGAAACCTTGCTTGTATATGGTACTAAAAGGCAGCAAACAGTCCCCTCTCACTCAAGAGGTCATTATTTGTGTGCTATCCTGAACAGTAAACCCTCATAAATATGGCTTGAGTCCTTATAGTGCCTTGCCTGTGAGATGGGGAGATGGTCTCCAGGAATAAGGGTAGGCTATTAGTCCCCTTGACTCTGCTCTGCCATGAGTTTGAGGTTGGTCAGTGACTTAACTCCAAATGGGTCTTTGCCATGTATTATAGCTAATGAAAATCTAACAATCTCAGATTTAAACTTTGGCCATTGATGTTCTGGTGATTGCTGTTTGTCAAAAAGAATGATGTACTTTTGCCACTCGATCTACAAAATAATTATTTCCTAATTTCACTCCCAAAAGGCCTGGCTCCAGTTTTCCTGGTCATAGTTCTAGTTTGTGCCTGTCCAGTTCGAAGAAGCAGCTTCCCAATCTGCCCCGCTTAATGGCTTTTCACCATGAGGCCTAGCAATTTCCCTCACCATGTCTCAGCGAACCATTGCCTGTTTAACTACTTACCCGAAGCTTGGCATGTCCAATTCCAGCCCCACCTTACCAATGTGCCGATTCTGGAATGACTTGTCACTCAGCAAATGTCCTGGAAAACACTAGTATCCCTTGCATCCATGCCATCTTTGAATGCCTACTGTGCGCCATCAGTCCGGAGTTGTCCTGCACAGTTCCTATCATTTGCTCCTGACATGACAGAAATGGGCACCTCGCTTTGCAAACAGGGTCCTGGAGGTGCTGCTGGACAGGCTAATGCAGAGATCGGACTTCTTCTTCCCCCAAGACCAGCTGTGGAAGCCAGGACACCAGACCATGCTGTCATAGTCCAAGGTTGCTGCAGGGTCAGTGCAATCTTAGCCATCTGGTTTGATTTGATTTGATTTGATTTATTATTGTCACATGTACCTAGGTACAGTGAAAAGTTTTGTTTTGTGTGCAGTACAGGCAGCTCAAACCATACAAAGTGTATTAGTGGAATAGAACAGAGAGAGGAATACAATATTACCACTGCAGAGAAGGTGCAGAAAGAGCGAGATCAATGTTAAATTTGAGAGGCCCATTTAGAAGTCTAATAACAGCAGGGAAGAAGATGTTCTTGAATCTGTTGGTACATGTGTATAAGCTTTTGTATCTCCTGTCTGATGGAAGAGGTTGGAAGAGATTATAACCGGGGTGGGAGGGGTCTTTGATTATGTTGGCTGCCTTTCCAAGGCAGTGAGAAGTATAAATGGAGTCAATGGATGGAAGGCTGGCTTGTGTGATGGAGTGGGCTGTGTTCACAACTCTCTGTAGTTTCTTAAGGTCCTAGAGGAGTGCACAGAAATATAGGAAGAGGATCAAAGTCCTTCTCCACTCAACTGGTGTAAGTGCTATCATCTTTCACACTCACTCAATCTCTTTTATTCACCTCACCAAAGCTCATACTCGACTATTCTCCCTGCCGCATCTCATTCCAGGAGGAAAATGCCGCGCAACAGGGCAGAAAGAGTCACAACAGCTGATGGACAGTGACACATTTGGTTTCGCATCTCTTAGGTGGATAGGATCCTGACGCTGATCACCCTGAGCAGACCTAAGGCTGATATCAGAGGTTGCTCTTGACTTACTGTACCTGGACCCTCCTGAGCAAAGAGTAGATCCCTTGAGTTGACTGAAGCTTGCTAACAACCAGAATAAACTTCTTTTCTTTGTGTTCCAAACTAAATGGCATGTCAAGGCAGAAATAAGATGAGTCCGGTATTTCTGCTTGAGGGGGCAAATCACAGAAAGGTAGATGACGCAGTGAGTGTCCAGGCTCAGAAGGTGTGAGGGCTATAACAGTGAATGAAGGGCCGAGAGATGCAGCTTGGTGCAGTCCATAAGCTGGGTTCATGCCCCTGAGTCCACACTGTCCTTGCAATAGCATTACAATGAGAGTTAGAACATAGAACATAGAACATAGAACATTACAGCGCAGTACAGGCCCTTTGGCCCTCGATGTTGCGCTGACCTGTGAAACCAATCCGAAGCCCATCTAATCTACACTATTCCATTATCATCCATATGTTTATCAATGACCATTTGAATGCCCTTAAAGTTGGCGAGTCTACTACTGTTGCAGGCAGGGCATTCCACGCCTTTACTACTCTCTGAGTAAAGAACCTACCTCTGACATCTGTCCTATATCTATCACCCCTCAATTTAAAGCTATGTCCCCTCATGCTAGCCATCACCATCCCAGGAAAAAGGCTCTCACTGTCCGCCCATCTAATCGTCTGATCATCTTGTATGTCTCTATTAAGTCACCTCTTAACCTTCTTCTCTCTAACGAAACAGCCTCAAGTCCCTCAGCCTTTCCTCATAAGACCTTCCCTCCATACCAGGCAACATCCTGGTGAATCTCCTCTGCACCCTTTCCAATGCTGGAGATGCAGCCCAAAATGCAGAAGTATCCTGTGTTTGAGAAATATCGCACAAGGGTTCTTAACGGCTGGCACCGCCAATTTCTGTGGATGTGGGGTACATGTTGCTGGTGCCCAGTGTCCTACATGGAACTCATTTAGAGCAGCAGCAAGCTGATTTTACCAAGTATCTGCTCTGTGGAACTTTCTCAGTATTTAGTTTGTTTGATGGTTTTAGTATGCGAGTAAGCTGAGTATTAATGAGATGAGTTAATCCATCATCAAGATGTTTAACAAGCAGTTTGACAAGTTGAACCATCAACAAGATGTTTAATAATCCCAATCAATTGGTAACTCACTGCTGCATAGCTGGAAACTCACCAAAACTGCTCATCAAAAGAATAAAAGGGGACATGAGACGCTCCCAAAGTTGAGATTGGTTTTATTAACGTGCTCATCCTACTGTGCCACAAACCTCATTTCAGCCCATGTCTCTCAGACCCCTCTAAGATTTTGCCACTAAGTCATTGTAGTAAATTAACATGAATCTCTCATTAAGGCCAATCTACTTTTTCCAAGGTGTCTGTTTTCAGAGCTGCTCCAAGTGTGGTGTAACCAGGGCTTTGTATAATTGAAGCTTGATATGTCTCCCTTGAATCCTAAAACTCTAGTTATAATGGCAACAGTCTTTCTGCAGAGGAAATCAAACTCTTGTAGGAAGTACTGTCTCAGCACAACTAAACACTTAAGAAAGACTGCTATGGTTGAATTTTTAGCTTCATTTCTTTATTTTTCAACTTAATCTAAGAAGGACTGTAATGTTTAACTTCTAACTTTGTTCCATATTTCTTTCTACCTTGTTTTTATGTTTTTAGACCAAGGTACTTGTACCTAAGATGGCACCATGCGTGGTAATATTGAAAACTACTCACTGTCATCCTGTACTTTTGTATTTAAGTACACATGACCATAAGGTCTAAATCTAAATGTATTTTCTACAACTGTTCTTGACAATTTAATGATCAATGGACCTGAACCCCCAGGTCTTTTGGACTGCCTGTGTTCATAGCTTTACATTGCTTAGAAAGTGCTTTATTCTTTAAATATCCTTAAATGGCCTCAAATTTTCCTATATAATCTATCTGCCTCACCCAACTATCTCTTTGTAATGCTACCCTTCCATTGACACTGCTTTAGGTGCTACCTGCTGTTTTATTCAAAAATTTCGATATGTGGCTTTCTACCTTTTCATCTAAATTGTTAAGAAATATGGCAAATAATTTAGGGCTCGATACAGATCCTTACATGATAGCGGCAGTCACATTTTGACATTAGAATGCTCAAAATAAAAACAAAATGCTGCAAATGCTAGAAATCGAAAATAAATCCGAAAGTGCTGGAGAAACTCAGTGAAAGAGAGTTAATGTTTCTGGTCAATGACAACCCTTCATCATATCAAAGGAACCTATCAGTCTTAAAAACGATAAAACTGCAGTTGCTGTAAATCAGGAACAAAGACAAAGTTGCTGGAAAAGCTCAGCAGATGTGGCAGCATCTGTGAAGAAAAATCAGAGTTAACATTTCGGGTCCGGTGACCCGAACTGGTGTTCTGAGGAAGAGTCAC
>JAHRHZ010000012.1:19249653-19278712 GCA_024137785.1 Ginglymostoma cirratum
GGTCCGGTGACCCGAACTGGTGTTCTGAGGAAGGGTCACCGGATTCGAAGTGTTAACTCCCATTTTTCTTCACAGATGCTGCCAGGCCTGCTGACCTATCAGTCTTACCCAGTTTCGCCTCATGTGGCTCCAAACCCATACCGATGTGGTGACTCTTTGCTGCTCCTGAAATGGTCTTGCAAGCCGCTGAGATATATCAAACTGCTGAGGGAAAAGGTTACAGTCCAACAGGTGTATTTGAAAGGACAAGCTTTGGCTATGCTCTGATTTCAAATAAACCTTGTTGGACTATAACCTGGTGTCGTGAGACTTCTGCCTATGACTGGAGTGGTTTGAGTAGCCAGCTCACAGCCGTCTCAAGTTCATATAGGAATGGACAGCAAATGTCAATGATGCCCATATCCCAAGAAACAATAGAAGGTATGATGATTGGTGTGGGCACTTAGCTCTGAAACTTCCTCAGCAGAACTTCGTCTTATTCTAATGTTAGACCACGGATGACCACATTCAATGGTTTTACAATTTGCAAACGATCATAAAAAACCTCATGGAAGTTTAACCCCCTGTCCTGAAATTCTCCATAAAGTTATTGAGCTCATGTTCAGTCAACTCTTCTAATTCTTCTATGCCTAGTGTCTTCTTTGCAAAATGCCTCGGGGAGATTTTGTTATGTTAAACATCCTTTCCAAGTGCAAACTGCTGTTGTAGCTTTACAGTTTGCACATTAGCAGCTGACCAAATAATACAAAGGAATAATGAACGAAACACATGCAATTTTGATTTAATTTACCTTACGCCTTTAACTAAAACTTTTGTTCCTGTTCAAGAGTATCAACATTATTAATAAGTGAATGCTCTACCATGACAGGAGTAAGATAAACTCAACTATTGAGTCAGGTTGTAAAGTGGACAGAGCAAGCTGCTATCTGCTGACAGAGGCAGACATTCGGAACTAAGTGAAGTCTGAAAGTCAAACTGTTGGCAATACTGTAGCTGGGTCCATTTACAGGCTCTAACGGTTTATATTTAGGTATAAGTGGATGGGAGGTTGAAGATAATTCCAGGGTTCATACTAGGAACAACAATATCCTTCCAACCAGTGCTGACTAACAAAATGCAACATGAAATAAATGCGCGGGCAACCAAACACAGTTGAACGTGAGAAACAGAAGGTGATTGTGCAGCATTTGTCTGTTTTAATGCATGTGTGTGCAAGATTTAGACCTTTTCAACTTGTTAAATCTCCAGGTGCATGGTTGTCTCCCTGGCTATTTGGAAAGAGACAGTTGCCCAAAGGTTAAGGACAGAGATAGAGAACGGGGATAAGTAAAATCTGAAATGTCTTCAGGATGAAGAAGTGATTTTGCCACCCCTCCTCCAGCAGCAAAATTCCTTTCTCAGTACAACCTGTTAAAGTCATTAACTTATTGCAGCTGCTGATCTCATTTAGTTAGATATTAATAACAAAATTATATAATGCCCTCTTGTTCAGGGAGAGGTGAATGCACATATTTATAGGCTTTGAAAAGTCATGTCAATCAATAGAATAACTACCAATAAAAGCTCTGCACTCTCCATGTATGAAATCGAGAGGAGGCGCTAAGCTTTGACAGGAAAGAAAACTACCTTGTTTTTCAGATGCTTAGACACAGTTTGACATTACTGATGTGGTAGTCTATTAACATATGATCAATACAGGTCTTGTTGTTTATGTGTGATATGAAGACTTGTTTTCTATTTGATCTAAAGAGCAAGAGTTGAAGTTGTTGAAAGTGGATTGTAAATGCTGTGACTTGTGTATATATTTTATCCATTCTGATTGAAAATAGAGTTTGTAATTTTAAATTTATTGAAAGTTTTGATGTAGCACTTTTGCTGCTTCATTAAGAGATATCTTTAAGTGAAGGCACCAGCTGCGAAAAGGAATTTTGAAGAATATAAAAGAAGATGCAAGATTATGATGAAGCGACCGCTTTTCTGGGAGAATGGGGTCATTATCAAATAACTATTTTCTTTTTGCTCAGCGTCGGTATAATACCAAATGGCTATGTGGGTCTCTCTATGGTGTTTCTGGCCGATACCCCTCAGCACCACTGCCGTCTGTCTAACTCTTCGAACGTGACCTTTGAGGAAACCTCCTTCACAAATCTGAGCTTATTACTGCCCATGGTTGATGAGCAAGTGTATAGTAAATGCACTAGGTTCAAAACCCAGCTGCAAGATGGTCTCAACGAATCAACACCTGAGACAGAAGGTTGTGTGGATGGCTGGGTGTATAGCAAGGACAGATACATCTCAACCATTGTCAGTGAGGTAAGACATATTCATTTGTCTTTGTACACAATTGTACGTAGGTATGGCTCTTACCTTTGAATATCATTAGATCCATTTTTGTCCTTATACATTTATTGATGATAACAAAGTTGAAAAAGTTGCTTTTGAGACATTTATTCTTTTATACTAGATAACAAGGTGTGGGGGCTGGATGAACACAGCAGGCCAAGCAGCATCATAGGAGCAGGAAAACTTGGCGTTTCGGGCCTAGACCCTTCATCAGAAATGAAATTATCTCTGATACAATCTATTCTTTTATACTGTTTATTTGAAGGTTTCAGTTATTATCCTTTATGGAGTGTCAGAAGATATACTGTTACATGGTATTTTACAGCAAGAAAACAGACTATTTGGTCCAAATGCTGGTGTTTATATTCTATGTGAGCATCCTTCACACACACTACTCCATTTCACCTTATCAGTTGAGGCTAGTATTCCTTTCTCTCTCATGCCATTTATCTGGCTTATTAAATGAAATGAGTAAAATTATCTTCTGAAGTCTCTTACAGACTTTATTCAGTAGGTACGTTGATCTGTTGGAATGTGTAGATATACAAAGGGATCTGGGGTGTCCTTCGATAACAGTCAATGTGAACAGCCAGGCAAGCAATCAGGGAGGCAATGGTCTACTAATCTTCATTGCCAGAGAATTTGAGTTTAGAAGCAAGGATGTCTTACCACGTTTGTGCAGGGCCTTGCTGAGATCACAACTGGAGTATTGCGTGCCTTTTTGATCTCTCTACCTAAGAAAGGTTATACTTGCCAGAAAAAGAGTGCAGAGGAGATTCTTGAGACTGATACCAAGGATGGCAGGACTGACTTATGAGGAGAGATTGGTTCAACTTGGCCTGTATTCACTAGAATTTAGAAGGGTGAGGGAAATCTGATTGAAACATCTAATTTCTAACAGGTCTGGACAGATGAGATGCAGTGAGATTATTTCTCCTGGCTGGGGACTCTAGAACCAGGGGACACAATCTCAGGGTATGGGTAGACCATAGATACAGTAGATGAGGAAAGATTTCTTCACTTAAAGGGAAGTGATCTTGTGGAATTCTCTATCACAGAAGTCTGTGGAGGCCAAGGCATTGAATATATTCAAGAAAAAATAAATATAAATTATTAGGTTTTACAAGCATTGAGATGTATGGAGAAAAACAGGAATATGGTATTGAGATGGAGGCTCAGCTATGATCATATTGAATGGTGGAACAGGCTTCAAGGGCTGAATGGTCTACTCCTGTTGGTAGATTCTATGCATCTATCCCTTCCATTCTGCTTAGTTCGAATGTATGGTCACCCTGCCAGTAGAAAACCTGTAAGCTAAAGGTGAAGCTGGAAGCTGGGCTTGAAGTTAATGCTGGGTCTGGGGAGATCAGGAATCATCAGATCACTGTCCACGTTGATATATTCATGGGCTAGAAGCCAAAACAGAATTGAAGATGGGTGGATGGGCACCATTGGGGTTAAAAGTGGTTGACGATACTTGGGCTGTTGGGCACTTCATACCAGGCATGATGCAGTACTACTCTTGGTAATATTATCATGGAACCTAGGGTCCACTCAAGCAACAACATTTGCAACTTGGGCAATTATCAAATTGGGCTTGGGGCTCCATCATATAGACCATAAGACCATAAGGCCCCTTGAGCCTGCTTCACCATTCAATAAGATCATGGTTGATTAAACATTCCTCACATCCAATTTCCTGCATTTTCTCTGTAACATTTGATTCCCTGACTGATCAGGAATCTATCCATCTCAGCCTTAAATACACACAAAGAGTCTCCCCACAGCTCTCTGTGACAAGGAGTTCCAAAGACTCACAACCCTCTGAGAGAGGAAGTTCCTCTTTATCTCAGTCTTAAATTGGTGCCTCTTTGTTCTGAGACTGTGCCCTCCGGTTCTCGACTCTCTCATGAGGGGAAACATCCTCTCAGTATTTACCCTGTCAGACCCTTAAGAGTCCTAGATATTTTAATGACATCACTTCTCATGCCTCTGAACTTCAGCAAGTAGATTCCCAACCTGGCATTTGTAGAAAATTGGACAGGAAGAAGACAGTAGACATAAATGGGTTATTTCAGGTTGGCAAGATGCAATAGATGGTATGCCATGGGAATTGGTACTAGGATTATCACTGTATACACATTATACAAGCAAACTGAAGGTATGGTGATCAAATTTGCCAATGACACAAAGATAAGTAGAAAGCTAAGTTTTGAGGAAGACCTTGGGTGGCAATAAAAGGATATAAATGGATTAAGTGGGTGGATAAAGATCTAGTGAATGGATTATAATATAGAAAAATGTTGAATTGTTTCAGTGGGAAAAAAAACAAGAAACATATTATCTAAATGGTGAGAGATTGCAGACCTCTAAGGCACAGAGGAATCTGGTACCCTTGTGTATGAATTGCTAAAGGTTAGTGAAATTACTCCACACAGGCTAGTATCCCATCACCAAGACACCCTTTATTTACACGTGGGAAGTCCTTGACACTGACCCAGCTTCCTCAGAGCCAGCTCTCATAGTGTCATCTGACATTCCTCTTTTTTATCTGTTAGCCAGGGCTCCCTGATTGGATCAGATTAACAGCCCAAATCAGGGAACTCATATTCTATGAAGTTCACCTGGCTGACCTCGTTAGAATCTTTACATTCTTCCCCCTCTCTAAGTCTGAGGTCATAGGCCAGTCCTTTTCCTTGTAGTGCCTCCTGGGACATTTTAGCACTGGATCAGGTTCCTCTGACTCTACATTGGATATGGATGGTGTGTAACACATGGGAGCTTGCCTCTTCTACCTGGAGTCACTTGGGAGAAATCCTCTCTCTACTTCTGGCAGCAAAGGCGTCCATGTGATGAGATCCACATGTCCATCTCAGGTTCAGTGGTCTCTTCAATGCTTGACAGAGAGGGTGAACCCATAGGTTCCAACTGCCTTTCTGACTGCTCCAAGGAGCTGTCACTTCGTTTGTGAGTTTGCTGCTTTCATATGGTCCACATGCTTGTTTAGAACTGTCACTCCTACTCAAACTTTGTATGTCACTGGTCATGATCTTGCATTGACCATGCCTCTTACCCATGCTGGGTTATTTCGGAGGAAACCCACGCAGACGCAGGGAGAATGTGCAAACTCCACACAGACAGTTGCCCAAGGGGGAAGCCAAACCTAGGTCCCTGGTGCTGTGAGGCAGCAGTGCTAACCACTGAGCCACCGTGCCACCCAAGCATTGGGTAGTGTCTTTTGCTCGGGACAATCCGGGTCCGAAAAGTTTGCAGTTCTGGTTGTGATGGCCCTTTGGTTTCCCCCATTGCCACCAGCTGTTTCAATTTGCCAGGAACTGAACCTTTCTGTATCCAAAGTCTGATATGGTCAGCAGTGACTAGAAGTGTGTCCAGAAAGTTTAAAACCATTATAGGATCTTCCATTGGTGATACCACCGATAGTTTATCTGCCAGCAGGAGGCGACTCAGTGCATCCGCATTTGCTACTTGGCCTCTATGCTCAGGATTGGGTATTCATCCAGCTGAGAAAAATGGTTTACTGTTTGTTTAAAATCTTCACAAAGGTGAACTTACCCATTGGGCTTCAAAATTGGTATGACTGGTGCTGCCCATTCCGCAAACTGGACTGGTTTAATGATTCCTTCCCTTGCCAGCCTTCTGATTTCTGGCTCTAGTTTTGACCTGGACAGGCCTTGCAGAATCCTGGAATGGTTTCCTGGTCAATGTGCAAGGTGGCCTTGGCTTCTTTGATAGTCCCTAGACCTTCCTGAAAAATGTCCAGGTATTTAATTAGAACTTCACTCAGGCAGCCATTTTCTGATCAAAAATTGTTGAGCCAATCTACATGAATCTCTCTCAACCAATTTTGCTCCATCAAGCTTGGGTCCTAGCTTTTTACTACCATCACTGGTAACTGAATCAGCTGCTTCTCATAAGAGAACAGAACCACAGCTCTATCCTTATTCTGTAAAGCATTCCAAGTATAGGTTCTCTGTCTAGCTGAGATCTAATGCAGACTTAAGGGTTGGAATCCAGAACAAATTTTGTTAAAGACTGGTTATGCGATCACTGCAACATCTGCACCGATATTGGCCTTCATTAAAACTGGATGACCATTTGACATTTATTTTGAACGGTTCAGATTTGGATGTTGCAAGAAAATTTAACTGTTCAAAACCAGATGTAGGTGGACTTTCCGGGGAGTGCACTGCACTCTCCTGGATACTGGCCTATGAATTCTCTTTCTCAATTTAAGTCTAATAGGATTCCTTTGCTGCCTCAAGTCTGGATATTGGGAGTAACTACAATGGCTTACCAGCCCAGATCATGAAGAATTTTTTAACTAAGGCTTGGCTGTGGCTTGGCTTTGTTTTGGGGTTTCGCTGTGGGCTATCCTAGAGTCCCTCTCTTCAGGAAATGTCCTGAGTGAGCCTATGCAACTGTCTTCACTCAAGCGGTGTTCCCCAAGGTCAGTCACACTGGCGAGGGCATCCACTTCCTTCGGAATACCCTGCAACTCATATGCTCCACTTGCTGCATTTTCCAATGATAAAGACTGTTGTAGTGCCTGTTTGAAGTCCGGTTGGATTCAGCTAGTAGACATTTAACATGATTACATCATTAATCCCACATACCAACCAGTCTCTCAGCATCTCATTCAGGGTTAAACCAAAGTCACATGCCTCTGCCGGTTGTATTAACCTGGTCAAAAATCCCAGTACTGATTCCCCTGGTTCTTGAATTGCTGAATAAAAATTATAGTGTTTCAGAATTAGACAGAGCTTGGGGTCATAACACTCCTTAGCTAATCCGTCAACTTTTGAAGGTTGTAGTATCTAGTGCCTAAGGGAAAGTTAGGCTCTTAATAACCAAAAATGTTATGGGTACACAAGCTGTCCTGAGAATTACTTATTACTTTTCATCAACCCCAGTGTCATTTGCCCGGAAAAAACTGTGCATTCTTGCCATAAACTGGGCAGAGTCAAACAAGTCAACCTTCCCAAATAATGGCATGATGTCATAAATGCTTACTCCAACTCAAAGAAGACTGTAGTGAGTGAGTTTCTTCAGGAAAATGTTTTACTCTCATCGTAACTGAGGAGGCTGGTATCCCATTATTAAGTCACCCTTTATTCACACATGGAAAGTCCTTGACAATTGGCCCAGCTCCCTCAGAGCCAGCTCTCAGAGTGACAGAATGTGTGACACTCCTCTTTTTATCTATCAGCCAGGGCTCCCTGACTGGACCAGATTAACAACCCCATTCAGTGAAGTCATATTCTATAAGGTCCATTTGGTTGACCTCATTACAATCACTAGAGTTAGTATACAGGCACAGCAAGTAATGAGGAAAAAGGAGGTACCATGATATCATCTATTATGAGGGAATTGAATCCAAAAGTAGACATATTATGCTTCTGTTATATCGGACACTGGAGAAATGCACAATATTGGCCACCTTATTTAAGAAAGGATATAACTACGTAAGAAGCAGTTCAGGGAAGGTTTACGCTACTCATACCAGTAATAAGCATGTTGCCTTATGGGAAAAGCTGGACAATTAGGCTTGTTTCTGTTGGCGACTAGAAGTGTTAGAGGATGGCTGATTGCAACGTGTAAGGTCCCATGGGATCTTGTCAAAGTTGATGTGGCGAGAATGTTTCCACTTATGGGAGAGTCAAAATCTAAATGACACTATTTAAAATCAGGGATCTCCCATTTAAAATAGAAATGAGGTGACAGATTTTCACTTGGATGGTTTTGAGTCTTTGGAACTCTGTTCCTGATAAAGGTGACTGAAGCAGAGTCTTTGAAGATATTTTATGGTAGATGTGGATAGATTCTTGTTAAGCAAGTGCTTGAAAGGTTATCTGGGGAATATGTATTTGAGGTTACAATCAGGTCAGCCACAATCTTATTAAATGGAGGAGCTGGCTCGAGGAGCCAATTCATGCTTCCTGTTCATATGTCCGTAAATATTACTGTGTCGTATAGAATAGAAACAGAGGCAATTATTGAAAGAACTGGTAAATATTTCAAGTTAATTTTAGAGTTCCACAGATTGTCCTCTTGGCTGAGTGACAGTGTATGTCAATAAGATGTGTGCGATGACTTGAGACCCACAGACGTGCACAATATTCAGCTGTTGAGAAGACCAGAGCTAGGCTGAACTGTGAAGAATGCAGGTGTCTTGGTCATCTCTGTATCTTATGGAGGTGGTGATGGTAAGTTCAGGAATGTTGAAAGGTCACCCCCAGATAGGTACATTTCAGGTCAGGCCACACACTTTTTCTAAATAGAAGGCGGCTTTTATGGTACTGCAGGCCTTGAGATTTCCAAAATGGAATACAAAGATGATGAATTCACCTTGGTTTAGTTGCAGTGTACACTTGTCAAAGTATTCCACCATATTGACAGGTCAGAATTTAGCCCGGCTTCTGATTTGCATTCAGCAGAATATCTTTACCTGATGTGGCAATGCTTATGTTACTTTCTATGGCAAAAATAAAGCAGTTCAGAGAAAGTTTACTAAACTGATATCTGGAATGAGTGGGTTACCTTACGAAGAAAGGTTAGACAGGTTAGGCCTGTATCTCCTGAAGTTAAGAAGAGTCAGAGGTCACATAGTTGAAACACATAAGATCCTGAGGGGACTTCACTGGTTGGATGTTGAAAGCATGTTTCCTGTTGTGGGAGAATTTACAACCAGGGGTCATAATTTAAAAATAAGGGGTCGCCCATTTAAAACAGGTTTGATGATTTTTTTTCTCTTTCAGAGGATTGTTAGTCTTTGGAATTCCCTTCCTTAAAAGGCAGTGGATGCAGAATCTTGAAATATTGTGAAGGCAGTGATAAATAGATTCTTGACTATCAATAGGTTGAAAGATTATTGGGATATGCAGGAGTGTAGAGTTGAGGTTAAGGTAAATCAGCCACAATGTTATTGAATAGTGTAGCAGGCTTGAATAGCTGAGTGGCTTACTCTTGTTCCTTGTTCATATGTTGAGCCTTGTGACATGAGAAACTAGAATGTGGACAATGTGGTCTTGGAAGATCCAACAGATGTTTATCAAGATATTAGACATTACATTCATGGGCATATGCATGCCTGGCTAATAATCTGGGCTGGTTGGTTAAAAAGAGTAGTGTGCTTCCATCAGCATGACTTGCTTCAAGTTGCTCAAGTTAAGATAGACCCTGTTACCTTTCTACTGTCAGGGAACATTCTGCAATACAATAAGGATATCATAGCATGATTTTTAAAGGTACATATCTTTTAATAGTACATACTAACTGTGAGACATAACATAATATCTCTCTTTTAAAACTTATTTCAGAAAGACATACAGGGTTATAGACAGGCACATGTTATCAATCTGATTATTGTACAAATTGTCTACAAGATTAACAATTCAAACTTCATTCTACCACTTGGAGGTTTGAGAACACGTCATGATCTGGTACTTGTATTCCCTTCCAGAGAGGTACATTTTATACTTTGTTGCATTTGTTTGACAACTGGGCTGTCTTGGTTCTGGTTATTGTCACTCAACATCACAACACAGTCATCATAATTAGTGTGCTCTATATCATACTGAGCTGACTTGTCTTCCTTTTCAATGTAGCACTAAGATCAGTAATGATTTTGTATGATCTGGGCTGGTTGCATATTCTAGAAATGTTTTCTGATGTCCAGGATATTTGTGTTTGGATCTCTAACTTGCACCCTCATCCAGTGCTCATTTGTGGTAGTTCTCCATCTGCTCTCCTCTAAGTTGAGCTGGCAACATAGAATCCCTAAAGTGTGGGGACAGGTCCTTCGGCCCAACAAGTCCACACCAACCCTCAAAGCATCCTACCCAGGCCCACCTCATCTACACATCCCTGAACACTATGGGCACGGCCAACCCACCTAGCCTGCACATCTTTGGACTGTGGGAAGAAACCAGAGCAAACCCACACAGGTAGTCACCTGAGGGTGGAATTGAACCCAGGACCCTGGTCCTGTGAGGCAGCAGTGCTAGCCACTGTGCCACCCGCCAGGTTTGGTAATTTGGTCTTCCCTGGTGTTGCACAAAAATGCACCAATACAAAGTGAAAATCTTGCTTGACATGATGATCATAGCCTTGACAATATATGCCATACATTCTGTTGTGCTTGCACCTGGTTAATGGTCAGACAATGCAATGTGGACCACTTATTTCAAATGCGTCTAAACGGTTTGCCAGTAAACTGTGAGTCCGTTTTCAGACACTATCTGTTCAGTACTTCAAATAAACTGAAAACAGAGATCATCGTGTCAGCAATGAAGGCACATGCTGTGTTGCTAGCCTATGGGACAATGAGAAGTTTGGAGAAGTGATCATCACAGGAATGTAATTTTCCCTGTGCGTTGTGAATTAGCCTTTTGCTGCTTTTATCCAAGGAACATGGTGTTAATGTAGAGGCTTCCACTGCTGTTGAGGGTCATACATTTGGCATGCTCATATGTGTTGATGAGTTATTGAATGCTCTGCCCAGTACACAAGTTCACATGCTTGCAATCTTATGTATGAGTACATCTTGTGCAGATGTTACCCATGCATCTCTGATGCAACATGGACATTATATGTTGGTGTTAGGACTATATGTTGGTGTTTGCATTAGGACTAATTTACCTTTCAAAGTGATTTGTTGTGACCTACCAATCTCATCCTGAATGGCCAAAATGTTCTCAAGTACTTCTTTAATAGGATCCGGACATACCTGGAGAATACTTTTGCAATTCTTGTAGTCGTTCATCTTTGGCGTTTGTCAATTATGGCTGTCCATAGCTGCTCAAAATGTAACAGATCAACTTTTGAGACTGTTTTCAACTTCAACTACTTCAATTTTAAGCGGTCTGTTCCAACTCAATGCTAACAGTTTGAAACTCATGCATTGTGACTACATTGAAATCGGTGTGTTGTGGCAGTCCTGCCACTACTGGACTATTGGTATCTACCAGCTAGAAGGTTTTAGGAAGCCACCAGAGCCTTGCATTTGACAGTTCAGTGTGATTGTGCCAATGCATGGAATTGCTGATCTGCTATGGATCTGATCTTTTGTAGGTGTACGTTGAAGCACCTATTGCTGAGGTACATGTCTTTTTGGACTCATAGTGACAACACAGTGGCATACGGAATTTAACTTTTAGGTGTGTCATCTTGCCTTTACAGAACATTAATAATTTTAAACGAGTCTGATTAACTTATGCATACAGTTGTCATAATTCAGTTGGTTTTAGGATAGTTAAAGAAAATGATAGGGATCAGTCGGTTACAAAAGTTAGCTAAACTGGGGAAGGCTAATTTTACTAAGATTAGATATGATTTGCTCCAAGTGGACTGGGATTTGCTACTTACAGATAAAACTGTTTCAGAGCAGAGGGAGATATTCAAGGAGGAAATAGCAAAAGTATAGGGCAAGTATGTTCCTATAAACACAAAAATGGGACCAAGTCTGACAAGATCTGAAATTGAAGAGACATAAAGCTTAGGGTTATGAAAACAAGAGAAGGTTAAAGCAAATTCTGAGGGTTCAAAATACCAGAGACCCGAGAGTATAATAAGGGCAGGGGGAGCTTAAAAGGAAATTAAGAAAGGAAAGAGAGTGCATGAGAAAGCATTAGTGGGTAGAACAGTGGAAAGCTAAAGGGGTTTTCATTATATAATGATAAAGAGCCTAACCAGGGAAATAGTAGGGCCCATTAGGGATCATAGGGATAATGTGTGTGTGGACCTGGAAGACGTGTACAAAGTCCTCAATCAATACATTGTATTGGTCTTCACAATGGAAAAAGACAATGCAGATATAGATGTCAGGGTTGAGGACTGTGAAACATTAGAAAAAAAAACATTGAGAGAGAGGAGATACCAGCAAGGTTAGCAGCCTTAAAAGTGATAGATCTGTAGGCCTAGATAGAATGTATTCCAGGCAGTTGAGTGAGGCAAGAGAGGAGATATCAGGAGTACTGGTAATAATTTTCAAATCCTCTCTGGCCACAGGTGAGGTGCCAGTGGACTGCTGACATTGCTCCATTATTAATGAAAGGGAGGAGTGGATAGCCCAGGAAATTGCAAGCCAGTCAGTCTGATCTTGGTGGTGGGGAAGATAATTAGAAAGCATTCTGATACAATGTCTGCACTTGGAGAAACAGAGATTAATCAAGGGCCAGTCCGCATGGATTTGTTAAGAGAAGGTTGTATTTGACAATTTTTTCAATACTTTTGATGAGATAACCAGAATTGTTGACAAGGATAACAAGCATGGGGCTGGATGAACACAGCAGGTCAAGCAGCATCATAGGAGCAGGAAAACTTGACGTTTCGGGCCTAAACCCTTCATCAGAAATGGGGGAGGGGAAGAGGGTTCTGAAATAAATAGGGAGAGAGGGGGAGGCGGATAGAGGATGGATAGAGGAGAGGATAGGTGGAGAGGAGGCAGACAAGTCGAAGAGGCGGGGATGGAGCCAGTAAAGGTGAGTGTAGGTAGGGGGGTAGGGAGGAGATAGGTCAGTCCAGGGAGGACGGACAGGTCAAGGGGGCGGGATGATGTTAGTAGATAGGAGATGGGGGTGTGGCTTGAGGTGAGAGGAAAAACCGCATCTGTTCCCAGGATGAGACTTTCCAATCCCGCACATCTCAAATGTCCTCATTCTTCAAGGACCGCAACTTCCCCCCTACAGTGGTCGAGAACGCCCTCGACCGTGTCTCCCGCATTTCCCGGAACACATCCCTCACGCCCCGTCCCCGCAACAATAATCAAAAAAGAATCCCCCTCGTCCTCACATACCACCCCACCAACCTCCGGATCCAACGCATCATCCTCCGACACTTCCGCCATCTGCAATCAGACCCCACCACCAAAGACATTTTTCCCTCCCCACCCTTATCTGCCTTCCGGAGGGACCACTCCCTCCGCGACTCCCTTGTCCGCGCCACACTCCCCTCCAGCCCCACCACACCCGGCACTTTTCCTTGTAACCGCAGGAAGTGCTACACCTGCCCCCACACCTCCTCCCTCACCCCAATCCCAGGCCCCAAGAAGACTTTCCACATCAGGCAGATGTTCACCTGCACATCTGCCAATGTGGTATACTGCATCCGCTGTACCCGTTGTGGCTTCCTCTACATCGGGGAAACCAAGCGGAGGCTTGGGGACCGCTTTGCAGAACACCTGCGCTCAGTTCGCAACAAACAACTGCACCTCCCAGTCGCGAACCATTTCAACTCCCCCTCCCATTCCTCAGATGACATGTCCATCCTTGGCCTCCTACAATGCCACAGTGATGCCACCCGAAGGCTGCAGGAACAGCAAATCATATTCAGCCTGGGAACCCTGCAGCCCAATGGCATCAATGTGGATTTCACAAGCTTCAAAATCTCCCCTCCCCCAACCGCATCCCAAAACCAGCCCAGCTCATCTCCACCTCCCTAACCTGTTTTTCCTCTCACCTCAAGCCACACCCCCATCTCCTATCTACTAACATCATCCCGCCCCCTTGACCTGTCCGTCCTCCCTGGACTGACCTATCTCCTCCCTACCCCCCTACCTACACTCACCTTTACTGGCTCCATCCCCGCCTCTTCGACTTGTCTGCCTCCTCTCCACCTATCCTCTCCTCTATCCATCCTCTATCCACCTCCCCCTCTCTCCCTATTTATTTCAGAACCCTCTTCCCCTCCCCCATTTCTGATGAAGGGTTTAGGCCCGAAACGTCAAGTTTTCCTGCTCCTATGATGCTGCTTGACCTGCTGTGTTCATCCAGCCCCATGCTTGTTATCTCGGATTCTCCAGCATCTGCAGTACCTTTTATCTCTGATACAATTGTTGACAAGGATCTTGGCTTGACTCCGTTTCTCCTCCCCTGAGCAGTCCCTCCTCGCTCATATCCGTAATTCTTCCAACACTTTATGTTGGTTCCAAAATTTCCAGTCTGTGTGCTCCAGCTGCTTCCTTTTCACAATGCAATCCCTTTACGTGTCCACCTCCCATCAGGATGGTCTCAAGACTCTCTGCTTCTTCCTGGAAAAAAGGCCTGAACCATCTCCATCCACCACTAGCCTCCTCTGCATGGCCGAGCTCATCCTCACTTTGAACAACTTCTCCTTTAATTCCTCTCACTTGCACAGGTTTGGCCACGGGAACCCACATAGGCTCCAGTTATGCCTGTCTCTTTGTGGGATACGTGGAACATTCCTTGTTCCAGTCCTACTTTGGACCCCACCCCCACAACTCTTTCTCAGGTACTTCAGTGACATTGTTGGCGCCTCTTCTCTCTCTCATTCAGAATTGGAAAAATTAACCAATTTCACTTTCAATTTCCACTCCGCTCTCACCTTCACCTGGTTCATCTCTGACTCCTCCATTCCCTTTCAAGACATCTCTGTTTCCATTTCTGGGCATTGGCTGGCCACCAATATCTACTACTAACCCACCGACTCCTGCAGTTACCTTGACTATACATCCTCAAACCCTGCTTCCTGACTCTGTCCCATTCTTCCAGTTTCTCCATCTATGTTACGTAGGTTCTGACAAAGGAAGACTTCTGCAGGGGCCTCCAAAATGTCTACCTTTTTCTCAACTGAGAATTCCCCACCACTGTGGAACCCTTAGCTGTGTCTGATCCATCCCCCACACTTTGGACCTCACTCCGTCTCTTCCCTTCCACAACAGTGATAGGGTCTCCCAGTCTTCACTTACCACACCACTATAATGCACATACAGAGGATGATTAGCTGCCGTTGCCATCACCTCCAGCCGGATTCCACAACCAGACACATGTTTCCTTTCCCTCCCTTGTCAGTTTTCTGCTCTCCAGGATACTCTGGTCCACTTCTTGTCCACTCCCACATTGCCCCGCACAGCACCACGGCACGTTCCCCTGCAACCGCAAAAAGTGTAACACCTGTCTGTTTACCTCCTCCCTCCTCATTATCCAAGGTCCCAAACATACCTTCTAGGTGAAACAGTGCTTTACCAACACTTCACTCAATCTAATCTTTTGCATTTGCTGATCACAATGTGGTCTCCTCTACAGTGGAGAGACGAAATGCAGACGGGGTGACCGCTTTGCAGAATATCAACGTTCTGTGCATAAAAATGACCCTGAGCTTCCAGCCTGCCACTTCAAAACACTGCCATGTTTCCTTGCCAACATCTCTGTTTCAGGCTTGCTGCAATTCTCCAGTGAAGCTCAACGTCTTTTGCTTGGGGATCCTACAGCCTCTTGGACTCAATATTGAATTCAATAACTTCAGAGTCTGATTCTCTCTTTCCATGTTTTTTAACCAGTCCAACATCCATTCCAGTTTTAGCACAGCCTACCCATTCTCTGCTACTCTGAACTCTCATTATCACTTATTCAGCTTCTCTTCTGTTCTGGCATACTATCAATGACCCCCTGTCTGCCTATTTCATTCAAATCTCTTAGTTTCTGCGTTCTGTCTCCATCTATCCGCTCACCTCTCATCCCTGCCATCTCCACCCCATCTTCAGCATAAATACCACTTTTTCCTAGGTGTAGAAGTCATCAGGATTTTAATTCTGTTTTGTTTCCACAGAGATTGCCAGACCTACTGAGTTTTTCCTGCATTTCTGTGTTTGTGTTGACGAGGGTAATGTATTTGATGTGATCAACATGGACTATAGCATGGTTTTTGATAAGATGCCTCATATCAGACTGGCCAAGAAAGCACAGGCCCAAGGCGAAGGTGGCATGTTGAATCCAAAATTGCTTGAGAGGTGGGAAGCTGAAGGTAATGGTAGAGGAATGGTTCTGTAGCCGGAAGCTTTTTTCCAGTCGGGCTCCACGGGTCTCAATACTGGGAGCCTTGCTGTTTGTGGAGTAAATTACTAATAATGCCATAAGATAACATGCCATAAGACATAGGAACAGAACTAGGCCATTTGGCTCCTAGAACCTGCTCCACAGTTCAATAGGAACATGGCTGATCCAACATTCCTCACACCCACTTTCCTACATTTCCCCTGTAACCCTTGATTCTACTACTGATCAAGAATCTATCTATCTCAGCCTTAAATATACACAAGGACTCTGCTCCACACAACTCTGTGGATAAGAGTTCCAAAAACTCACAACCCTCTGAAAGAAGAACTTCCTTCTCATCTCTGTCTTAAATTGATGCCCCTTTATTCTGAGATATGCCCTCCGATCCAACACGCTCCCATTAGGGGAGATATCCTCTCGGCATTTTATCTTGTCAAGCCCCTTAAGAATCCCATATATCACAATGAGATCAACTCTCATTCTTCTAAACTCCAGTGAGTACAGTCTCAGGCTGATAAACTTTGCTCAGAAGACAATCCCCCCATAGCAGGGATCATCATAATGAACCTTCTCTGAAATGCCTCCAATGAAATAATAGCTTTTTTCAAACAAGGAGACCAAAATTGCTCACAGTACGCCAGATGTGGTCTTACCAGCATCTTGTACAGTTGCAGGAAGACTTCCCGACTCTTACACTCCAACTCCCTTGAAATAAGGGCCAACATTCCATTAGCTTTCCTGATTACCTGCTGCATCGGTCTGCTAGCTTTCTGTATTTCATGGACATGTACCGCCACATCCCTTTGTGTTCCAGCTTTTTACAGTTTTTCCATTTCTCTCCATTTCTCCAGTTTTCTTCATTTTTAACTAATATCGTGATTTGAACTTAAATGTCAGAGGTATCATCAGAAAGTTTGAGGATGACATGAAATTTGGTAGCATGGTAAATAGTGAGGAGCATAGCTATAAACTGCAGGACCCTGGAATGACAATGGCCTAGTGGTATTATTGTTGGACAGTTAATCTAGAGACCCAAATAATGTTCTGGGGATCCAGGTTTGAATCACACCATGGCAGATGGTGCAATTTGAATTCAGTAAAATATCTGGAATTAAGAATCTAATGATGACCAGGAGTCAATTGTCGATATCAGGAAAATCCCATCTGGTTCACTAATGTTCTTTCGGGAAGGAAAGTGCCATCTTTACCTGTCTGGCCTACATGTGATTCCAGACCCACAGCAATGTGGTTGACTCTGAACTGACCTCGGGTTGGGCAATATATGCTGCCAAGCCAGTGATGTCCTCATCCTGTTAATGAATTAAAAAAAAACTGTACCAAAGATCAGAGGGACTTCTGTATGCATATCCACAGACCCCTGAAGGTAGCAGGGCATTTAGATAGACTGGTTTAGAAGGCATGTGATATGCTCGCTTTTATTAGCAAAGACATGCACCACAAGAGTAGGGAGGTTGTGCTGAAACTGTATAAAATGCTGTACTGTGTACAGTTGTGGTCACCATATCATAGAAAGGATGTGATTGCACAAGAGAAAGTGCAGAAAGGACTCAGCAGGATACTGCTCGGGCTGGAGGTTTAAGCTATGAGAAACAATTGGATGAACTGTTGTTTTCTGTAAAGCAACGAAAATTGAGAGAGGACTTGATAGCAATGTGCAAGATTATGAAGGTAATAGATGGGGTGGATAAGAAGGCACTTTTTCTGTTAGCAAAAGAGTCAATGAGCAGGGAGCATAAATTTAAGGTAAGGAGTAGACGGAGACATGAAGAGAAATTTTTGCACTTTGAGAGTGGTAGAAGTATGGAACTCGCTGTCTGAAAGGACGGTTGAATCCAAAACACTCATAACTTATAAGCAGTATTTAGATTGTTACTTGCATTGCCATAACAGTGAGGGCTTTGGGGCAAAAGATGGAAATTAGGATTAGTGAGGGGAGGCAAGAGCCTCATGGTATTATTGCTGGACTATTAATCCAGAGACCCACACAATGTTCTGGGGACCCAGGTTTGAATCCTGCCACAGCAGATGGTGGAATTTGAATTCAATAAATATCTGGAATTAAGAATCTAATGATGACCATGAATCCATTGTCGATTGTTGGAAAAACCCATCTGGATTGTTAATATCCTTTAGGGAAGGAAACTGCCATCCTTACCTGGTCTGTTCTACATGTCACTCCAGACTCACAGCAATGTGGTTGACTCTGAACTGCCCTCTGGGCAACTAGGGATGGGCAATAAATGCTGGCCACCCTCGTCCTGTGAATGAATAAAGAGTAATCAGATTATTATGACCAACACAAACTCAATGGGTTGAATGGCCTTCTTTTGTGCTATAAATGTACCTGACAAGGCAGAACTTTGAAAAGACATTGACATATTGATGGAATGGCTAGATAGGCGACAGATGAAGTTCAAAGTGGAGACGTGTGAGGGAATGTGTTTTTGTTCAAAGATTATGGCGAGACTATAAAGTAAGGGTATTATTATAAAGGATGTGCAGGGGTGGAGAGACTCGGGTGCACAAGTACATAAGTTGTTAAAGGGGCAGGTTAGTTAGCAAGGTCTGTTGGTAAAGCATATAATACTCTAGACTTCATTTATTACTAGGCAGGAAGAAAGGGGAAAATGGAAAGTGCTTCAGAATCTCAGCAGATGTGGCAGCATCCATGAAGAGAAAAATACCATTAATGTTTTAGGCCTAGTGACTCTTGGATTGGCATGGTGGCTCAGTGGTTAGTGCTACTGCCTTACAGCACTAGGGACACAGGTTCAATTCTACCCTTGGTGTGTGGAGTTTGCACATTCTCCCCATGTCTGTGTGGACTTTCTCTGGTTTCCTCCCACAGTCCAAAGACATGCAGGTTAGGTCACCTGGCCACACTAAGTTGCCCAGAGTGCGGGCTGGGTAGATTAACCACAGGACATGCAGGGTTATGGGGATTGGGTGGGTCTGGGTGGGATGCTCTTTGGAGGGTTGGTTATGGACTTGCTGGGTTGAGTGCCTGTTTTACGTTGTAGGGATTTCTATGCCTCTGCAGAGGGGGTTGAGGAAGGGTCACTGGACTTGCAATATTAAATGTTTTTCTTTACAGACCTCATGGAGACATAGAGGTGCGCAGAATGGAAACAGACCCTTCAGTCTGTTTCCTTGCTGACCAGATAGCTTAAATAAATCCAGTCCCATTGCCAGCATTTGGCCCATATCCCTCCAAACCCTTCCTATTCCAATATCCATCCAGATGCCTTTCAAATGTTGTAATTGTACCAGCCTCAACCACTGCTTCTGGCAGTTTATTCCATACACGCACCACCCTCTGCGTGAAAATGTTGCCCCTTGGGTCCCTATTAATTCTTTCCCCTCTCATCTTAAATCTACGCCCTCTAGTTTTGGACTCGCCCACCCCGGGGAAAAGGTCTTGGCTATTCACCCTATCCATGCTCCTCATGATTTTATAAACTTCTTTAAGGTCACCCCTCAGCCTCCAACGTTCCAGGGAAAATAGCCCCAGCCTGTTCAGCCTCTCCCTACAGCTCAAACCCTCCAACCCTGGCAACTTGCTTGTAAATCTTTTCGGCGGCCTTTCATAACATTTTTCCTATAGCAGGGAGACCAGAATTGAAGACAGTATTCAAAAAGTGGCCTAACCAATGTCCTGTACATCTGCAACATGACCTCCCAACTCCTATACTCAATGCCAATAAAGACAAACGTACCAAACGCCTTCTTCACTATCCTGTCTACCTGTAGTACTTTCAAGGAACTATGAGCCCGTACTCCAACGTCTCTTTGTTCAGCAACACTCCCCAGGACCTTGCCATTATGTGTATATCCTGCTGAGTTTCTCCAGCACTTTCTATTTTGTTTCAGATTTTCATCGTCCTCAGTTCTTCAATTTCATATTAGAGGCTAAGACTTTTATAAGATACTGACCTAATCTGGATTAGTGTTTATAGTGTTGGGTGCACATTACAGGAAGGATGTGAATATATTGGAGAAAGTGCAGAAGAGGTTTATGAGGATGTTTTCACAGATTTAACACTTCAATACTGTTTTGGGACCACTGCTGTTTGTCATTTTTATAAATGACTTGGACGCAGACATAGGTGGATGGGTTAGTAAGTTTGCAGACGACACTAAAGTCAATGGAGTGGTGGACAGTGTGGAAGAATGTTGCAGGTTGCAGGGAGACTTGGATAAACTGCAGAATTGGGCTGAAAGGTGGCAAATGGAGTTCAATGCAGATCAATGTGAGGTGATTCACTTTGGGAAGGCAGAATACTGGGTCAATGGAAAGATTCTTGGTAGTGTGGATGTGCAGAGGGATCTTGGTGTCCAGGCACATAGATCCCTGAAAGTTGCCACCCAGATTGATAGTGCTGTTAAGAAGGCATTCAAAATCTCCCCTCCCCCAACCGCATCCCAAAACCAGCCCAGCTCATCTCCACCTCCCTAACCTGTTTTTCCTCTCACCTCAAGCCACACACCCATCTCCTATCTACTAACATCATCCCGCCCCCTTGACCTGTCTGTCCTCCCTGGACTGACCTATCTCCTCCCTACCCCACTACCTACACTCACCTTTACTGGCTCCATCCCCACCTCTTCGACTTGTCTGCCTCCTCTCCACCTATCCTCTCCTCTATCCATCCTCTATCCACCTCCCCCTCTCTCCCTATTTATTTCAGAACCCTCTTCCCCTCCCCCATTTCTGATGAAGGGTTTAGGCCTGAAACGTCAAGTTTTCCTGCTCCTATGATGCTGCTTGACCTGCTGTGTTCATCCAGCCCCATGCTTGTTATATCAGGCATACGGTGTGTTAGGTTTCATTGGTAGAGGGATTGAGTTCTGGAGCCGTGATGTCATGCTGCAACTGTACAAAATGCTAGTGCGGCCTCACTTGGAATATTGCGTACAGTTCTGGTCGCCCCATTACAGGAAGGATGTGGAAGCATTGGAAAAGGTGCAGAGGAGATTTACCAGGATGTTGCCTGGTCTGGAGTGAAGGTCTTATGAGGACTTGGGTCTGTTCTCATTGGAGAGAAGAAGGCTAAGAGGGGATTTAATAGAGACATACAAAATGATCAGAGGATTAGACAGTGGGAGTCTTTTTCCTAGGATGATGACGTCGGCTAGTACGAGGGGGCAAAGCTGCAAATTGAGGGGTGATAGATTTAAGACAGATGTCAGAGGCAGGTTCTTTACTCAGAGAGTGGTAAGGGCGTGGAATGCCTTGCCTGCCAATGTAGTTAACTCAGCCACATTAGGGGCATTTAAACAGTCCTTGGATAAGTATATGGATGATGATGGGATAGTGTAGGGGGTGGGCTTAGATTAGTTCACAAGTTGGCGCAACATCGAGGGCCGAAGGGCCTGTTCTGCGCTGTATTGTTCTATGTTCTATTGTTCTATGTTCTAATACTGAAGAAAGATTGGACTGCTTTCTTTGGAGACGAGAAGCTAAGAGGAGATTTGATTGAAGTTTTCAAAATCCGTAAGTAGTCTGGACAGAGTGGATAGGGAGAAACTATTCCCACTCATAAATAAATAAAAAAAAGAAGGGTTTGCAAAAAAAGCAGGGGTGAGTTGAGAAAAATCTTCACACAGTGAGTAATTAAGGTGTGCCTAGAAGTATGATAGAGGTGGGTTCAAATGAGGCATTCCAGAGGGCATTCGGATAATTATTTAGAAAGAAGAAAATGCAAGAGACGAACTCTAGATTAAAATGCTCAGTGAATCACCACAGACACAATGGGCGAGATGGCTTCCTTTTATGCCATATCAATCCTGTGATAATGCAGCCGAGAAAACCTTAATACGTGAGTAGATACTACAAGGACTCAGAGGAAGATTGCTGAACGAAGATTGTTGGTTACACAAACTGATGATTTAGACAATGTAGAATGAATATTGCATGTTATATGGTGGTTTTTTTCAAAGCAGATGAAATTACTATTCAGTTGCCTTTTGTCTTGACTTCAATCACCTATGACACACTGCATGGAGGGAAAAGGGTGGTGGATGGGAGGCATTAGTTGGCACGAATTGGCATTAAAATGGCAAAAGGGGTATAAAGGGTCAGGATTGTGGCAACAGGACCATAGATTGGCATAGATGGTATAAGGAGTGATGGGGTGTGGAAAGGGGGACAAAAAATGGTATAAGGGATAGTGAGGGGCTATAGAGAGTTGCATATCATCACACAGAGGGAATGAAATGGAATGTGAATGGGAGTATTAGAAGTATGTGGGGTGAGGAGGGATAAGGTGTAAGAGTTCAGAGAAGGAAGGAAGGTTTTTTTAGTTTAATTTGGTGCTGTGAATCCAACATTCCCCTCTCTCGTTCAGGGTCGCCTGGTATCTCTCCCAAAGAACTTCATCCTGGAACAAGAAGACAACCTTCTGGGGCACTTCTCCCCACGTAGGGTTTGTAAAGCCAGGCTATGTCAGGTCACTGCACTCCTGACCTGGGAGCAAAACATAGGGTCCATGTCTTCCTTCCCTCACAGCTGACACCATCTTTATCGCTTATGGCTGGAGTTCCTGACCCAGGTCCAGTGTAGTGGAGCTGCCAAACTTTAGAATCATAGAATCCAAACAGTGATGAAGCAGGCCATTCAGCCTATTGAGTCCACACTGATCGTCTGGAGAGCATCCCACCCAAACCCACCCCCTACACTATCCCTGCATTTCCCACCCTAGACACTACAGGCAATTTAGGACAGCCAATCCACCTAACCTGCACATCTTTGTACTGTGGGAGGAAAGTGGAGCACCTGGTAGAAACTCACGCTGACGTGGGGAGAATGTGCAAACTCCACACAGATAGTCATCTGAGGCTGGAATCGAACCCAAGATCCTGGTGCTGTGAGGCAGCAGCGCTAAACACTGAGTCACTGGTAAATACAAAAAGAAAGGATTAGTATCTAGAAAACCAATATAAACAGCTCATTATGCCATACCCCAATGGAACAAAACAACACTTATCAATGTTTACGTGTCAATCCTGCCAAATGGGATATCGGGCTATATTACGGCAAAGTTCTTAATTTCCTGACTTAAATGCATGAATCAAGAACTCCATTTGTCCAACTTGAGCTTACAGCCATTTTGAAATTGGCATTAAATGAGTGTGATACCACACTTTCAACATTGTCAGATACTGTCACTGGCACAAAACCTAGCCCTGTACAATATTTAGACTTCCTTCTATTCAACTTTGTGGTTTAGTATATATCTACAAATTTAAAAAGGGCTACTTTAATACAAAGTTTTAAACTCTAAAGAACCATTGTCTATACTGAGCCTGGACTGATCAATTGAAAATTTCAAAACTAAGATTGATATGTTTTGTTAAGGCATGATATGACTGAGAAAGGAACCAAGAGTTGCATTGGGGTAGCGTTAGGACTAAGGTGAAGTTTAATCTGCATAGATGGAATTAAGATACAGATCAACCATGACATAACTGAATTTCAGAAATGCGTAAAAAGACCTGGGGGTTCCTTGTACATGAACCACATTGAATTAATATTCAGGTAGACTGTCAATTAGAAAAGTAAATATATGCTTGCCTTTATTGCAAATTAGAATACAAGCACAAAGAAGTCTGACTGCAACTATATCGGGCTTTGTGAAAATGCACCTCGGATATGAGATAGTTTTGGATTGCTTGCCTAATGAAGGTAGTTACTTATAATTACCTGAGAGGAAGCACAGTAGTTGATCACTAGACTTTTTACTGGATAAAAGAATTGTTCAACAACGGTGAGTTGAATAGAACGTGCTTTATATTCCTTTAGTGTTTGGAAGAATGAGAAGTATTCTCAATGAAATATATAACAATCTTCAAAGGTAGATTCTAGCAGGACACTTCCCTTCTCTAAGGAGACTTGACCTTTAGTGGTATCATAGTCTCAGATTAAGGGGTCTGCTTTTTAGGACAGAAATTAGGAAAATGTCTTAATTTAAAGGTTTCTGAACCTTAGGGGTTCTCTAGCTGAGAACTGTGGATGCTTTGTTGACGAGTAACTTATGACAGAGGTAAATAGGTGTTTCAGTACTGAGAGAATCAAATGGTATGTGGATAATGCAGGAAGGTGGACTTGAAATAGAAGTTCAGCCATGATCTCAGTGCTTGACCAAGCTGAAGGGCTGAATGGCCCACTCCTGTCCCTGAGAGATAGTAAGACCTGCAGATGCTGGAGTCAGAGTTGACACAATGTTATCTCTGCAGTGTTCTTTCAGCTCCACACTGTGTTATCTCCTAATCCTGTCCCTGTAAGAAGGACTCATGGCCTTCTCTTGTTTCAGTGCTTAAGTGAAAACAAAGTCTTGAAACTTTATCCCACAGGCATCACTTGTGTGATCTCAGCCTGTTTATGTTTATAAATAAATGTGCAATGTTTCTGTAGCACAGCACAGGCCATGAGCCAGGCTTTCTGTTTTGTGACAAATACACTTTCCACAGTTTAATTAGCTTGGTGTGAGTCGAGTGAAGCACTGGAAAATGTTGCTTAACACGAGTTGAATTGGATAGTTGTTGAACTGTTGGATAGAAATTCTTCAAGATAATTTACTTAATGCAGAGAAACTAAGCAAAAACTGAATTTTGTAGGGCTCGAACCTGGATCAGCATTGGAAGAAAGTCTCGTTGGCTGATTCCTTTATCTTTGCAGCATTTTTGCAGGTGGAGGATGGAGAGGGATCTCAGAGGGTGTGGGATGGAATGGTTACCCACCAAAAAGTGGCAGGGAACCGGCCTGATTCATTAAGAGCCACTAAACAACAATCAAAGGAAGCAAACCAGGATTTTCCAGTCATCCTCTAGATAGTGCCTAGCTCTGGCTGATCTATTGCCTGTATGTCATTTTCCAATCCTATCCCCATATTTCTTGCTATATTTAATATCTATTGATCTCTATCTTGCAAATGTTTAATGACTGAGCTTCCATAGTCCTTTTGCATAGAGAATTGCAATAGTAACTACCCTCTGAATGAAGAAGGTCCTCCTCATTTCATTTTATTTAATTGACCTACCTTCTCATTAAATTGAAATTGTGTCTGACTACTTTAGTAGAGTCTTTTGAAGAAGTCTCAACTGGTGTGGATAGAGGGGAACCAGTTGATGTGTTGTATTTGGACTTTCAGAAGGCATTCGACAAGATACCTCAGAAAAGGTTAAATCGTAAGATAAGAGCCCATGGTACTCGAGTAGTATATTGGTATGGATAGAGAATTACCTAACAGGCAGGAAACAGGGAGTGGGGAATATGGGTTACTCTTCAGTTTGGCAACCAGTAATGAGTGGGGTTCCACAGGGATCAGTGCAGTAACTGTAAATGTTTACAATATATATTAATGACTTGGAGGAAGGAAATGAGTGCATTGTATCCAAACTTGCAGATGACAGATGACACAAAAATAGGTGGAAAAATTTATGAGAGGGATGCAAACAGCTTACAGATTGACAGATTAATAAGTGGACAAAAAGTTGGGAAATGGTGTATAATGTGGAAAAATGTAAAGTTGTTTATGTTGGAAGGGAAAACAAAAGAAGAGAGTATTGTTTACAATTGAAAAACTGCAGAAAGCTGCAAAGCAAAGGGACTTGTGCATGAAATGCAGAAAGCACACTGGGTGCAGCAGGTAACCGGGAAAGTTAATGGAATGTTAGCCCTTATTTCAAGGGGGGTGTGGAGTATAAGTGTAGGGAAGTCTTACTGCAATTGTATAAGGTGTTGGTGAGACCACATCTGGACTACTGTGAGCAATTTTGATCCTCTCTATTTAAGGAAAGATATTTCATTGGAGGCAGCTCAGAGAAGGTTCATTGGGATGATCCCCTTGTTTGGAGTTTGTGTTATGAGCAAAGATTAAACAGGTTGGGTCTCTACTCACTGGAGATTAGAAGAACGAGAGGTGATCTCATTGAATCATGTAGGATACTTCAAGGGCTTGAAAGGGTGAATTCTGAGAAGTGGGAGAGTCTAGGATCAGACGGCATTGGCTTAGAATAAAGAGGTGCCAATTCAGAACTGAGATGTGGAATTTCTTCTCTCAGAATGTTGTGAGTCTTTAGTATTTATTGCTATAGAGAACTGTAGGGGCAGAGTTCTTGTGTACACTTAACACTGAGATATAGATTCTTGATCAGTAGGGGAACCAAGGGCTTTAGGTAAAAGGCAGGAAAGTTTTCATCAGGAATGTCAGATCAGCCATGATCCTTTTGCATGGTAGAGAAGGCTCGAGGGGCCATACAGCCTACTCCTGTTTTTATTCTAATGGCCTTTTGGTGATTTCTGCTTAACAATGGGGCATTCTGATTCCCCAGTATTTATAATGTTTCACTGACATTTGGTCCATTATGATGAAGTCATGTGCCAATTTGCTCATGCACCTGAAGATCTGTGCCTCCTGGACTTTCAGTTTCATGTTGGTTGGGTTGACTCTCAGAGTTCACCTGCGTCATGTTGTCTGCCAGGATTGAAACAGTTGCTCCCGTGTTGAGTTTACGTTCTGTCATTTTCTATTCATACATCAGATGTAAGCATTACAAGTTTACACCTGAATTTATTGCCCATTCCTAGCTGCCCTGGAAAACTGGTGGAGAGTCATGAGGCTTCAAGTCAACGGCTCTGAATCGGCTGACTCACTTTGACCTCCCTTGTCTTTAGCTTTTGTTCTGAATCCTTAATATCTTAAATTTTTCCCTTGTTGCAGGAGTTCCGTTTCTCTGGAAATGTTCCTTTTTCAGGACCTTATCTTTGTTTTGGTGGTGATGAAAGTACTTACAATATTTTCTAAAGTGTCCCAACTGACCCACAATTCTAGCATTCCTTACCCTCTTTTTGGATATTTATCGTGTTTGTGATTCTGTTTGGAACAACATTTTATGCCATCTCATACAGTTTCTGGCATTTTGATTGGTTTTCAGGAGAGAACCATATCAGAGTCCCCAATGTTACTGGTCAATTGGTCAAAGTACTGACCAATTTTGGGCCCAAGTTTCTGCTGGCATAATCAATTGGATCCCCTGTTCCAATGTTAAATTCTCCTCGGGTTGAAGATAATGCGGTGACTTCACATCTCCCATACAGGCTGCTAAATGGTCTCTAATTCATCCTGCAAAGCCTCATAATGACAACATCCTGCACAGTGATACAAATCCCTTCAAAATGCTTCTATTGATTCTCCCAAATGAGAAGGTCACTGATTAAGTCCTGCCCCTTTCTGTCACTAAATTGCTTTTGTGGTTAAAGTTTGCTTTAATGGATGCATCATACTTCATTCTGCCTTCTTCCATGCTTTGTCTTATCAGTTATTGAACCTACCATATTTAAAGAAGATGTGTTGACTTGATGGTACTGCTCCCTTGTGGTGAGCCTGAACCCATTGTAAAGCACTGAATCTGCTGCTTACAGAGCTCCCACCTCTGACCTCGGTGTGGGCCTTCCATGTTTTTAAATTGTTGAATGAATGGCAAAGTGTACAACTGAGCTACCAGCCAGCGGTAGACTATCATGCTTGACTGACTAAGGTGAGTACTCAAGTTTTTCCTTCTTAATGCGGAAGTGTTCCAGTTGTAGATTTTTACCCTCCTTAGTGGTTAAATTGCTAAGCTTTAAAGTCTTCCATGGCTCTCTCTTCCTGCCTTCACAATCTTCTCCTTTCATGGCTCATATTTTCCCTCTAGGTTTTCTGAAGTCTGGCCTGTCATTGGAGTATCTGTACTTTTTCTCAATTGCACCTTCAAAGTCATCTGAGGTCATGACCTGCCTTTGAAATCTTCCCTTTTCAGCTGTATCCCTTGGACTCTCTATGAACTTCACATCCTGGCTGTGCAGCTTTGTTCCTCAGCCAATGCTTTACATTGTGCTTTAAATTAATACTGCTTACTGCCCCATTGTGATTCTGGTCTGGAGTATCTCTGAGCTGTCTGTGCCTATACATACACTGGCCCTGAGGTTGCTTTCTCCATATTTCTAAGTAAGGTTCTTCAACTCCCGATGTACGATAACACCCCTTCACTCAAATCTATACATAATAGTTTCTTAAATACAGCTCTTTAGTGCAGTGTCTAAGACCTCTCTTCTCACATGTCCATTCGAGACTGGTGTCCTTCTCTCTCACTGATGTCGGAGTCATGTAATCTGTTACATCTTCATGATTAACATAAAACACATATTACCACACATGTGATAATCCCAGGAAGTTGTTACAGTAGCAAGAATTTCTGTTTGAGCACTGATATTACCAGTCTCTTCAATATTTTTGATGCAAAGCCATGCTTCTGTTTGTGTAGAGTAAAATCTTGCTAACAACATGGTCTTTAATACTGAACAAGCAGGATAAACTTGGGTAAAATGTGAAACATAATAGGAAAGTCATTGTTGGCAACAATATTTAGTGGGTTCATGCTATCATTTTCATGATTTGAAAACTGGATAAGGGGGTAAAGAAGGCATGTGGCATGCTTGTCTTTATCAGTCAGGGCATTGAGTATAAAATTTGGCAAGTTATGTTACAGCCGTATAAGACTATAGTTGGGCATTTGAAGTATTGTGTTTAGCTCTGGTCACCACAGGGAGGCTTTGGAGAGAGTGCAGCAGAGATTTACCATGATGTAACAAGCATGGGGCTGGATGAACACAGCAGGTCAAGCAGCATCATAGGAGCAGGAAAACTTGACGTTTCGGGCCTAAACCCTTCATCAGAAATGGGGGAGGGGAAGAGGGTTCTGAAATAAATAGGGAGAGAGGGGGAGGCGGATAGAGGATGGAGAGAGGAGAGGATAGGTGGAGAGGAGGCAGACAAGTCGAAGAGGCGGGGATGGAGCCAGTAAAGGTGAGTGTAGGTAGGGGGGTAGGGAGGAGATAGGTCAGT